>JARFJB010001974.1:1501775-1579275 GCA_036346205.1 Vesta saturnalis
TTCCCAACTGAAAAAGGTTCATATAACGTGAATCACATGTGTGTGTGTGTGTGTGTGTTTGCGTGTGCGTGTGCGTGTGCGTGTGCGTGTGCGTGTGCGTGTGTGTGTGCGTGTGAGTGTGCGTGTGCGTGTGCGTGTGCGTTTGCGTGTGCGTGTGCGGGTGCGTGTGCGCGCTCGCGTGCGTGCGTGCGTGCGTGTGTGCGTGCGTGCGTGCGTGCGTGTGTGTGAACCTAATTGAGTATACAATAGTTTACGTAATCTGAAGATTCAATTATTTAAAGTAATTTCCGCGTTAGCATAATTTTTAAAATATTTGTGTTTTGAATGTAAATTTTTGTAAGTACAACATAATTGTTAAATGCTAGTAGCTGTATTTCGGTTTTCTGTATTACTTTCTAAATAGTTGATGACAGGTATGTAATGGGTTGTTTATATCCATCCATTCACAAAGCGCATTTTAGTAAGACACGTATAAAAAATTCAGTTCAACATTTTGTACAGTTGAAGGAAAAACTTCTAAAGGTAAGCGTATTGTTTTTAATATGTTTTCCACCTGATATTGCTAACAAAAATTCTGATAAAGATTTTTAAAATGTATTATTATGCTTATAGGATAACGTTAAGATTAGCCCTACAAAATAGTAGGTACGCATTCGTGGATTTTAAAGTTGTAGTTATTGTTAACTCACGTATAATAATAAATCATTAAAACCTTCTGCCTTTTATTTCCGTTATATCCGTTTGATATTCTCAAAACGCGTTAATTTAATTTAAATCTATGTTATATACAAGTAATTATTACCTTTTAATGGGTTTTTACAACTGTTAATGAACACGTTACAATGAAATAGTTTTGTGTGTATGTAATTAAACATGCAAATAAATCAGATATGATGCTCCTAATGTATAGGTGGTGGCTGTTTAGAGGATCTGCCTATACATAAAACATCATTGCATTAGGGTAGAAATTATTTATTATTTCACGTCATATTTAATTAGACTTTAATGCATTCAGTTTGAACTGTAATCTGGTTTCCGCAAACTGTAAGACATAATTTCGGTTGTTTGATTGAGTTTTATCTGATGATCGATCGTGATTTGTTTGAGATTGACTAATTATTTGATGTTTGTGTGTGTGTGGGGGGGGGGGGAGAGAGGGGGGAGAAAGAAACAAGATAGAGCAAGAGAGAGGTGTGCATTATCAGCTTCTATTATAGAAAATGTTCATTAGTCTATACGCCACTAGATGGCGCTAAAATCAATTTTTACTCAAAGGGGCCAGGGCGCAGACCCTGATACAAGTCCTTCCTTACAAGAACCTCCTTATTAGGATACAATTTGGTATGACGGGGCGAAGGCCTACAGCTGTAAGCTTAAGTTAGAACAACATACAATTGCATCAAGGGGGCCACGATAGGGGTTAAGCTCTACACTTATCTTATAAGGTTAGGTTCCCACATCATCTCCGGCCATGGGGCCAAGGCCTGAGAACAAGTTGCGAAGCCCTACACGTGTCGTACAAGACCCTCCTTATTAGAAATACAACGTTTTCTCGTATAGGTAAAAGATCATCCAATAGCATTTGACCATTTTAAAGCAATAGTACCGATAATTTTAATAATAATATCTTATTAATTATGCAATTTCCAACATTGTATGCGTGTGCATTTGCCTAACCTCCAGGGGCACTGCTATTTATATAGTCAGAAGGACCTTAATACCATCAAAAATAACCCTAAGACCAACCCCAAGTCCAAGACCTAGGTCCAGATCGAGCCCCCAGCACCAAGACCAGTCCCAGCCCCTCACGTGAGCATGTGCAAAAACAGGCTCTCATTAGGGTTAACCTCGAAAAGAAACTATAAGAGTTGAAAATACGCGTCCTATACGTGAGCTGTCATAAAATAGGGGTGAAAAACACGTCCTACACGTGGGTGTGTAAAAAATAGGGGTGAAAATACACGTCCTATACGTAAGCGAGTAAAAATAATTAGGGTTGAAAAGGGCCTTCGAAAAGAAGGGGTTGAAAATACGGTCTCACACGTAGGTGTGTGAAAATTAGGGATGAAAATTCTAGCAGGTGTTGAAAATACGGTCTCACACGTGGGTGCGTAAAAAAATGGGGGTGAAAATATACGTCCTACACGTAAGCGAGTAAAAATAAGGGTGGAAAATGCGGTCCCCAACGTGGGCGGTCTTGTGACGTCAAAAAGTAAAAGGTGAGGTGCCGGTCTTCTACTGCTGTGCATGTCAAGTAAAAAACAATATTTGCAATACCCCTAAGGCATACGTTTTGTAAGTAAAAATTAAATAGTAAACACGAAACAAATCAGGTAACAAATATGTTTATCTTGTTTGTAAATCTGTTTATTGGTAGTAAAATGTTTAAACCGCCTACTTGTAAAAATGTTACTTTTAGTTATTTTTACAATTGGGCCTATCCTCGTGACGTCAGAAGGGCATATCAAACGATTTGCCAAAAAAAATATTTTAAGAGACAAGTCGATTAAATTATTCTTTGTAATTCTAAAAATCTTTAATTATTATGAGCGTGCTTGTGGTCGGTGACAATCAGGGAACAATTTTCTGTGGAATGTGTGAAATCACGACGATAGAGTACGTCGTGATTGACCAGGCGGGAATATAGTCCCCACTTTCAGCTCCGACGATGACGCCAGTAGGCCGATTGCCGGGCAATAATGAAATAGCAACAGCCACAGAACATATAATAATTACTATTTAACTAAAATATTGGGTGATGAAGTTGCTGTAATTAGTTACCAATACGTACAAGAATTATTATTATTCTTTATCTCTGAAGTAAAAGTGATTAGGATACTAAGTGGTGTAACCTCTATAATATATTTGTTTAACTGTAATTGACACAAATGCAACACAAATAATGAAAAAGTCGGGAATTCCTTTCAATGTTTTTAATTTTTTTTTTGACACCAGACTTTTTTTGCGGTCTGCAATTGCATTATTTCTTATTTTTTTATAGTTAGACAAAACAATATTACGTACGTGCATTGCAAACAAATTGCATCAGCATGTTTCATAGATCAATTCATTAACTGAAAGAAACTGTAGTAAATATCCTATTTCTATTATTAATCAACCACATTTCTTAAAATTAGTAAAATATCTGTGTATTTTTTTAATAAATACATATGTAACTGCAACTACAGTAAATACAACCATTAATTAGACTATTATTGCAACGCTTTTAATTTTCACAATGGTATTAAACTTTTTGACGCTCACAATTGATTTATAGAGGTTTCGTAACTTTTTATGATTATGTAATACAATATTTTGTAACATTAAATAAGGTAGGACTATGACAGTTGTTTCGAGAATTCGGAACATGGCATTTGCGAATCATATTCCCACAGATATTATTAGAATTTGTTGGGGCAGCCTAAAACTCCACGATTTCTATATGCTACTGCATGCATTTCATTGCAATTCTAGTCCTACTGACGTCACGTCTCACACTGCTATATTCCCGCCTGGTATAGAGTACGGTGTGGTGAAATGCAAGGTTAAAATTTGACAATATTTTGTGCTGTGTTACAGCCAATGACTTCCAAGTTATTTAAGTCGACATCGTATTGTTGCAAAAACTGAAACATTGTATTTACTATATTTACAGCAGTACCAGAACTGGGTCAGATGTGACCAAGGTACTTGGAACCAGGTTCTTCTACCATTGTGATGTGTTCTTCAACCACAGTTCTCACAGTTCTTCTTCTATTTTCTTCTAAAACTAAAGTTTTGTCTTTCCTTCCATCGAAGTAGAGACCACGAAGCAGAATTGGAATAGAATCTTTCTGAACCTCAATTCTGTGCTTATATCTTGCTCTTCTTATTTTGTGTCTATCGATTATATTTTGTCTGTTTTGCGGGTTAATCTTCTAACACTGCGGACGCAATAGCTGCGCCGGCTCTATCGGAAACTGCGTACCGATCAAGTATTTCAGCCAATCTCGTTATTTCCTGACGGTTTTGCTTTGATGTACTAGGAACATTAACATTTACTGTGCTTGTCTGAGGAGCAGAAGAGTCAAGAAACGTTGGCGTTGATATACTATCGGAAGGAACGGAAAACTTTGTATCATCAATCGGAAATTCGTCACACGCGACATCGTCTTGTGATTTATTTTCTTCCTGAATTGGTACAACTGTTTCTGAAAGTTGAAACGAAGTCCTCGGGACATTTGTTCTTTCTTTTCGTTGTAGTTTTTGAGTCTCAGTAATATCGATAGAACCAATCATTACTTTACGGCAAGTTCGTTGATCTTCAAGAAACTTACGTTCCTTTATGGGTACCTGAAAACCTTTAGTTACATAAATCTATCAAAATATTTGAAAAAAAAAATTACCTTATATTGCTTTGAACAGCTACAGACCTTGATATCAATGCATTTGCAGGTCGCTACATCAAATAATTTTTCACTATTGCTCAAGAACAAATTTAATTGTGACATAACTTGGAACATCTTTTCTTGCCTTGAAAGGTTTAAGAATATGCCTTCGTTTTTCTTGATACTGTTGCAGTAAAGCAATAATTCTTTGATGACTTATTATTGGAATTGAAGCCTTTGCCCAAATTGTTTCGACCTTCTGTGCTACAATTTCTAAAACTTCCGACATAAGTCCATTTTTATTTATTCCTTTCTTTTCGCATTCAAGACGAAACCACAAAAAAAGTTTTATAACATCTTTGTATGTTGGCAACATCGACTCACTTAAATCAGCTGGTGCTCCAAAAATTGGACATTCCGACGAACTTCTAGTATTAGCCATTTCAACGTACTAATTCACGTGGCGCCTATTCGAATGCCGACTACGTACTAAAAAATCTATAACTTAACTTAACTTAACTTAACTTAACCTTCACGCCATTCCCTTGCGGGGTAGGCAAAACAATCCCTGCCTCTTATTTATTTTTCATTCACAATCTTTCGCCATGCTTTCCTATCTCTGCATACCTCCCTAGCTTCCGCAAGATTCATACATAGTCTCTGACATGCCCATTTGTTTTTAGAACTCCTTATCTTTCTTTCCTTTATCATAGATTCTACTACATTCAGCCAAGTTTTACGCGGCCTACCAGGCCCGGCCTTTCCCCTAACCTCACCCACATATATTTGTTTCGTTAATCTTGTGTTATTCATTCTCTCAATGTGACCAAACCAACGTAATGTACAACTTTTATATCTATCCATCATCGTCTTTTCCTCACCACACTCTCTCATTATGCATTCATTTTTTATCGTGTCCCTTCTCGTTTTACCACATGCGCTTCTCAGAAATCTCATACCCACAGCATTTATTTTCTTTCGTGCTTTTTGACATACCCATGTCTCACTTCCATACAGTACTGATGGGACGAATACGCCATTATAGATTGCTCGTTTCGCAGCTAGGCTCATGCTTTCATTTCTCATTATCGTCCACATACTTCCAATCACTTTCCTTCCAGCATTGACCCTTCGTCCAATCTCGCTCTCAATTGTACCATCTGCAGTAAACATTCTACCGAGATATACCAGCTCGTCCACTTGCTCCACGATTTCATCTTGCAGAGTAAATACTCTACTCTCCTTTCCACCTTCCCGATTGAACACCACAATCTTAGTTTTGTTCGCGTTTACCTTTAGGTCCATGCTCTCACGGACTGTATCAAACTTCCTCAGAGCGGTTTGCAGCTCATCCGCACTGTCACTTAATAAGACTGTGTCATCTGCATATACCAGGAGTCGTACATTTACGTCACCAACCATTACACCATTTGTATCGTTACATGCTTGTCTAAGACATTTATCCATGTATACATTGAACAACCACGGTGACATCACACAGCCTTGTCGCACTCCTTGCTCAATATTAAAGTATTCACTCACACCTCCTCTCACCCTAACACATGCCCGACTACCGTTGTATACTGCCCTTATTTCATTTATTAGACCTTTATTTACGCCATATTCATTTAATATTTCCCACAGCTTCTCTCTATTCACTCTGTCATATGCTTTCTCCAGATCTACAAACGCACAGTACAACTTCCTTTTTACCTTTAAACACTTTTCGATCACCTGCTGGAGAGCAACCATCTGATCGACACATCCTCTCCCTGGCATGAAGCCACCTTGCACATCCCACATCTTAGATTGTGTAGTTTCTCGTACTCTATCAATCAGTATTTTTCCAAATACTTTACCAGGTACGCTGAGCAAGCTTATTCCTCTGTAGTTCTTACAATCACTCTTCTTCCCCTTACCTTTATACAATGGTACAATGATCGCGCTTTTCCAATCACTCGGCACTTTTCCACACATAAGGCATACATTGAATAATTCACGCAATCTTCGTATAAGCTTTGTACCACCATACTTGAGCATTTCACCAGTGATTTCATCAACCTTCCTACCGTTTTCTCTACCTCAATTATTCCAATATCCTTCTCAGTTTCATTCATCATTTCTTCAATATTCTCCTTATTTAACCCTTCAGTCTTACGTTCCTCACTACTGTACAGCTTTCCGAAATATACTTGCCAGCATTTCCTCACTTCACAATCGTCCCATACTATTTCGTTTCTATCATTCATCACTCCTACAGCGTTCTGTTTTGGGCCACGTTTTGTATTTTTGACCCATTTCCAGAAGAGTTTTTTGTTTCCCTCAAAATCATTCTGCATTTTCTCTCCTTCCACAGCCATCACTTCCTCTTTACTTATTCTCACTGCCCCCTTCGCTTCTTTGTTTCTTAATCTGTACACCTCATACAATCGTTTCTTCTCAGTCTCATTTTTGCAGTAATCATTGCCATGTACGCATCTTTTTCTTACTTACTGCCTTTTTTACCGACTCATTCCACCAAGCACATTTTTTCTGTGTACCTACAATCACTCTTCCACATATTCGCACGGCACAATTGACAACAGAGTTTTTCAAGCTTATCCATGCACTCTCAACGTCAGTGTCTTTTATTTGTTCGTTCCACACTGCTTCATTCACATTCAACTCTTTATTCACAGCATCTGTGTATTTCATTCTCACACCATTATTCACTAGTTTGTCAACCCTAATTCTGGACGTTCGCACTACGTTTGCTTTCCTTCTCCACACCCACTTTTTCCCTAGACACACTCTCGATACAACCAAAAAGTGGTCCGATCCACACTCCGCTCCGCGCATTACTTTTGTGTCTTTCACCAGGTTTCTAAGCCGTTCATCATACACTATCAAGTCTATCATACTTTTAGATTCACCTCTTTGCCATGTATACATATTCACATTTTTATGTTTAAACCACGTATTGGATACAAACAGGCTTCTCTCAACACAGATGTTCAGCAGGTGTTCACCATTCTCATTGATTCTTTGGTCTCCGAACTTTCCTAGAACGCGTTCACTATGTTCTCTCTGTACACCCACCCATCCGTTCATATCCCCTAATATAATCACTCTTTCGTTTGGCTTACATACGTTCACACGTTCTCCACTTCATTCCAGAAGTTCTCACGCTCCTGGTCTCTTTCTCCATTCACCGGTGCATAGCATGCAATAAGAAAAATTCTTCGAAACTCCACTTTCATACTAACCCATATTACCCGGGGAGATACCAATTCGTACTGTTTAACACATCTTTTCGCTCGTTCACTTATGATCACCCCAACTCCTTTTACGCCATGCACTTCCGTCTCAACTCCTGACCATAGTGCCAGGCTGCCATCCTCCATCTCCACAGCATCCTTTCCTTTGCGCTTTGTCTCCGATACACACAGAATATCAAGGGGTCTTTCATACATTACATTCGAAATTTCAAATTCTTTACCATGCATACCTCTAACGTTCCACGTACCGACTCGCCATTCATTCCTTGCACAGTTGTCATCAACGGGGCCTGTCTGTTTCGACCTTGACCGCCCCTTGTAGCCAGGTCGGTCCGAGGCAATTGTATTGTTCTCTTGAGTAATACCCTAGCGAACAGACCGGTTACTGGCCAAATCGTGCTCCGGACGATGTAGCATTCCCTACTAACGGTATCGTCCTACTACCGGACAGTTATGTCTACTGTCACGACATAATAAATAGATATAAATAATAGATCGTATACTTACTGTATGAATCTCAAAAATGTACATATACATGTACATTTTTTTTTCTTCTTACCTACCTTTCAATCACACCACGCGTTTCAACCATACTGCTCTATACGCGATTCCTGGTTTCGCGCCCCTTTATTTTTTATTCTCTTTTTTTTTGCTTTTCGAGTTATAGTTATTTCAATGTCATTTACATTTATTTATCAAATCAGTTTTATTATTGTCGCGAGCACGTGTATAAACAAAATGTAACGCTATGCTTGTCTATTTAGCGCTCATGCGCATAAAGCAGAGTCACTAATGTCCAGGGTCATACTATTTCACGTAGATTCAGACTGAATATCAACTGTTCGTATATAGGTTTCATAGTTTTTTATGGATTACAATATAACGTGTCATATAAGCTTTTTTTTAAAATACGGAATAAAGAATATTCCTGGGAGTGTAAAATAACAAAGAATAGAGTTTCAAAAAATTCAATATTAAAATTTTTTCCACTGCCACAACGAAGTTAAATAATAAAAAAAGTTAAGGTCCTTGTGGCAGTGGAAATTATTGTTTTTTGACAATGATTTTCTAACTAAAATTCATGTTTTAATTAAACTTAAGTTTCGCAGGGACAGGTGTCTTCATTTTCAAAAAATAAAAATTTCGCTCTACCCTAGTAGGTACACAGCTCTTGTGTTTGTGATTCATAGATTTGCACTTTTTTGTTTAAAATTGATTATTTAATAAAGCTTTAGCTGCATCTTGGCAAGAAAAGACGTACAATATTTATAATTAATTGTGGGCTAAGCCGCATACAAAAACGAAACTTCACCACACAATTATTAATTCACACAAGCTTAAGTCTATTCAACAGAAGACACTTTCAAAAACGATATTTTTATTAAACAAACATGAATTTTCCTCAATACAGATTCTGAAGTTGGTATACTAAATAACGGTATGTTAAATAGTATATGTGACTAAGGAAGGTTTAAAATTAGTGACGCAAATTATGTGCTATGTATAGAAAAATTATAATAACATCTACTGTTCTATTATTTCCTTGTTTGAAGATGCCATTTTGTGTTTTATGTTGTGCTGACTTTCTGAGAACATTTTAATACAATTTAGTTATTTACATTCTTAACCGTGTTTTAAATGTTCATAATTTTACATGAACACGAAACTTTAATTTTTAATATTTTTAAATTTTAACTTATAGGCTGCATTTCATATGGTTTAATATTGATATTAAAGAACTAGCGACCCTCATCCGTGAATACTTTCTAAGCTATTTAAATTTAAAAGAATTAAAAGAAAATAATACTACCTTTTTTTTATAAAGCATTAATTTATATACAATTACTCTAACATTTAATGTTATGGATCTAAAATAGTCCAGATTGACTAAAAATCAATGGTTGCAGTTAATATAGAAGGGTTTGTAACAAGTGTTAAATACATAAAAATTAAAAGCGTTAATTTTATGCTCTAACAATTTCAATTACCGTTACAAGTAAAAACAATAAATTAATAAAATTAAAAACATTTCACAAATGAAACATAATCCATAATCCATAATCAATATATAATGAAACTAGTGTTCAAATACATTTTAGCATTATAAAAAGGTTGTCTACGTCCGTATTCTAGTAAAGCAATACACGATTGTATTAATTTAATTACCTATGCTAGAAAACAGATCTTGTGGAATCCGTTCTGTTTGATCCTAATAATTGAAAATGGAAGTGTTGGTGCGTGAAGCACATATTTTTAACTACATTATAAGTCTGTCAAAGGAAACCCCCCACAGAGGTCCAAATAAAATGTTATATTGAGAAATGGCTTAGTGCAAGCAGCTGCTACGGATTAGGTCTACCATTTCTTTTTACTACTACGTGACTGTACCATTCCGTTTCTTTCTCTTTATTTATCTCCAATTATAAATATAAATATTCTCATATAAAAGTTAAGAAATAAACCAACTCTAAAGTAGTGCTATGAATAATGCGTTTTCCTTTGTAAATTTTTAATCTTTAAAATTAAACACAGAAAAAGGATATAGGAATATTTTTTTCTTTAATAATCAGTTTACTGAGGTATTCAAACAAATAGATTCAGTGTAAAATTAAATTTGAACTCAAAAGATTAATAAAATTTAAAGAATACTTTTCTTATATCTACAAGCTTTGCTATAATATTACTACTTAAGCCTTGCTTTTATCTCAAAACACTAATTTAGGTAAAACGAAAATGCAAATTCAATTGTAGAAATGAGTACTCCACTTTTGAGATGAGGTTAAATAAGATAATCTTATAATATACAGCTAAAAGTATAAACTTGGAAACCCTGGAAAATTATTTTTTTAGGTTTCACAAAAGAAATCTACAGATAGCGCAGTAATAACAATATCTGAACTTTCTCAGGCTAATTCACTGTTCTATTTCACTAACTATTAGTAATAACACTTTCGTTAATTAAATTTGCTTTAATGTAATTTTAGATAATGTAATTTTTTTGTATTTAAAAAATCAAGTTCTAAACTTCAATTGCTTATATGAAAATGTAAACTTTCAACACTATGACACATAATAAAATACTTATCTATTTTGGGTTTTTTAGTGATGTATTTTACATTATACAATCTAAATGTTTCGATAACACTTACAGTTATCTCCGTCAGTAGTAATATCTATTAAAATTGTTAAAGATGTTGAAAACAATTTTGTCTAAGTTGAAAAATTAAAATATAATCAGCCTGCTATTAATATAACAGTTTGAGAAACGTAGAAAGCCAACTATAGAATTAAGTTTTAGTAAAGAATAAGTAGGTCATTAAAAATTAAATATTGTTAAACTGTCTTAAAGATGACAAATCACAACACCCTCTAACGGTCGAAGGCTAACAATGAGAAACGTCAGTTAAAAAACACATTTAACAAAATGTTATCGTTATGATGTAAGGCTAAAGGAAAAACACCCCATTACATTAAAAATTCTGCCGACTTTGTTGAAAAAATGCAGTTTCAAAATTGAAGAGGGTGATATAATGGTCAGTTTTGATGTTGTTTCACTTTTTACAAAAGTGCCTCTAAAATAAACTATTGAATGCATTGATCATCTTTTTGCAAAGGATATAACCATTCTTTTTCAGCACTGCCTTACTACAACTTATTTTCAGTGGAATAGTAAATTTTATGAACAGATTGACGGTGTAGCAATGGGTAGTCCTCTGAAGTAGATATACTATACAGATCCTAATCCACTTTCGAGTTTCGTTACTAGATTTGTCACCAGATTTGGAAAAAGTTACCAGAAAAGTCTCTAGATTTCTAGGTTGTAAACATTGCCTGATTCAAGGTCACCGATTCAAGGCCACGTGGTAGGAATGATTGGTAACCCTGCTAAGTCTCTTCAAGGTTACCGCAGGCCACGTGGTAAGAAAGGTTGGTAACCCTGCTAAGTCTCTTCAAGGTCACCGCAGGCCACATGGTGGGTTTGTAACCCTGCTAAGTCTCTTCAAGGTCACCAATTCAAGGCCACGTGGTAGGAAATGTTGGTAACCCTGCTAGGTCTCTTCAAGGTCATGCTTTCACGTTCCCTTCAAGGTCTCCGCAAGGTCAGTAACTACAAAAGTCACTAGAAAAGTTACTAGATTGTTTTTCAAGGTCGTTGATTGTCCACGTCAATTGTAAGTTATCCCACACATTACTTGCATCCCTACATGGTTTCCAAGGTCATCACATTGCCTAAAACTAAAGGCCCTAGTCTTCAAGGCCAGGGTAACCAATTATAAATGGTATACATCCTAGTATTCAGTTTACCAAGAAAAAAGAGGCTAATAGAAGTTTACCATTTATTGACATATACACGCTGATAGATACCTTCATGATTTATCCAACCACCATCCACGTCAAAAAATTGGTGTAATTAAATCTTTAGTAGATCGAGCAAAACGAATTTGTGACTCTGAATTTTTGAAGGATGAATATAAATATTTAACAAAATCCTTACAAGATAATGGATATTCACTTACAGATATTAATAATGTTATTACGCCTTCTAGATCTAACCTTAAAGAAAAACCAGCTCTTAATGTTGGTACTGCTTTTCTTCCTTTTATAGCTAATGTTACAGATAGAATTGAAAAAACTAATTAAATACGGCATTAGGACTGTTTTTAAACCTACAAGAAAAATTAAAGAATATTTAAGATCACCTAAAGGTGTGTCATGCCCATTATCATCTTCCGGAGTGTATAAGTTATCTTGTTCATGTGGAAAAGTATACATCGGAACCATAAAACGTAGCTTTGATAGAAGAAGTAAAGAACATGAGATTTTGTATATTAGGTCAACCAGAGAAGTCTGCGGTGGCTGACCGTGCCTTAAATACTCTAAATCATGACATTCAATTTGACAATATGGAAATATTGTTAAGACAAACTCATTATTATGTTCGTTTACAACGTGAAGCTATTGAAATATATAAACACCCGAATAATTTTAATGGAGAAGAAGAAAATCTCCGTTTAAATAGGGTCTGGCATCTTATAATTAAAAAAAAGGCATAATGATACGTCTTAATTTTGATTTTAATTTGGACTTTTGGTATGTCTACGTTTTTTGATGTATTTTTCCTAGACCTTAAAGCAAATGCTTTACCAATTATATGTTCAATTGCCACAGCACTATAATTTAATATGAGTAGTTGAAATTCAGATTAAAATTGGCCTAGTTAGTCTTTAGTAAAATTTAATTCTATAGTTGGCTTTATAAATTTCTCAAACTGTTATATTAATAGCAGGTTGATGTCTTAGTTTTCATAATCTTAATTGTTGAACTTTGACAAAATTGTTTGCAACATATTTAACAGTTTTAATTGATATTACAACTGACGAAAATAACTGTAGGTGTTATCGAAACACTTAGATTGTATAATTTAAAATACACCATTAAAACACCCAAGAAAGGTAAATATTTTATTGAATTGCTTATGTTATGTCCTTCCTTTTGTTCGAATTGCTCTTTTACGTCTACTCTCAAATAAAATATTAAGTGATTTGTTTCTTTCCTTAACATTTATGTAAATGTACCGGCTGAACAACTAAGAAAGGCGGACGGCCATTTCTCCGAAAATATTTGAGCGTAGATCGGTAAAATCAAAAATCTAAAACGTGGCCTAGGCGTAACGCTGGAAATTATACATAAGTTTCTACGATTACGGCCAGATACATGCATTTAAAACTAGTGGCCAATATGTAAAACTTTCTTTAATGATCTTTGTGATTGCTGCCAAAAGCAGAGTGAGTGGAAACCATATAATGTGTTAATGGAAAAATTTCCGTAACTTCGAAATAGGTTACTTGAATATCTCAACAGTGATGGCCATATATTAATGGAATACCTATTACCCAACAAATTAAACGAACACGATCTCTTATCTCCGTACACCGCTAGAAAGCGCAATTTGTTGAAGAAACAAAGTTGTTAAGTATTCTAAAAGAGTTTAGACGAAATTATGTATATTTTATCGCTGGTTAAAGTTAAATTCATAAAGAAGTATAAACAAATAAATTACGTCAATAGTTCTTGTAGAATCGAAGATACGATATTAATGCAATAGACAATGTGTTGCCTAAATTCTTTCCATTCAATTCAACAGAGTTTATTAGAAATTTTAGATAATTAACAGTGCATATAGGATATAATACAGAGTTTATATGTAATAAAATATACACCTTATTGTGTGGTGGTGCGCTCCTCAGGAGTATTCGTCCTCTTCAGCGCGTGGGTTGTATCGTCATTGCGTGGTGTGATATTGAGGGTATCACATCGTGTTGTGTTGTTTGTTGGTTTCCAAAGAAAATATCCTCGCGTTGGTATTGTGGGGACTGGTTTGTTATTTCTCAGCTGGTGCTGCTGCCTTAGATATCTGAAATGCAAAGAAAAACATATAAGTTTGGTTGATACAATTGTCTACACAGCGGTAGCGGAGCTATCATTGTGTAGTAGTAGAATGGAGTTTCGGTACCTTGAGTCGCTACAGAACAAGCAGGAGGGGTTTAGGACAGAAAGTAGTTATAGGAAATCGATACTAGTATACTTACCCAAGGCATCCCTTCTCGTCGCCGTTCCGGAGAATACTTACCCGAATACGGCAGACACCTCCTGACCGTGCGTAAGGATCACTCCCCACAGGTCAGTCGCTGCCACCTTGCGGCTGACAGGTAGGGCTTTCGCCAAATGTAAGCCGCCGAGGAAGCATTCGGTGCTTCCGACTTCTTTATACCGCTCGCCGTCGCTTGGCCGTAGCTAACACCGGTTCAGCATTGCGAGGGTGTCGCTACCGGTGGTGTTCCCTTTGATCCTTATTGGTGTGGTGCGTCGGTCTGCTTCCGCTACGGCTGCAGAAGACGGAGGGTGGGGCACCGCCCTCTCCATAGTAACTGCGGTTTCCATTTCTAGCGAGTTATCCGTGGTGTCTGTAACAGCTCTGGAAGCATTGCCGGTGGGTGTGATAAATCATTGTCTTAAAGTGTCCCATACATACAAATCTAAGCAAGTTATGTACGGAGACCGGGGAGGCCATAAGAACAAGCTGCCTCTAAGTATCCATCTGCCTGAAAATGTTTTAGCAAGACACCATTGTACATTTAATTGAAAGTGTAATGGACATCCATCACGTTGGAAGATCATTGCTCTTCTTATATATAGGTCAATGTTTTCGAGAAGATTTGATTGCTTTGAAGTCAATGCTCTTCCGAATAGTACCGGTTCAATAATTCTTTCGGCAATTATTTTGTACCAGACATTAGTTTGACACCGTCCTTGGTGCAGCACCTCTTGTAGCTCATGAGCATTTCCTCTCGAACAGTGTTGGTTAATATTAATAATTTCTTGTCACAAGTAGAAATAAAAATTAGAGATTTTTAAAAATATTTCTAAGAAACCTGGTTGTGCTTTTTTAGAACATTTGGAACACATCTATGCGACATTATCGAATTTTTTGGTATCGTCTAACACTTACAGATGGATTTGTTGAGAATATACGCAAACATCGATTAAAAACTCGTTGTTCGTATCATTTGTGGGGCAATCCCGCGTGATAACTTTGACATGATGGTGAAAATGTTCGTTTTCTTTTTCTTCGCCTTCCTATCTACTGTAAGCGTATGAGTAGTTCACAACTTAATTTGTCTATCACATAACCACATTTTTTATTATATTTTCGGTTTTATAAGAGCTATTAACGCTTTTTTTAAACTTCCTTATTAACTTATATTCCGTTGGTAGTAAAAAACATAAGGTTTCGCTTGAATTGTTTTAGAATAGTTGGCCGCTTTGTTCTACAACAATTTGCGCGCAGACGGATAAAAGAAATTGCTGTGGTTTTTAATTTGTTTGGTAATATCCCGTGCTTAACATCGAGGTCAATGTCGACAAATTCAGGCAACCCATCTTGAAGTTACACGAATTTTTCCCCAAAGACATTGTATGGTTTCCCCTCACTTTATTTTAACAGCTATGAGAAGAATTAATTAAACAATTTTTTGCATACTGATAATTACATATATATATATATATATATATATATATATATATATATATATATATATATATATATATATATATATATATATATATATATATATATATATATATATATATATATATATATGCTTTGTAAAGTAATAACTTTACAAAGAATAAATATTTTAAATTCACATTTACAATAATAGTTTTATTTCAGAGCTCTAATTCAAATAGCTTCTGAGGTATGTCCACCGACATGCTGAGTTGTACTGCAGGTATAATTGTATGTACCTTATGGACTTAAGTATTAGATTTTAGAATTTCTGATAATCACATTTGGGTATTGTTGCAGTTCCATATGACATGTCTTTATCCCTAAGCCAAAATCACAATGTTCAAAAGAAAGAGTGGAACAAAACCGTTTATACAACATTTTCCACTCTACATATTAAAATTCGTATAAAATTTGAAAAATTTGGTAGCTATCTTGGTAAGATTCAGTAAGCATCCTCTAATCATTATAATAGTCACGAGAAAAACCACCTACTTCAAGAAATATAAATCAGTATTATAAAGTAAGAAACCCCGAAAGTTAAATAAGTTTTACATGAATCTGTTATAACCGCATAATACAAAAACATTAGCGCTAAGTATGAGATGAAATCATTTTGATTTTTGGCGAGTGATTTATAACTGGTTTTGTAATTTTACAAAAACACTGTGACCCTGAGGTTTAAACTCATCACAGCTAACGAAGCGATTTCGTGTTGAGACACACTCACAAACCTACTCCCACAGAGTTACGTTCACACGCGTATGGCCATGCCTATGGCCGCACCTATACCGACACCCATACACCACATCTACGGCCACACATACTCGCTCAAGCACACGCATATACGCACGCACACGCACATGCGCACGCATACAAACACGCATTCACGAATACACGCGCATATATCTGAACTTACACCTAGACCCACACCCACACCACATACAGACACGCATGCATAGGCATTCACACATGCACACTCACACACGAAAGTACACAAGTACATAGCCACGCTCAGTTACGCGCACTCACACACATACACATACACATACCCCAGCTACCACCTATACTCCCACGCGCGAATAAGCACAAGTACTCGCATACACACTCACATGCATATTCACACGCGCAAGCACACTGCAATACACACACGCGCGCGCACACGCACAGATAATTACATGCACACATGCAGACACACGCACGCACGCACTCATGCACTCGCACACACGCACGTACGTACCGACAATTACGCGCACCCCAATACCGATACCGACATTAGATTTCAAATACCAACTCAAAGCTCTAAATAAAAAATATACTTTGTACATTCCGTAAATATTTAGAAAACGAGATATACAAATAGGTAAATTACCAAAATTTTAAGTCTGCAGAAAGTCTCCACAGGAACAAGACGGTCGTTAATTGTAAACTACATTGTTTGGCCATGGCAATAATTGTAAGTAAAAATAAAGACTATTGAACTCAATGGTGTAGGTACTGGCGTATCTAAAGGGTTAGTAATTTTACCTCAAAATAGATTGAGCTCAGTGTGTAACCGTTTGTGTTTAAGGTCAATCATAAAAAGTAGATGCTCGTCGTACACTGCTGTATGAACTAAATGCTAATCAATAACTATAAAGAAATTTACAACGAAAATTAATTTTTAAATCCACTACAGGATTAGAGCAACGCTACAAATAAATTTTTTGTGCCTACATTCTATAACATGGCATATGCGGACCGCAAATGCGTCCGGCAACGTTGCGTATTGGTAGTAGTCCGGCACCTCACCTTTCACTTTTTGACGTCATTTGACCATGGGATTTCCCAGGGGCTGCTACGTGGGAGACCGCATTTTCCACCCTTATTTTTACTCGCTTACGTGTAGGACGTATTTTTTCACCCCTATTTTTACACATCCACGTGTGAGACCGTGTTATCAACCCTTTTCTATTATTAGGCAAATGCACAGGCATACAATGTTGGAAATTGCATAATTAATAAGATATTATTATTAAAATTATCGGTCCTATTGTTTTAAAATGGCCAAATGCTATTGTATGATCTTTTACCTAAACGTTGTATTTCTAATAAGAAGGTTCTTAAAGTGCATTAAAGTGTAATTAAATATGACGTGAAATAATAAATAATTTCTACCCTAAGCCAATGATGCTTTATGTATAGGCAGACCCTCTAAACAGCCACCACCTATACATTCACAAAAATTGTTTCATTGTAACGTGTTCATTAACAGTTGTAAAACCCATTAAAAAGTAATAATTACTTATATATATATATATATATATATATATATATATATATATATATATGTGTGTGTGTGTGTGCGTGCGAGCTTGAGTGCGTGTGTATGTGCGTGCGTGCATGCGTGTTTTTCGTTTGATCATTGTGCTAAAGCAGTGCTAGTCAATTGTATGTAGTTGTAGGCACTATTGTGTTGACTAAAAGCTATAATTGGAAACGTTGCTTGCTATACCCAGGCCGTGGAGTTATGTTTAATTAGCTTTTTTTGACGGACGTATTTATTTATGATAAGATCAGGCATGCATGTAAAGTAATATAGAGTTGAAACTAACTAGCTAATGTGTTCTGCTGCTACACGTATCACAGTATTGAAGATTCTGTTTATGCATTAGAAAACGTACTACAGTCTCGAAACAGAATTCAGATAAAAATTGAAGGAAGTGAATACGGTACAACTTCTGCGAACGAGCTGAAAGGTTTGATGTGTGTGCAGCATTTCCAGAGCCGTGTTGAAACCAGTTAATTTAAGGCTAACCTCGTGTCCATGTAATAATGTCTGATAAAACTATTAGGGTTATTAGCTACTTTTATAGGTTGTTACAATATAATTGTTCAAGGTGAAGTTGATGCGGTGACTGTATATCAAAAATCTCGTTTGATCTCATGAGATGTGTATAGCTTTTCTTAAAAAATACCTGCGAAGCTGTCTCATTCAAAAAATCTCATGCAAAAAACATCAATAATCTATGTAATCGTAACTACCAATAAGTGTAAACACTATTATGCCATATCTGCATGATGTCAAGTTTTACGCAAGATTTGGACGTAGGCGAAAATCGGATAACGCCAGCATCGCATGGATGACATTATATGTAGTATAGAGAAAATTGCAGATACAGAAAGTAGTTCTGAAGAGATATGTTTGATATAATATTTAAGGAAAATGTAATTAACTACTTACACGTTGAGATAAGATATAACAAACAAAAACTTTATCTTCAAGTAAACTCGAAAAAAGGATGTGTCGAAATAATTTATTCAATAAATATTATCCTAGTTTAATTAGGGTTGTTTAATTTACATTAGATGTAGAAAATTATTCCAGACACAAGTTTTTTAAATCGATGCGATTTGTACCGGAAATTTTGTTAAAAAAAATTCTAGGTTCTATTTATAACGACAGATGGCTTTAGTAATTAAATCTAATCTAGAATTTACATAACCATAAATAGTTGAATCACAGTATACTTAGTATTCAAGTATACTGTAGTTGAATTAAGTTTAATGTAGTAATAAACAAATAAGCGTATATAACAATGAGGTAAATTTTTATTTATCCAATGAAGCAGAAATTTAGAAATTAAGTAGGAACTATGTACTATGGATGATGCATAAGAGCCAATGGCGTAACATAGGCTTTGTCTAAGGTGAAATGATTGTGAACACAAACTTTACAATAGAATGTGAATGTGAGGAGAAATGCTGTAAATTAAAAAAGCACTAATCCTTACCAAGCTTCAACCATCTGGCCTACTTATGTGGAAATGAATTTTTAAAATGTAAGGAAAATGGTGGCGCACTTCTAAAATCACCGGAAAAACTTGACTCAAAATACTAGTCCTGACGAGCTTTCAACTCAATCTGTTCCACTTATACAAACAAATCCAAAAATCCAATTAATATTGGTTGGTATCCGGGTTCTTCTAAGACATCATTGGAGAATGTTTCAACTTATGCTTTACTATAACGCAGTGAATATTTGGGGAAAACTAGATACTTTGGTTATTATTAACTAATGATTTATTATACTTTAACTAATTGAATTTTAATAGTTTAATTCGGAAATGTAACTGTAGATAGTATTTTAAATATTTTTCGTATTTATAATGGAAGTAGAATATTCGTTTTACGTATTACCAGTGCCCCCACAGGCGAGAGATGAACCACTAGTCATTTTTTGTAGGAGCAAATCTCTTTGTTGTTTTACATTCAGTTACGGGTAGAATTTGTTTACATTCAGTGCCATCTTGAATTTCATCCCATCTTTTCCACACCTATTTTTCATCTTATATTTTACTCCCTTTTGCCCTACATTTTCTTTCCACACTTTGTAACCCATCTTTAATCCGCTTTTTTTTAAATATTACTATTAATTACACAATGTTTAAAAAACCATTTATGTGTAAGGCCTTATTTAGAATAACGTAATATTTAGTGAAAAAAACCCTTTACCACGCTCCTAAGTACACGGAAGTTATGTAATATCTTTCACTTGTAGTACCACAAAAATCACGTTTGGAAGGAAACGGCAAGGTCCCAAGGGGAGGGAAGGCTGCTTGAGCATTCGAGGCTCCTTCAACGACAATCATGGATTCTCAACGTACGTACATTAGGTATGTATGCATGGTAGGATTAAGAATGTGTGCTGTTAGAATAAGATCGGAAGGAACTGGGTTAGGGTTTTGAGGAGGTCTAAATAGTCGCATATAGCGTACGTACACGTAGTGACAATGCGTATGAGGAAACCCCCTGAAAAAACCTCATAAGGGTAGACAGTAACGATAATACAACCCATTACCCTCTGAGTGCTAAGCAGATCGTGTTTACACAATTCCACTAGCTCAAGTAACGCTACCATATTCTCTCTAACAACACCAAAGTCAAAAAGCGCAGGATAGTATTTAGGATTACGTAATATTCTCTAATAAATTAGGAAACCAATATAGGACAAGCTTTTAAGAAGCTACATTTGAAATTACACGCACGTTTTTGGAAATTTAATAAATACTACTTTCATAGACTCAAAAACATTATTATCTTGTGGCATAATTTAAAATTAGTTCACATTAGGTGAAGATCTTGCAGTGTTAATTTTAAAAGTTAAATGTAACTATCTCGAAACGTTGTTTCTGTTGTGAAATATATATATATATATATATATATATATATATATATATATATATATATATATATATATATATATATATATAAATTAGAAAAGCCATTTTTTTTGGGATTTAACTTGTGTTTTATTAAATAAAATATAAAATTCTACATTTCGGGGACTTTGTCAAAGAGTACATACATGGGATTATACATGGGAAACTATCTTTTTTAAGAAATATTTCGAGCAATTCACCTACTTCGTGACTATGTACCAGATAGTTGAGATTAAAATTTTTGCTTGGCATAAAATTAATACTTACACTGATATTCGTATCCACACATTGCCTATTTAGTATAACATTAACAATAGGAAATAATACATTTTCGTGAAACAGTGCTTGTAATAGAGACCCACCTTTACGAAATCTTTCTCTTAGATATGTATTTGTTTCATCAATATTATGAATGGGCCTGCCCGAACTGGGCCGGTTACTTGAATTAGAAAACTTCGATCGAGAAATGCGTCTGTTACAAGTATGTACCGAAATTAAAATTTTGTTTTTATTTTTACTGTTTTCTAATATTTAAAATTTTTGAAAATATATTAGTAAAGACTTGGTGTCCTTGTAATAGTACACCAATGTAGAAAAGTACTTACTGTCTAAGTGCTAAAATTGCATCGCGAGGCGAGTAGCGTTGAGACCATAAGGATTTACTGTGATTTAAATACATTTTTTCATCGCTAGTTTTTAAAAACCTAATAATGTTATTATATTTAATGTAAAATTGTGGAACAAAAAAACAAATGTCAATTATTCTGTATTGTTATTTGCATAGTCATTTTAGTACGTAAGTAATATTAATCACATTAATAATATTACATAATATTTAAAATAATAATAATAATTAAATGAAGCTAAAAATGCTGCTTTGCGCGGAATGGGACGTTTGAGCGCAGCCGTTTGAACGCCGCCATTTGGACGCCCCTGTTTGGACGCAAGGACGTTTGAACGCAAGGTTATTTGAACGCAGGTACATTCAACGCAGAAGTTCGGTAATGAACAATTAAAACGCAGTATTATTTATTTTATTATACAAAAAATTTACATAGATATAAAATCAATTGTCCATCACATAATTGTGCGATATATCTCTTAAAGATTCAATTATATTACAGTTATTGTAACTTGTTACCAGGAGTTTAATTCGGCTATCAGCATCGCGATATTTTTCAAATACGTTTGTGGGGCATGTCCCGAAATCAATTTCTCATAATATAAATCTCTGCGAGCTTGCACTTTCCGCAAACCATCAATCAAATTCCATACTGTGGGATGACGAGTAGAAAGTTCTGTTTGTAACCGTCCATGGCCCGCTTCAGCATGGTTATTGGTCCTATCCATGTCGTTCATTACACAGCTATTGCGGTGGAAACATTGCGAGACGCCTTCCATTTCCTGGACGATTGGGTCTTCCTATATAAAAATCCTCGAACCAATTTAATAGAGGGTGTAATTCTATACGAAGTTCATCTGCGAGACTTTCTGTAGCAACGCAAAGTCACCTTCATTATTGTATCGTTGCAATAGGTGTAGCCCTCCCAGATGTTTTTTAAAACTTTGTGCTATGCGAAAAAGACATCCAAGCAATTGTGCGTTTGGAAATCCGTTTTGGAACGCTCTGATAGCTCCATGTTCAAAATCGAACGATACCTTTTGGGGGTCTAAATTTTTTTAATTGTTCGATCATCACTGTGTAAGTTGCCCTTTGCTTATTTGGCAAAAGGGCGTACACAACAGGATGAACGCCTCCGAAACGATCTGCCATGATTACATACATTTGCAAAAATATCAATGAGGCGGATTTAAACATTCTATCGACGAACCAAGGCTTTGACTCCTTAATAACCTAAAATAAATTAGATTAAAATAATAGGTAAAAATGAATTCGAATAGACCTTACGTTTACGCTTTGTTGGCGGTCAAACATTAATATCCTGTTAGGTGTTGGTCCGCCGACGTTTAAAAGAAAATTTTCCCGTATGTTATTCATCGTCACGTAGGTTTTATAATCTTCTGGAATTACTAATTCTTCACCGTAACTGGCGCAACATTCATTTGATTCCGTTTTCGTCTCACTATTTTCTTCAAAGCATCACGATTGGGTAATATAGCTTGTCCACTTTGCGATAATCCAACTATACAATTGTTAATTAGTAGACTAGTTTGCTCCATTGTATCTTCTGCTCTTCTTTTTATTGCAGGCTTTACGATTTCGGTTTCAACACGAGCTGCGGAACACATAACGACGGCATCATTTACTGTATGGATACGGGCGTTGTAACGTTGTTCTCCACTAATCGACCTTTGGTCACACCTCCAAAATCTCTTTTCATCACAGGCACTTATGCGATCGAGCACATATAAGAATCCATCGTTTTCCTTACTTGCTGAGAATCTCCATGATGCAGTCAAACAACGCAAAATCGGAACAATCACAATAAAACAACTTTACAAAGTCTAATTTTTGGATCAAGTGATCCAATTACTGGTTTTTGGTATATATAAAGACGTACTCCTATACTCATCATGCTAATTGCTGTTTATGATAGTAGGTAATAATGTTATAATTAACAACAAAGAGGTGAAACGAAGAAAGAAAGACGCAGCTTAATTGAATAGAGATTATGTAAAGTGAAATTTTCACCCAAAAGTAATTAGGGGATAATTAATAAATAATAAACTTTAGTTGAAACATAGGTTCAATTACACCATGTTGTTGGGACAGAACTGGAAATTTCTTTCTACTTTTACATGTGGAGCAAAAATACATTCTTTTTCAATTCTGCGTTCAAAAGTCGTTACGTTCAAATGTCTGGCGTTCAAATGTCCTCTCGTCTAAACGGCGGCGTTCAATCGCCTGCGTTCAAACGGCCGCGTTCTAACGTCCTAGACCGTGCTTTGAGATAGTCATATTAGTCTAGAAAGTTAATGTTTACCGAGCAGGTCCGGCAAAAATATCACTGTAGCACTTTTTTTTTGGTAAACCTGATGTCACCTAACTAATAAATTATATTACTTTGACAATGACACCTGTCATTTCGCTTTCATCTTCAATGAAACGTTTTAACCTATGTATTTTGTTAAATTAATACTAACAACTAAATAGATATTAATTAGACTTTTATTAACATGGATATATATCTTCAAGGCACTGAAAATGATACGTTTGGGTAATGGTATCCATCAAATTAAATTTAAATTCAACTGCTGATCAGTATTATCATACTTAACATTTTGGTGTTATTAACTTGTTTTCCAATCACAGCTAAGTATACAAAGGAATAATTTTGGTCAAAATTTTACTTTTTTTGACACAAAAAATCTTTCTATCACACAGATGTAAAATGTTGAGAGTATTCTGTCACCACACGAAAATGGATATATCTAGGTAATTAAAGTTAAAGTAACCTCTTGTCGATTGTAACACGATCCGCTGCCCACAGCTCGCCGGTTGAGTCGAGGTTCACTTATAGAGAAACAAACGGGCGCCAGAAGCCTATATTATAACATGGAGGCCCTACGAATCTGAAAATACCTGTTACCGCTTCAACGAATAGAGTGACGAATAGATACAGAAAGTTACTTACCACTCACCACGGATCGACCAAAGAAATAAATCAAGAAAATGGAGGCTCAGAAGTGTATTGAACATCAAAAGGTTATACTCTGGATATATTAACTTTTAGATTATACACTTATCCACACCAAACGTATACTTGCAAAAAAAGTTACTCCAGTTGCTATAAATAATTTTTAACGTAAACCATTAGTTCTAAATAGATCAATTGGATGAAAAACAAGGTATCTATAAACCTATGGCTATAAAACAATTATTAAACTAAGAGCCATTCATAATTATGATTATGTACCAAGGAAAACAGAATGGGATAACATTTATTATTATAACATCAACAAGACAGCTATCGGTTTTCTAGCAATATATGTTTATTTCAGTATGATTATAAAGCATTAATGTTGAAAGATCTTTCTGACCAATACTGATTCCTAAAATATAGCAACTTAAACTGGGTAAAAAAAAATCAATTATAATTCAATCTTGTTTTAGTTTTACAAGCCAAGCGCAATTGTTACTTAATTGAAATTCCATAAGAACAAAAATAATGAAAGTCTAATATGGTGCCTGATAACCTTCAACAGTAAATATACTCAATATATTTAAAGTGGTAGTGTGAACAAGCCTTAAGTGTCATAATAAAATTTAACTAATGTCGAAACAATAAATGAGAATAAACACTTCTGAAACTTCCCCGCTAATAATTAATGTTAAATATCATTAAATAGAGGGTTGCAACAATCCAGCATTCTTACTAAACCTGCGCTATAAGAACGATGAAACTTAAACTTGAGTCCATAAAGCAATCAACTGACGTAAATATTATGAAAAGAGAAACTGAATGAACAAATTAAAGCTAAGAAATTGATAATTGATAATTCAAACTTGCTTCCACACTTGGGGTACAGGTTTTAATTGAATATTCTGACCTTTACTATCCAGAAGTGGTTGTACTGGGAAAAGTGCATTGAAAGGTGACCATATGTCAATGACTACCAGTAAACGGTTTGATTGGCTGTTACTCCTCCAAAAAAAATTGACAATTCCAAAAGAGAGAGAGAAAAAAACGAAGCTCTAAGATAGAAATCCCAGAAATTAATATACAGTAAATTACATTTCAGAATAAAGGGATAAAATAAAGAAATTCCATTTACCTCTAGGATGGTAGTTGAGATTTTAGATTTGTAGTGCCTTACCTTTTAAAATCCTCAATCCGTATATGCGTACGAAACTAATTCTATCCAGACAAAGGTAAGATAAACGAACATAACTAGTTTCATGATTGTCAATTTCTTCTAAATCCTCATCATAGAGATTGAAATTAAATGCCAAAATCAAGAAATTGATGGAATAATTAAAAACAAGCGTTTTTTTCTTTTCTACCCAGCAACCAACAACAAAAAAAAAAACGAGAAAAGAAAAAGAAAATGGAATTGTTCAAACTACTTCCAGGTATCACCAGTTGACGTTTTAGATTAAAATTAAATTTAAATGCATCATGAAACGAATTTCCTCATGAAATTAGATTAACAAGAAAATCTACCGTTACAACTACGTTATTTTTAGCCTCATTTTCTGGCCTTGTGACACAATTACCTATTAAGTTATGGTAAAGTATGATATTGCTACGGTATCGTAGACCAATTTTTAATACACGCGTCATTTGGTGATAGGGTCAAGTTGGGCTTTGTGGTCATATATATATATATATATATATATATATATATATATATATATATATATATATATATATATAAGAAAAAATGTATTTGATACAGAGATATTTATCCACTATTATAGGATGTTGCTCCGGGAAGCAAAATGGATTGAAAATCAGGCTTATTGAAGGCTGTCTGATTCTCAACTCATTCGAATTAAATAAGAGTAGCAATCATAACACACTAATCGTTTAATAATTACTTAGATATTATTATCTCGATGCGGAATATAAGTTGTGTTGCACGAAATCGGAATGCGTACTTACTATTTTGTAGAGCTGATCTTATGACGTTATCCTATAAGCATGATAATACATTTTTAAAAATCTTTATCGGTATTTTTGTTAGCAAAATCAGGTAAAAAACATATATTAAAAATAATACGCTTACCTTTAGAAGTTTTTCCTTCAACACTACCATATGTGTGTAAACTGAAATTTTTTATACAACGTGTCTCACTAAAACACGCTTTGTGAATGGCTGAATATAAAACACTCGATTACATACCTGTCATTAACTATTTTAGAAAGTAATACAGAAAAACCTGAATTCGTATTCAACAAACATGTACTTACAAAAATTTACATTCAAAACACAAATATTTTTTAAATTTTGCTAACGCGGAAATTACTTTTTAAATGATTGAATCTTCAGGTGACGTAAAAACTCATTATACAGTGATTACACATTAAATACTTAAAATATGTAACTTTATACTACGTCTATTATTACATAAAGATGGGATTATTCTTAAATTTAATTGATTTCGATAGAGCTCTGGAAATACTACAACCGTTCGAAATCTTGCTTCTTCTCTCGATATCAAAAAAGCTATACTAGTGATACATTAAGTAAGCATAATAGCGGATACAGCTACATTGATAACGATTATTGATGTTTTTTTGCATGAGATTTTTTGAATGAGACAGCCTCGCAGGTATTTTTTAAGAGAAGCTATACACATCTCACGAGATCAAACGAGATTTTTTGAGATACAATCTCCTCATCATCTGCACCTTGAACGATTATATTGTAACCTATAAAGCAAGCTAATAACCCTAATAGTTTATCAGACATTATTACATGGACACGAGGTTAGCTCTAAATTAACTGGTTTCAACACGGCTCTGGAAATGCTGCTGCACACGCTTTCAAATCTTTCAGCTCGTTCGCAGAAGTTGTACCGTATTCACTTCCTTCAATTTTTATCTGCATTCCGTTTCGAGACTGTAATACGTTTTCTAATACATAAACAGAATCTTCAATACTGTGATACGTGTAGTAGTAGAAAAACACACTACCTAGTTAGTTTCACCTCTATATTACTTTACATGCATGCCTGATCTTATCATAAATAAATACATCTGTAAAAAAAAAGCTAATTAAACATAACTCCATGGACAGGGTATAGCAAGCAACGTTGCCAATTATAGCTTTTAGTCAACACAATAGTGCCTACAACTACATACAATCGACTAGCACTGCTTTAGCACGAGGATCAAACGAAAAACACGCATGCTCGCACGCACGGGGCGTACGCACGCACGTTTGCACGTACGCACGCTCGCACGTACGCACGCTCGCACGTACGTACACTCGCACGTAAGCACGCTCGCACGCACGCACTTACGTACGCTCGCACACACGCACGTATGCGCGCACACAACCACACACACACACACAAACACACACACACACACAAGCACAAGCACAAGCACAAGCACAAGCACAAGCACAAGCACAAGCACAAGCACAAGCACAAGCACAAGCACAAGCACAAGCACAGCACAGCACAGGCACAGGCACAGGCACAGGCTCAGGCACAGAGCACAGGCACAGGCACAGCACAGGCACAGGCACACGGCACAGGCACAGGCACAGGCACAGGCACAGGCACAGGCACAGGCACAGGCACAGGCACAGGCACAGGCAAGCACAGGCACAGGCACAGGCACAGGCACAGGCACAGGCACAGGCACAGGCACAGGCACAGGCACAGGCACAGCAAGCACAGGCACAGGCACAGGCACAGGCTGCACAGGCACAGGCACAGGCACAAGGCACAGGCACAGGCACAGGCACACGGCACAGGCACAGGCACAGGCACAGGCACAGGCACAGGCACAGGCACAGACAGGCACAGGCACAGGCACAGGCACAGCAAGGCACAGGCACAAGGCACAGGCACAGCAGCAAGGCACAGGCACAGGCAAGGCACAGGCACAGGCACAGGCACAGCACAGCACAGCAGCAGCACGGCACAGGCACAGGCACAGCACAGCAGCACACACACAGCACAGGCACAGCACAGGCACACAGCCAGCACACAGGCACAGCCAGCCAGCAGCACACACGCACAGCAGCAAGGCAGCACAGCACAGCGCAGGCACAACACAGCACAGCACAGCACAAGCACGCAGCACAAGAGCAGCACAGGCACAGGCACAGCACAACACACAACACACAACACACCAACACAACACACAACAACACAACACAGCACACACAACACAACCACACACAACACAAACACAAACACAAACACAAACACAAACACAAACACAAACACAAACACAAGCACAAGCACAAACACAAACACAAACACAAACACACACACACACACACACACACAAACACAAGAAATACGCAAACGCAAAGACATACAAATGCGAAAATACGTAAAAACGAAAACACGCAAATACGAAAACACGCCAACACAAAAAACATGCAAAACGAAAACACGCTAAAACAAAAACTTGTAAACTTGCAAACATGAGTCAAGACGGTGGAGCACCGTTAGGAAAAAAAAAGTTTATTAACAAAATTGAAGGAAAGCTTAACGTTTGAAAATATATTATTATTGTTATAAACAACAATACATCATTATTATTTAATAACATGCTTTATCGGTTTTCTTCTTCTTCTTCTTGAACCGTGATTCGTTGTCATCATCATCAGGATTTTGAGATTTGCCCTTCACCCCTATGTCATCGCTCTTCTTTATCTTCTGTGAACCATCACCATCATCTTGAATGTGAGTTACGTTCAGCTCAATTACGTCATCGCTTTCATCATTATCTTGAACGGTTATGTTGTAATAGTTTATTAACAAGTCAGTAAAATCTCTAATGTCCGCTGATGTTGGCTCATAAACAGGGGAATACATTATAGTAATACTCACTCAATGACAGCAACACTTTAAAGAGCGAAACACACGAGAAACGAGAACACAGCTAGTCTTGGGTCTTGTGCGCAAGCGTGCACGTCAATGTTCGGGTAGAAACGGTTATCTTCGGGGGATGTCT
The DNA here is from genome assembly GCA_036346205.1 of Vesta saturnalis. Lineage (NCBI taxonomy): Eukaryota > Metazoa > Arthropoda > Insecta > Coleoptera > Lampyridae > Vesta > Vesta saturnalis. Next base: position 1,531,275 of record JARFJB010001974.1, read on the forward strand.
GAAGTATTGACCTAACCACACTCTAACGTACCCCCTAGGGGCATGTTCTATAAATCTAAGCGCCTCTTTTATGGAAGGTATTTTCTCCTAAGACGGCGTTTTTCGTTTGTGTCTTTTTGTGTTAGCGTGTTTGAGTGCTTTTTTTGTGTTAGTGTGTTTTTCGCGTTTGCGTGTTTTCGCGCTCTCGTGTGTGTGTGTGTGTGTGTGTGTGTGTGTGTGTGTGTGTGTGTGTGTGTGTGTGTGTGTGTGTGTGTGTGTGTGTGTGTGTGTGTGTGGTTGTGTGCGCGCATACGTGCGTGCGTGCGAGCGTACGTAAGTGCGAGCGTGCGAGCGTGCTTACGTGCGAGTGTACGTACGTGCGAGCGTGCGTACGTGCGAGCGTGCGTACGTGCGAACGTGCGTGCGTAATTCACTTATATAATAATAAACCATTAAAACCTTTTGCCTTTTATTTCCGTTATATCAACTTGATATTCTTAAAAACATGTTATTTTAATTTAACTCTATGTTATATAAGTAATTATTACTTTTTAATGGGTTTTTACAATTGTTAATGAATACATTACAATGAAACAATTTTGTGTGTAAGTAATTGAACATGCAAATAAATCAGATATGATGTTCCGAATGTATAGGTGGTGGCTGCTTAGAGGATCTGCCTATACATAAAGCATCATTCCATTAGGGTAGAAATTATTTATTATTTCACGTCATATTTAATTAGACTTGAATGTATTCAGTTTCAACAGTAATCTGATTTCCGCAAAACTGTAAGATATAATTTCGGTTGATTGGTTGAGATTGATCTGGTGATCGAGCGTGCTTTGTTTGAGATTGATTAATTAATTGAATTGTTTGTGTGTGTGTGTGTGAAAGAGAGAGGGGGAGGAAGAAACAAGATAGAGCAAGAGAGAGGTGTGCATTATCAGCTTCTATTATAGAAATGTTCATTAGTCTTTACGCCACTAGATGGCACTAAAATCAATTTTTTTTACTCAAAGGGGCCAGGGCACAGACCCTGATACAAGTCCTGCCTTACAAGAACCTCCTTATTATAATACAATTTTTGTATGACAGGGCGAGGGCCTACAGCTGTAAACTTAAGTTAGAACAACATACAATTGCACCAGGGGGGTCACGATAGGGGCTAAGCTCTACACTTATCTTATATAAGGTTGCGAAGCCCTACACGTGTCGCACAAGAACCTCCTTATTAGAAATACAACGTTTTAGGTAAAAGATCATCCAATAGCATGTGGCCATTTTAAAGCAATAGGGTCGATAATTTTAATAATGAGATCTTATTAATTATGCAATTTCCAGCATTGTATGCGTGTGCATTTGCATTTGCCTAACCTCCAGGGGCACTGCTCTTAATATAGCCAGAAGGACCTTAATACCATCAAAAATAACCCTAAGACCAACTCAAAGTCCAAAACCTAGGTCCAAATCCTGCCCTCAGGTCCAGCCCTAAGACATTCCTAGACCAGCCCCACCCTAAATACAACCTGTAGATAGGCATTAAAATAAATGTAATAACAACCTCATTTGATAAAAAATACGCTAATAAAGTAAAATGAGGAGATACAGTCAATGTATACTTGATTATTATTGTCTAATCAATTCTTCAAATTATATCTGATAAACAAGTTCTAATAAATGCTAATAGTAAAACACAAAATTAAATAAACTATATTTTACATAATTTCCCATAGGCTAAAAATAATTAATTAATAAAAATTAAAAGATCATCATCTTCTTATAAACTATCAGATTGAGAATCCCCCTAGGATAATTAATTAATAAAAATAATTAAAGATCACCATCTTATATTAATAAAAATAATTAAAAGATCACCATCTCAAAATAAGGGTAATAAATACGGTCCTTCACGTAAGCGAGTAAAAAATAATTAGGGTTGAAAGAGCCTCCGAAAAGAAAAGGGTAGAAAATACGGTCTCCCACGTGGGTGTGTGAAAAATAGGGGTGAAAATACACGTCCTATACGTAAGCGAGTAAAAATAATTAGGGTTGAAAAGGGCCTTCGAAAAGAAATCTCACACGAGGGTATATAAAAAATAAGGGTTGAAAATGCGGTCTCACACGTGAATGTGCAAAAATAGGGGTGAAAAAACACGTCCTACACGTAAGCGTGTAAAAAATAAGGGTGGAAAAACCGGTCCCCCACGTGGGCGGTCTTGTGACGTCAAAATCCAAGATGGCGGCGGAAGGTGCCCGACTTCTACTTACATACTACAAACACATTGGTAATATTTGTTTAAATAATACGGTATACACCACTTCACAAATTCTAATAAACGGCAAGCTTTCAGGACTATTAAATTTAAAAATTAGGGCAATCAATATTACAAGAATAAATAACAATTTCTTTCTAAAATAAGGTATTTCAAATCTATTCAAATTTTACTAACGGATCATAAGTTTTTAACTTTTGATTTAGTTCTGCCAGTGTAAAACGAAACACATCAATGTCTAGATTGTTAGAAATTTGGCAAAAATGCATTAATAACAAGACTTTAGTTTAATCTTGCTTTTTTCAGCATACGCTGCACTTCATACAACTCCAAATCATATTTTAACTTCTTTATTTTGCTTATCAGGTCTTCTATTTGTTCCCTTGTTGGAGACCTCTTACAAATTGCTCCTGATGCAAACTTTTGCATTTAATTCTTCATTATTATATTGTATTTCTGCAGACTTAGTAACTTCAACGAAACCTACATCTGTCTAAAGTCCAGTTTATATACCCACTTGTTATAAACCTCACATCTAGTTACTTTTCTATTACGTGTGTTTAGCACAGAAACGAAATAAACATATCTGGTTATTTCCTTTGTGACATATTTGCATATCAGAGATTTAAACCACACATGTGTTTGGTGCTACTATTTTTTAATGATGACGCACATCAGTTATTTTTAATGATAGTGCTGTCACTATATTTCTTAGATAAGACGCGAACCGACTATTCTTAGCCATGACGCGACCACCTTTTAGTGAGGACATAAACCGGCTATTTTTAGCAATGATACAACCACCTTTCAGCGAGGATGCGAACCAGATGTGTGTCTAGCACAGACACCAACCACACATCTGGTTATTTCCCTTTGTGATATATTTGCATAGCAGAGATTCAAACTACACATGTGTTTGGTTACCTGCTATTTTTTAATAATCACTCGCACCAGCTATTTTTTAATGATGGTGCTGTCACTATAATTTTTAGCTAAGACGCGAACCAACTATGTTGAGTTATGACACGACCACCTTTTACTGCAGACAAGCACCGACTATTTTTAGCTATGATACACCACATTCTAGCGAGGACGCAAACCAGCTATCATGTGACCTCCAAAGTGGCCTTGAAAGTCTAGTTACTTTTCTAGTGACTTTTTTCAAATCTAGTAACTTTTCTATTGACTTTTTGGGTTAGGATCGGCCTTGTATAACTACTCGTTCCACTAAAAGAAATTTCTCTTTTAAATGTTAACATGTCGAAACACAAACTCCCTTTGAGACATAAATTTTAGGAAAGACATGAATCTATATATGTCATTCTTTCTAACAAAATAATTTAACGGTAAATGAATTTCTTCGCCAAAATAACACATTTTTGTAATGCTTTGAATTAGATTTGATAATCACTTTCAGTGGATTCAGCATTTTACGATATTTACCTTCCAACCTACATATACATATGTAGGTGTAGAAGGTTATGGAATCGTATTTTGTTTTCTCTATCGTTAAATCGACTTATTGGCTCATTTTACAACTATTAGCCAAATTCGTTCAAGATCGTCTGTATGTGTGTGTGTGTGTGTGTGTGTGTGTGTGTGTGTGTGTGTGTGTGTGTGTGTGTGTGTGTGTGTGTGTGTGTGTGTGTGTGTGTGTGTGTGTGTGTGTGTGTGTGTGTGTGTGTGTGTGGGTGTGCGTGTGCGTGTGCGTGTGCGTGTGCGTGTGCGTGTGCGTGTGCGTGTGCGTGTGCGTGTGCGTGTGCGTGTGCGTGTGCGTGCGTGCGTGTGCGTGTGCGTGTGCGTGTGCGTGTGGTGCGTGTGCGTGTGCGTGTGCGTGTGCGTGTGCGTGTGCGTGTGCGTGTGCGTGTGCGTGTGCGTGTGCGTGTGCGTGTGCGTGTGCGTGTGCGTGTGCGTGTGCGTGTGCGTGTGCGTGTGCGTGTGCGTGTGCGTGTGCGTGTGCGTGTGCGTGTGCGTGTGCGTGTGCGTGTGCGGTGCGTGTGCGGTGCGTGCGCGTGTGCGCGTGCGTGTGCCGTGGCGGTGCGTGTGCGCGTGCGCGTGCGCGTTGCGCGTGCGCGGTGCGCGTGCGCGTGCGTGTGCGTGTCGCGTGTGCGTGTGCGTGCGCGTGTCGCGTGTGCCGTGCGGTGTCGTGTGCGTTGCGTGTGCGTGTGCGTGTGCGTGTCGTGTCCGTGTGTCGTGTGCGGTGCCGTGTGCGTGTCGGTCCGTGTGTCCGTGTGTCCATGTGTCGGTGCCCGTGTCCGTGTCCGTGTGTCCGTTTCCGTGTTCCGTGTCCGTGTCCGTGTCCGTTTCACGTGTTCCGTTATACTAAGTCCATGTCCTGTCCGTTTACCGTTCCGCGTCCTAGTGGCGTCGACGTCCGCGTCCTACTGGCGTGTCCGGCCCAGTGACTAATCTCGTGTAAATGTTCTGTCGTCCAGTTGCCTTTGTCAGTATCCGTGTCTGTGTCCGTGTTCGTGTCCGTGTCCGTGTTCGAGTCCGTGTCCAATTAATATTATATCTTAAGGCATAATCAAATCTCTCTCTAAATTGCGCCATCTGACATACTGGGTGAATTGACTTATAAATCTCTTTTAAATAGTTAACATGTCTTCGAATCACATAGTTCCTATTGTAGATAGAATTTTAGGAACAACATGCATCTATATATGTCTATATATGTTCCAATAAAATAATTTAACGGCAAATAAATTTCTTCCCTAAAGTAATGCATTTTTGTAATGCTTGGATGTAGACTGTGATAATGCACTGTGTGCAATGGATTCAGCATGTTACGATTGTTTCCTGTCAATGCGTACTGATCATTGTAGGTGTGCAGGTGTATGCAATGCAAATTTTGTCACTGATGCGTTAAATCGACTTATTGGGTCATTTTACAACTATTAGCCAAATTCCTTCAAGATCGGACATGATGTCTGGATGTGTGTGTGGGTGTGCATGTGTGCGTGTGTGTGCGTGTGTGCGTGTGTGTGCGTGTGTGCGTGCGTGGGTGCGTGGGTGCATGGCTGCGTGCGTGCGTTCGCGCGTCCGTGCGTGCGTGGGTGCGTGGGTGCGTGCGTGGGTGCGCAGGTGCGCGCGTGCGAGCGTGCGCGTGTGTGTGCGTGTTTGTGTGTGTGTGCGTGTGTGCGTGTGTGCGTGTGTGCGTGTGTGTCCGTGTTCGTACGTCCATGTGTAAGTGTCCGTGTCCGAGTCCTTGTCCGTGTCGGTGTCCATGTCCGTGTCTGGGTCCGTCCCCGTGTCCGTTTCCGTGTCCGTCCCCGTGTCCGTCCCCGTGTCCGTGCCTGTGTCCGTCCCCGTGTCCGTCCCCGTGTCCGTGTACGTGTCCGTGTCCGCGTCGGCGTCGGCATCGCCGTTCGTGTCAGTGTCAGTGTCCGTGCCCGTGTCCGTGTCCGTGTTAGTGTTCGTGCTCGTGCCCGCGCCCGTGTCTACGTCCGCGTCCGTGTCCGTGTCCGTGTTCATGTCCGTCTCCGTGCCCGTGTGCTTGCCCGTATCCGTGTCCGCCTCCACCTCCGTGTCCGTGTCCGTGTCCGTGGCCGTGTCTGTGACCGTGTCCGTGTCCGTGTCCGTGGCCGCCGTGTCCGTGTCCGTGTAGGTCTCCGTGTCCGTGTCCGTGTCCGTCTCCGTCTCCGTGTCCGTGTCCGTGTCCGTTCGTGTGTGTGTGTGCGTACGTGCGTGCATGCGTGCGTACGTGCGCGTGTGCGTGCGTGTGTGCATACGTGCGCACGTACGTGCGTGTGTACGTGTGTGTAGGCATGGGTGTGTGTGTTTGCATGAGGGCGTGCAGGCATGTGTGCATACGCGTAGTTTTCTTTGCTAGTATATAAAATAAGTAATATTTCCGTTTTTTTAAGGTTTATTGTAAACGAACCTACGCTGACAGGTATCTTCATTATCATACCACCATTCACGTCAGGAAAGTAGTGTAATGAAATCTTTAGTAGATCGTTGTTAATGAACTGGCAGTCCTGAATATGTATTGAGCCATTTCAATAAGATTAAGTTCAAAAATAGTGTTTTCAATGTATCATATCAATTGCAGTCATTAAGTAGTAACGGAAAATGATTTCTTTGCTAGGCTTGTTATGATTTTATTTGATCTTTAGGTGATAGGTCAAGTTTTGTTATTTTTTAAATTGAAGGGGAAGAGCCATTTAAGCACTAGGACGGTTTCTATTTTTTAACTCTCAAGCGGTGTATTTCTCAAAGAAAGGACAAGGTATCTTTTCTATTTGGAATTGAATGGAGATTACAAATATTATTCTGATTTCGAGAAAAAGCAGTGCCGTGCGATTTTTTTCTTTAAAAATATTCAAAGTGGTGTCTGTTGAAACTAAAAATTTATATTTTTATCACAAAACATTAGTTGGTTGCAGTGAGCAATGTCTATAATATTTCAGTAAAATGCATCAAGCGGTTTAGGAGAAATTAATAAATTTCTATTTTTTTACATAGTATTAAGACCCTGTATTTCTTCAACGAAGTATTTTGGGATATAATCCATGGGTCAAACTAGGATTATTTTTCGATGTAGAAATCGTGGTTAAAGTTTGTCGACTAAAAGTTGAGACTCACTGTATATATATATATATATATATATATATATATATATATATATATATATATATATATATATATATATATATATATATATATATATATATATATATATATATATATATATATATATATATATATATATATATATATATATATATATATATATATATATATATATATATATATATATATATATATATATATATATATATATATAATTTAATTTTGTAAAGTAATCAATGTATGGGGTAAAGTAGATATTTTCCAAAGTTTAAACAATTCGACGCCTACTAAGAGATAAGCATCGCGACGAGTCGAAAATATAGATCGATTGTATTGAGTTTGAAATTATGTTCATGCGAAAGAACATGTTATTTATAAACTTTTTTGTCATTTACTCGAACTTATTTAGTTTACTCATTTCTGAGTTAAACTAATAAACAAAATTATTATTGCAATTAACAACACGATAAAACAAATTAAAAATTTTGTTCAAAATTATGTCCATCTATTTTATTTTATTTTACTTATTTCTGAGTTATGCCGGTTTATAGTAAACGTTTCTTCATTGACAAAAAATGCGACTACGGATGATTTTTATAAGAATGCCATGAATAATCAGTTACTGTGGCAACCTTTGTTATCGCAAATTTTTTAAGTGCAATTACAAGCTGTGTTAAAGATATTGTCACATTTTGTCATAAGAAATATTCAAATTTGTTCGGTTTAAACAAAACTAACAATAATTATATGAAAATGGTTCACTTTAGCAATGAGGAAAAAGTAGACATGTTACTAGTGTTTGGAGAATGCAGGTCCAATTGTAGAGAAGCAAAAAGAGTTTACGCATAGCGTTATCTGCATAGGAAGAGTTCCCGATACAAAAACTTTTCCAAGTTTATGTAATAACTTAAGAGAATATGGCAGCTTCGTAAAACCTAAGAGAAATAGAAAAAAGACAACTACAAATGATCAAAATACTGCTGCTGTAATTCAGCAGGTTGATAATAACCCCAAGATATCCCTTTCAAAAATAAAAGAAAATACCGGTGTTTTCATGAGTTCATTGTGGAGAATTCTACATCGAAACTCTTTTCGCCCTTACAGAACTAAACTAGTGCATAAATTAGAACCAGGTGATCCCGCTAGAAGAATGGATTTCTTAGCAAGATTTGCCGATTTGTATAGCCAAGATGCAAATTTTCTTTTCAAAATTCTATGAAGTGACGAAAGTCGATTCCATAATAATGGAACAGTGAACAGACACAACTTTCGTTTTGGTCCGAAAACCATCCTCGTTGGATTACAGAAAGAGGTAATCAGCGAATTCTTGGCATCAATGTTTGGTGCGGCATATTAAACGGATTCCTTATTGGACCTCACTTTTACGAAGGCACTTTAAATGCAGACCGCTATTTAAGATATCTTCAAACTACACTTCCGGAACTGTTAGAAGAAGTGCCCTTTGAGACTAGAATGAATATCTGGCTACAGCAGGATGGAGCGCCTGCACATAATTCCGAAATTGTAACGAAGTATTTAGACAGAGAATATCCCAATAGATGGTTGGGTACTAATGGACCGATAAGGTGGCCGGCGAGGTCCCTGGATATTACACCACCCGATTATTTTCTTTGGGGTCACCTAAAGGACGTTGTATATGAAGAACCTATCGAAGATATGGCTGATCTTATTAACAAAATTAGTGCAGCGTGTGCTGTTATTACAAGAAGAACGCTCCTACAAGTGACCCAAGCTCATCTGTTTAAAGTGTTTGATAGTTGTATTCGAGCAGATGGACATAATTTTGACAAAATTTTTAATTTGTTTTGTCATGTAGTTAATTGCAATAATAATTCTGTTTATTAGTTTAACTCAGAAATGAGTAAAATAAATAAGTTCGAGTAAATAACAAAAAAGTTTATAAATAACATGTTCTTCCGCATGAGTATAATTTCAAAGTCAATGCAATTGATTTATATTTTCGACGCGTCGCGACGCTTAGCTCTTAGTAGGCGTCGAATTTTTTAAACTTTGAAAAATATCTACTTGACCCCATACATTGATTACTTTTTACAGAAATTAAATATTTGTATTCGTTTTCGAGATATTGGCGTGCGGAGTTTTAAGTGATAAACCCTGTATACACGGGGTGAATCACGACCGACGCCACGGAGTTCTACGGCAGAGCGGCATATAATCGTTGATTTCTAATACAGTGATAATATATAAGTCAATATGACCAACTTTGAAAAACAAATTTATAACATACATGGTGCTTCAAAAAACATGGCTTATCAAACTTACGTTTTTTTAAATGACACACCCCGTATATTATTGCATTTTCGGATTTTACATAAAAAATAAGTAGCACTTTCATAAGGGTTCCCTATACCTACATACATAGTGTTTCAAGTTATATCAATTTTTCTGAAAATGTAGGGTTTTAAGAAAAATTAAATATCCCCTAATAAAATTAACTACAACAAATTTACACTTAAGTTTAAGTAAAATACTGTTCCCTTGGTCTATTTATTGACTGAATACTAAACACCTTTTCACAGGGTGTTCATTTTTTTAGTTAAATTAGTTAAACATTCATAAAAATATTCGGCTGATTTTAAATAGAACACCCTGTATTTTATAGGCTTATCGTTTAGCTTATTTAATTACCTTTTAACTACTATACGGGTTTCCTATACCTAAACCATCAAATTTTCAACATATCCTGTATCATTTGTAGATTGAAATATCCTCCCAAAATGCCTACTTAATGGCTTTTATTATATTCAACCAAATTACAATTAACGTTTTAATTAATAATGTACTTTAAAGTAAACAAATTCCGGATAAAATTTATTTAAAATTTAACGTTCGAAATGCCATGTAATTTAAGCATTAGTTTAATTTGGTTGAATTTAAATAAAATAACATTTTTTTCCCATCCTGTACAAAATAATTTATTTAAAAATGTAATGTCATTAAATAAAGGATTAAAATCCCTTTCAAATGAAGTATCTCATGACATCTATTTCTATTTAAAAAAATTAACGTTTACTAGACCAACGCCGGTGACGTCATCACTACTCTGTCACGTACATAATGTAAAATACGAAATATACACTTTCAAAGTCTAATTATGGAACTCTTAGCTAATTCATCACGTGTCTATCTTGTTTGAATGATAATGATAATTTGATGATAAACATTCACACTTGTGTTACCAGTTATTATTTTTTTCTTAGTTTGCGTGAGTATAAGTCTGTTAGAGATTGCGTGATGAAGATTATTTTTAATTTACCCTTTGTATGTGTACTACTATTATGATTATTTTATTTTTGAGCACAATTTGAGACAATGATAGAAGTTTAATTATCGTAGTAATAAACAGTGTCGCATTGTTTGTAAAATTCCTCACTGTAATTTAAAAGTGCTTTTAAAGAAGTAAATAAACAGAAACAAAGACCGGTGGTATAAAAAATATAAAAATAATTTGTAGTTAACTTTAAAAAATTAAGCGTTAGCTAGTACATGTAGTTTACTCATTCCATATTTCCCAGGTGTTTATCTTAAGGGACCACAGTGGCTCCTAAATTGTAATCCTTTAAGTACTCTATAAAACTAATGTTTGTTTGAAACTTCTTTAAACGCGCTTGTGTTTTTTCAAAGTTTCATCTTCCAGATTGAACTCATGTACCAAGATTTATATCAAGTAAATCATTATAAATTATAGGTGTGCAAATTCAAAATTACATCTAATTTATACCAACACCACCAGATAAAAAAAAATGATTTGATCAAGTAAAGTTGCACATGCAACATACAATTACGATAATTGGAAAATACGATATCGAAAGAGTATATTCTAACATTATTTGGTAGTTTTTATGTTAGTAAGTATAGTAACTTACAATAAGGTGATCATTTGTGTAGCGTATAATTACTTCAGGTCACAAATTTCTTATTAATTATTACCATAAATTCATCGTAAATTAGAGTTAAGGTTGCTAAAAATATTTTCAATACGGTATTTCTTCTAAAAATATAACTAAAGAGTATAGAATTTATAATTAAAAGGACTACGCCATCCTTTTATGTAGAAAATAATTACATAATTAACTTGCTTGTTAGCTACTTGTAAATGATTCTTAACTGGGAATAATTTATTTTTGGAAAGAGTAAGGCTAACAACACTACACTAGAACCGCCCTACCTCATTAACAAATTCCGTCATGAAACTAACTTGGATTACCTTTTTTTTGCGCCTTTGATGAAGAGGCGAAACACGTTTTTGTTATATCGTTTGGTCTTTCAGGTGTTGTTAGACGTTACAATATTGAACGGTTAAGTTTATGTATTGCATGCATATTTAAAATATCTTGATAAAATGATTCCGGAACTGTATGTATCTACATAAATCCTGATACAATTTTTTTTTCTGAAAGTTTAAACTTTTAGTCATAAAATGTATATAGATTCTATGTAGTTTCTAAGCCAATTTGTCTTTGGCTTTTCTAGTAAATGTAACTCTTGCAATGTCAATGTGAGTCATTTTGCTTATATATCTTTTGCTTTTCTTATGATGCATTTTTCATACAACCCTAATTTATCTTATTGAATGAAACGAAATGATATATGCTCGAAGTACAAAGTTTTGTCATTTTATTTTTGTTAAAACTCTAACATTAAAAATATTTTACTATTTTCGCTTTATGACATTTTGGACAAGCATCGTTTGAGACAATTTTTGTGTAAAAATGCAATTTAATTTTACAGTTTTCATATTAATGTAGTTTGATGTCGAAAATGCCTTTCTAAGTATAAAAATATATGACACATTTTCATTACATTCCTGGCATTTTTACATTAACTAATGCATATTTTAACAGTTATATGAAATGTGGTGTACTAAAATCTCGACCTGAAAATTAATCATGTGTATTCAGTAACTTTTGTTGAATCTGAAAATCTGAAAACAAGTAATTCTAGGGTTTCTTAAAATTAGAATTATGTGTAACGAAAACGTAAATATAAGCCCACTATTAACCCTCCTATTGTGTTCGGGTCAATATCACCCAATCGCGTTCTTCTATTGTCCATAATTCGTTAATTTATTCAACTATTTCGTTGCCACTGCATGACTTTTATTTCATTACTCTAATAACGATGTACCTAGATTGATATTAGAAAATTATAATTAGTTCTTTTTAATGCATTTGTTACACTCACTGTGTTTTGGTCTATATGACCCGGTGATTTGTGTAGTTCAAATTAGAAGAATGAGAAGCAGATTATTATCACAGACGAATGTATTTTATTAGTTTTGTTTTAATTTCATAATATAAATTACTTCCATAATATTGCCACATTATTGCGCAATATTGTGCATATTGCATGCGTTATTTGCGTACCTGTAAACAAGTTTATTCCTGTTGAGACTTGTCTGTGGCTCCACGTATAAATGCAGCCAGTGAGCATCTGTGTGTTAGTTTCGTAGTAAGTATCAAGCTTGATGCTATACTCTAATAAGAAATACCCAACAATTGAAATTTATTATTGAAAATGTGTACTGAGAGTGTGCTTACGGATATTCAACTTGAGAAGCTTTTGTGTGTTTCTGATAGTGATTCTGATGCTTCTGAAGACGAAGACCATTTGTCCGAAACCGAGATATATAATAGCGAATCGGATGATGATACGGGTAATCACGTAACTTCAAAAATGGATATATATCGCGGAACGAAAAGACACGTCAATCGGGAAGGTTATCAGTAGCAAATATTATTTCGTTGATTCCTGGGCCACCAAGGTATGCTACGTCGCGAATAATTGATATAAAATCCGCGTATTTCTTATATTTCACACCCAAAATTGTAAACATAATTTTGAAAATGCAAATTTATAATGCAAAAGACTTTGTGGCAACACGTTTCAAGAACTAGAAGAGTATTTTGACCTACTGTTCCTAGCTCGAGTGTATAAATCTCATGGAGAGGCAACAGCCAGTCTGTGGGATGGAAATGTAGGTCGTCTAATATACAGAGCAACATGTCCCTAAAACGAATTCATGTAATTGCACGAATAATTCGTTTTCACGATAAATAAACTCGACCACAACGATGCCAAACTGATAAATTAGCTCCCTTACGAGACTTGTGGGATGAATTGGTTTCAATTTTATCTAAGCTGTATAATGTTCACAAAAATGTAGCAGTAGGTGAGCAACTGATAATTTTTAGAGGCAGTTGTCCTTTTAGACAGTACAACGCAAATAAACCTCTTAAATACGGAGTTCAGATTTAGACTTTATGCGATTCTGTAACTGCTTATGCATATCACATGTAAGTTTACGTCGCGAAAAAAGAAGGTGAACCTCCAGAGAGAGGTGAAGGTATGAAAGTTCTGCTAGACCTTACTTACGCTCTAAAAGGTCAAAACAATTTGTTTTACCTTGTACGACCTAGGGAGATGCTATTGAAAAAAGAATAACCATGCTGCGCACTATTCGCAAAAATAATCCTGAATTGCCAGCCGCATTGGTCTGCAACAGAAAAGAACTTCTTTCTTCAAAATGTTACTTTACCAAGGACACGTCGATAGTTTCCTATATTCCGAAACGAAATAAGAATGTTACGCTTATGAGCAACATGCACCACGATAACGGAATATGTAACTAAGATCATAGAAAGCCGTTTATGACTTTAGATTACAACAAAACTGAAGGTGTTGTAAACAAGTTAGATAACTAAAACATGGCCAATGACTATCTTTTACAATACTATGGACGTTTCAGCTTACAACGCTTACGTTCTGTGGTGCGAAGTAACTCCAATGCTGGAAAACTTACAAAACAACGACAATTTCTTGAAGAACTGGGTAATTTCTTGATCACTCCATTATTACAAGAAAGAAAACGTCTCCCTCGAAGTATTCCTACAGCTGAAATGGTTATAAAGTCACGTTCTTCAACCAGTAACGCGGAAGTAAGGGAACAACCAACCACAACCAATAAAATGTAATAAATAATAAATACTACATCTTATTTCATATTATTATTTACTGTTACATCAATTTAACGACAATAAAACCACAATTATAGGCTCCCGAGCCATAATGACCCGAACACAATAAGTGAAACGAAAATGTTAACACAATAGGAGGGTTTTAATAAAACATATTAATTAACGTATAAAACAAACTATGATAGAATTTGAATAAAGGATAGCTACACCTTTTCCAGATGTACTTCAGAAAGCGTCAAATGGATACCACAAAATGTCAAACGTACTTCAGATTAATCAAATGTATTTCAGAAAATACCCATTTGTACTTCAGAGAATATCATTTGTACTTCTGAAAATTTCATTTCTATTTCAGATACATATTCTCATGATTCAAACAATAACATATACATAATCAAATTTTTTTTATCAAATTTCCTGGACAAACAAAAGCTATTGTATCTACTGACAACAAGCGAAATGTCATAACAATGTCAATCTTAAAAGTAAGGAATTACTGCTGAAAAACAATTATGTTGGGGAAATGGAACTTGCAGAAAAATTGTGACGTTTGTAGAGCTTCAATGTGAAGACGTCCGATGGAGACATTGTTAACTTGCAGACACCTGCTTCACGAAGAATGTTCTACACGAATGGAGGATGCAAAAGTTGTAAACGAACAAAAACGTTGCCCATAGTACCAATCTCTTTGCGAAAACAGATAACCTGTTAAGAAAATACATAAAAGCCATTACAGCCAGGATCGACGAAGATTAGATACCTGTACAAATAAAGCTCAAGATACCCTCAGAATTAATGATAAAACGGCTTACACTTCGATCAGGGCGTTTTATAATACTAAAAAAAGGAGATAAAAAACCTAAATCGCTCACAACAGCAGAATTAGAAGTAATGGTGATAGAAGATGTAACGTTGAAAACTATTCAAGAAAGACTGCAGCGTAACTTTCAGAAGACTGTTACGCTTTCTACTATTAGAAACTACTAACAGTGAAAACTTTTTAACTCGAAATTAACGCGCTACAAACTTGTAAATATTAGCTCAGATGAGAATAAACGAATAACCTAAACAAATTTATTGAATATGGCAAATATATGGTATGGATCGACGAAACAAACTTTAATGTGCTTTGCTGGCGATCAAAAGGTCGAGCCAAAGCTGGTGATCGGGCGGGATAAGGATTACTCGCGTTAAGGGGACCCAATATACATTTAATAGGGGGCATCTTGAATCAGGAGTTGCACCAGTGAGACGTCAACGTGATTTATATATCTCAGACTTAGCAAACACATGCATGGGCGGACTTATGTTATAATGGTAGAAATCAGTTAGAGGATCTGATAATAGTGTGTGACAATGCTCCCTGCCATGGAAATTTGGAAGTAGTTATTGAACCATATCCCGCAACACTGTTACGATTGGCGCCTTATTCACCAATGGATAATCCCATTGAATCCATTTCGTCGAAAATTAAGTGAAACGTTAAAACCCATTTAAGGGTTCCTGAAGTCAACGGACCGAGTGTTGGACAGCAGAAGTTGGTGTATTTAGAACAGATAGTGGATTCTACCAAAGTTACTATCGTAGGAAGTGATTGTGCACGCGCGGTCAAACATTCGAGTAGCTTCCACGTTCCCGCTCTAGACCTTGTATACATGCCATAGGGTAATTAGGAATTATTTAATTTAATAATATTGTAAAAATACTTTGGTGCTTTTTGAAATATATATGATATTTTCTGAAGTATTTTTGACATTTTTTGAAGTACAATTGAAAATTATGAAATACAAAATGAATTCGATAGTTCTGAAGTACATTTGATATATTCCACAATCCATCTGATATCTTCTGGAGTATATTTGACGCCTTCTAAAGTACATTTGGAAAGGTGTAGATCATTAATAAATTAAATATTGTTAAACTGTCTTGAAGATAGAAAATCGGAACACCCTCTAGCGTTCGAAGGCTAACAGTGAACAATGTTATAAGCAAAGAACAAATTTAATAAAATTTAAACAAGTTATAACGTAACTGTAAAGTTAAGAAAAACTTTAATATGAAATTGATAAAAGAATAAAAATAAAAATAAAAATAAAAGCTTGACCTCAATTAAAATAATCCAGTCAAACCTTACAAAGCATCTACTTCAAGGTCTAAGAAAAATCACACCAAAAAAACTTAAAATTAAGACGTACCATTGTCCCTTTTTTAATTATAAGATGCTCATTTAAACGGAGATTTACTTCTTGCCTATTGAAGTTATTGTATATTTCAATAGCTTCACGTTGTGAATGAATATAATATTGAGTTTTTCTTTACAGTATTTCCATATTATCAAATTGAACGTCATCGTTTAAATTATTTGAAGCTTACTCAGCTGCCACAAATTTTCTGGTTGTCCTAATCTACAAAATATCATACGTTCTTTATGTCTTGGTTCAAAGCTACATTTTGTGCTTCCAATATATTATTTTCCAGAAGAACAACATAACTTATATACGCCGAAAGAAGACAATGGGTTTCAAATAGGTGACGTTAGATATTCTTTAACTTTTCTTGTACATTTAAAAACAGTCCTAATGCCATGATTAACTCCACCTGTAACATTAGTTATAAAAGGAAGAAAAACAGTACCAACATTAAGCACTGCTTTTCCTTTATGGTTATGTCTAGCAGGTGTAATAACATTATTAATATAATGATGAAAAAGTAGTGATTAATGTTGGTACTGCTCTTCTTCCTTGTCTAACTAACGTTACAGATATAATTGAAAAAATTCCACTTAATCATAACATTAGGATTGTTTTTAAACGTACAAGAAAAACTGAAGAAGATGTAAGGTTGCCTAAAGATGCTTCAAACCCATTATTATCTTTCGGAGTATGTTATCTTATTCAAGACAAACTCATTATTATGTTCGTTTGCAACATGAAGCTATTGAGATACATAACAGCTTCAATAGGCAAAAAGAAAACCTCCGTCTAAATAGGTTTTGGCATCTTATAATTAAAACGAGACAATGGTATCTCTTAATTTTAATTTTTAATTTTAGCTTTTGGCATATGTAGGTTTTTTGCTACGTTTTCTCCTAGACTTTGAAGTAAATATTTTACCAGTTATACGTTAAATTACCACAGCATAATTTAACGTATGTAGGTGAAATTAAAATTAAAATTAAAAATTATATAAAACGTACTACATTGTTTTTTCACTGTAAAACAACACTTGCATTTATTAACAAAGCTATATCTTTGTTAGGTTTGACTGGATTGTTTTAATTAGTATCAAGTTCCTATTTGTGAATGCTTTCATTAGTTTCAAGTTAAAGTTTTTCACAACTTTACACTTACATTATAACTTGATTAAATTTTGTTCTCTGGGTATGACATTTTTCACTGTTAGCCTTCTACCGTTAGAGGGTGTTATGATTTGTCATCTTCAAGGCAGTTTATCACTATTTAAATTATTAATGATATAGTTATTCTTTACTAAAATTCTAGTCTATTGTTGGCTTTATACGGTTATATTAATAGGACACTTGTGCTTGCGTTTTCACTATTTCAAATTCCATAAATTCCTTGCAATATCTTAAACAAATCTGAAAGATTTGGCTTTCGTCTATCTTATTTCTGGGTTCCTTTTTGACTTATGTTCCGAAATTGCATTCTTATGCGCTGGAATTTTTATTACCTTACCTTTTAATTCCTTATTTTATACTCATTTTCACCCTCTATTCGTGCACCCAGTGCCTAGGGATCCCACTGAATCTCATTTTTCGTCAGCAGAGATGCTGCTGCCACGTCCATCCCCTACAGCTGATTCTCCACTTGGATTCTGTATTTCCATCATGTGTGGTTTCGATAGAAGAAGAAAATTTGTTTAAGGTGTGCAAATATTCATCTATTTTGATTTATTGTAACAAAAATTTGTCAAATGACATTTTCTTTCATTTCCTGCTACAACATTCCGCCAATGTACATTTTTTTAATTTTTTTGCAACAGAAATCTGTTAATGTACACAAACTCATTTATCATTCATTTCATCTACCTGCAAAATTTTTTTTCTAATTTCCCTAAATCTGATAATATAAAAGAAAAACAAAAACCTGATAATATACAATTTTTATTTGTTTCCTCCCATCTCAACAGATGGTCTGTCAAGGTAGCATACGAAATAACGACACATACGAGAGCAATAAACAGTGGCGGTTCCACAAAACCAACGATATTAAAGACCAGAATGGAAGGCCGCGATTCGCGTATTCATTCATCGCTGATGAGCAAATCATAAAAATAAAATACGGCTAGTGCAAATCGTTGTCCCTGTATTGCTATATGTAAACGAAGTGACAAAGATGTTGTAAGTGGCACCTACATGGATGGGTCAACACCCGAGATGTATTCCAATGTAACCGCGTTTCGAGGTCCCATTTTCTTTCAATCCCAGGCAGTCAATTAAAGTGAGATAGAACGAACAGGGAGCACAGTTGCTCACAGCGCAGTCAATGCTGCTGGTAAGTTTAATGAAACGTTTAAACATTGAGAAAAAAATCAAACGGTTTAACGGAAATTATGCTTACGTTTGAATTGTGATTGTGTAGCACTTCAGCATTTATCATTTTGTTCGTCCCGTCGCATGCGTATTAAATGTAATTTTGTTGGTATTCGTCTCGCTATTTGTATTTCTACAGAATTAAATAAAAATTAGGTAACCCGGGCGAGTGTCGGCGACATTTTAGTGTGCAGAGTGGACGCTGCATCGTAGGTAAAATTAGGTAAAAAAACTTTTTAATCGCAAAAAACATATTTTGATGATTTTCATGGTCAATGTTGTTAGTTAACGTGTTAATTTAGTCTTCTACTAAAACATAATGTCTTAGGTTAAGCAATTCCCGTCCTTTTTACTGGCCAATAACTATACCATAAAATTTGGCTAAGAACAGGCGTTGACTACGATGGCTAATAACTACCTATTTAATTTTTGTTGGCTACCTGTTTTTTTTTCTATAAATATCAAAGAATATGCTTACAACATTTTAAAAGACATTTCTTTTTGCTGTTAAACTGCATTCTACCGTTCTTGCTCGGCCGCCTATAACTGTGCTTTAGCTATGCCAATGATTGTATCGTTGTATCCATAATTTGTAATCACACATTTTATTTTTTTGGAGGGAGGTTTTCTGGATTTCAAACTACTTGTCGACTGTGAAAATGAATGAGTTTTTTTTAAACATGGCTTATGGGTAGTCACCTATTCTATTTTTCTTTCAGAAAAAGTGGATATGTTTAAAGCAGCCGAGGGAGATTAGGATACAAAGAAGTACACAGAACAAGATGTGCCAGATTCCCTAAACGACATGGATAGCGGTATCAGTCAGAGCTCAACGCCTCTAAAGTTTAAAGTTCCTAGATCGACATTGCAATTTAGGCAGAGCAGCAATTTCCATGAATAGATTACCCACGGGCCAAGGCCTATGCTCTCATCGCATGAAGGAAAATATTAGAAGAATGGATAATTTTATCTCAAAAAGATTTTCCCATAACACTTGAAGATGTTCAAGCATCTGAAATTCTTAGACAACAACCCCAACAGAATCCTTTCAAACAATATAAACCTGGAGAGGGTTGGTTTGCAGCCTATATGCGGAGACAGCCAAAAATTAACTTAAAAACCTCGGAAGGAATTACTGCCTCAAGTGCTGGTGTTTCCGAGGCAGATGAGAGGAAATGGCTTCTGGAAGTTGAGCAATTCCTAAAGGCAAGGCACCTAAATAATATACTAAATCACCTTCACGCATTCTTCATGATGACGAAACATGCTTCAGCTCATGTCCCAAGAACAAAAAGGTGTTTGCTCCTAATGGAACTAAGAATGTATACGGGGTTGAACATCACCCTAAATCGAACCTAACAGTAATGTTCACTTTTTGTGCCAACGGTGACACAACCCCGCTTGTGGTGATGTATCCTTCTGATGTAATAGAAGCCGTACTAACTACATGGAGTGTTTCAAATGGTGATAACGGATGAATAAAGAATCAGATTTTTTATGCGTACATATCAAATATATTCTATGAACACCTTAGAGAAAATCAATACAACTTTCCACATTTTTCTGTTCGTTGACAGTCGTGTTACGCACTCTACTTATGAATTATGCAAATTGTGCACATAGTTGCAGATTATATTAATTTCGTTGTATCACAACGCAACAAGGATTCTCTGGGTAGCAGACGTCACCTGCTTTAAGCCGTTAAGAAGGGATTGATACCTTTGCTAATGATTTCGAGACATCTGTTTCACTGAAAATGAGGATATTTCCGTACCTTTTACAAATAATCTTCCGTTTTTGCAGACAGCTACGTTAACTAATGACAATAAAATTATCGAAATACCGGCTGGAGATACTAGAGATAATGAAGTGACTGGAATTGACAAACCAACAAACGAATGCAGTAACGATATGCGCTTTGCATTAGCATCCAGTGCCGGACAGAGATATCATTTATGAAAATAACAGATAAACAAAAATAGGAAGAATTGAAAGCAGCAAGGACAGTAAGGATTGGAAGCTAAAAAGAAAAAAAAGGTGGAATAAAATGACAAGGAAAAAGAAAGATGATGCCAGGAAAAATAGTCGCAAAGAACTAACCAGCTTAAAGAAAATAAGAAATCTTTCTACAAGAGACCAAATTGACAGAATTGAAAGGAAGAAGAATCTAAACGATATTTAGTACCTGAAAGTACAAAATAAGATATTCATATAAGTCCACTTCCATCCACGAAAGTATTTGTTTCGTATGTAAATAGAATGAGGTCACCAGCACCGCCATTTTGTTTTTAATTATCAGTCATAATAAAAGTGGTGGGTGTAGGAGTGGGGGGTAGTACCGCCCACTTTCACTACGTGGCCACGCCCTTCTGGTCGGCTTCTTTTTTTGGCGCCATTTTCAACCCCTTAATGACGTATTTATGGTCCTTGCCCCGTAATTAGGGCCCTTTTAGCAGTATTTAAAGCCTTTCTAACAGTCCTATCCCTGGAAGGTAGGCAACCACGGTCGCCGTTTTACACGAAAGGTGATGGGCGCGCATACAGTCCCAGGCCGAGCGCTCCGTTTGGAGGGTCTGAGGATAGGCCTCGCCCTATGGTTCTTGATTGGTCCATAGACTCCGCCCAATTACGCTCCCTGGTTTTTGATTGGTCCATAGACTCCGTTCAAATCAATCAAATCAATTAATAAAATCATTCAATCAGATCAAT
Source organism: Vesta saturnalis (assembly GCA_036346205.1). NCBI lineage: Eukaryota > Metazoa > Arthropoda > Insecta > Coleoptera > Lampyridae > Vesta > Vesta saturnalis. Next base: position 1,552,385 of record JARFJB010001974.1, read on the forward strand.
TAATTGAATCAATTAATCAAATCGATCAATTAATTAAATCAATCAATCAAATTAATTTAACGGCGCCCATTTTTTTGCAACATCGCAGACCATTTAGTTATGAGTCATAATAAAAGTGGTGAATTAAAGAAATCAATTAATCAAGTCAATCAATCAGATAAAAATATTGAATAATAGTAGATTGAAATCTAAAAATGATTGCAATCGGCGAGCGCTGTGCGAGGGGAATTTTGCATCTGCAATATTACAGTTTTTACGAAAGTGCGTCCATAATATGCAATCATCATCACCTCTACTAGTTGTATTCCTAGATTAAACATGGGTATTCTCAGAGGATCACAGAAGAGGTCTTGACAAGACGATACACCAAAAAGTGTAAAAATGCAAATTATTCTTCTAATGGTAAAAGGTTTATCATATTATACGCCGGAAGAAAATGGTTTTATTGAAAATAGCAGTTTAATGTCCGTCGCGCACCCCAAATTGTTTGTATACCACGATAACATGGATACAGCACTCTTTGAGAGGTGGCTAGTTGATCAGCTATTACCTAATCTACAAGAACCATCTTTAATTGTTATGGACAACGCACCATACCACTCACGTGTTCTACAAAAAAATTCCATCTAGTTTATTGTTTCCGGGTGTGAAAATTTTAAGTATAGTGCGGTAGATAACTTTCTTATTCGTCTCGTTTTTCGAAATTTTGGGTTTTAAAGGTCAAGATTAATGTTTTATTTTCACGTGTCAATATATTTATGATTGAAATTTTCTAGAATTTTTATCTCTTTTTTCCGATGTACTTAAGATTAAGAGAGTTTAATTTTGGAAGCTTTCATTTAGTCACTTATTTTGTAACATTCCTAGTTATTTCAAGTATTATTAAATGTAGTTAAATGTTGTAAATTTCATGCCGATTAAATGAAACGTAAGATGAGAAATATAAGATATGGATACAAATTTGCTTTTACGCGCGTAGTGTCGCAATTATTTTTAGAAGTTTACCGAATCGTTTTGATTAATTGTGTTCTTTGTAATATTCGGAAAGATTCGTTACTCAACTATGATCCGTTCTATTAAGTCGTGGGGTTATCAGTACTCGGAAGCAGCACGTTTTCGTCGTGTGAAACCTATAGCTTACATTTTTTTGGTTTGGATAATCGCGGGTGACACTCGGGATGATGAGGTAAGAGAAAACGGGACAGTGGTGTTTTTACAGGTAGTCTTGATAGGGACATGGTGATATCAAGATTCAAACTATGTGGCCTTAGCGGGTTACACGCGATATGATCTGAAGCTGTTAGGGAAGTGTTTACGCGATATCGGGAGAAATGGAACAGTACCGAGGAAAAGAGTTTTCACAGCACGTTTGTTTAATTGGGGATATCAGAAGGTTCCCTCGTCTCGATATAGCTTACTATTTATTGTTAGTCAGATGAGTTCATCGAGGAATGGTTAAGTTGCTTATAGAGGTAGCCCTATCGATGGATTTCTTGTGCGGATCAGTGAGTAAAGTTCCTACAACCTACAGACGCTTATCGGATAAGGTATTGCTGTAAACAGCTTTATCGTTTAATTAAGTTTAGAGTAAACATATTAACGTTAAGTAATCTTTTTTAAATAAAGCAGTGCTCGCCAGTGGGGGTAAATAGTTATGCATTTACGTTAAATCATATGAAAACTAGTTATTTGTGTGGTTTTGGTTGAATTAACTATCGTAATTCAGTTCGACCAATTATAAATATGAAGTTGCCGTTCGTGAGATATTATTTGGAGAGCGTCACCGAGAAATTCAGAGGAGCCTTACTAATCATCGCCTGATGGAACAGTTGGACAACCTAGTTTATCGTAGTCTAGAGGCAGGAGAGTGTTCTGTGCCGTATATTGTTGATCGTAGACTCAGTTAAGGTAAAATCTTACATTTTATTCGACTGATATCAATAAAGTGTCTGTGTTTTTTTTAAATGTTAATGTGGGGGATGAAAACGCTTTCTTTCTTGTAAAGTGTTGTATAAAATCCCTTCATGCGTATTTATCCACACGATTTCCTTTTTTAATTTCCTGGCCTTTATTTGTTTAATTTTGTGTATTGAAAGTTTATTTCACTAAGGTTTGTCAAAATTGATATTTCCGATATCTTCACTATTTCCGTTGTGTTTAATAAAATGCAGTGATTTATAATAATAAGGCAACTGAACTTTGGGGGGAAGATATGGCCTTGCAAGCGTCAATATAATTCTTCTATTATAAGTTTTTGGTGTGAACTGCAAAATTTAATGTTTTTTGCTTACTAACTGTAGTAAAATTTTGAGATGTATATATGGCAAAATAGGGGACAATTGTTAATGTTTATAACTGTTTTATTAATAGACATGAATCTATTGGGATTTAATCCTCTGTTACTGAGATTTGCCGTCGAAAATTAAAAAGTTACAAGATTATAGATTTTTGATCTACATTTAAGATTTCTGGTGGTTGAATTATTTTATGAAAAATTTCGAGTTAAATAATCTTACAGCGACAACGTCCATTTATCGTTCATTTAGATTGTAATCAACTTTATTGAAGTTGTCGATTACAAGGATCGGTGTTAAAGGTATTATTACATTTTAGGATTTGCTGAGATTTCATCTTGTTGGTTTATGTTGTTGTGACGTATTTCAAACTGCCTAATTAATGACCGCACCGACCAGTTATTCTGGGTTATTTGAGCCAATGATGTTGACGTTAAAATATTTAACGGGTTTTAGTTTTATTATCGCAATTTTGAGGCTTTTATATGAAGCTTAAGATTTGATTTAGGTTTAGGTGAACTTTGCGTAAATATTTTTGGAGTAGAATTTTCAGTATTTTATTTCGTGTGAACATTAGGGTTTCCTGTTAGGACATTATTGGATCTCGTCCATGACATTTTCCCGCTATGAATATATCTAACAGGTGGCGCCTTTTGACATTCTACACCTGATTTTCACGTTAGTGGGGTTGTAACGAGTGCCCTTTTACATCATTAAATTACCACTGAGCTGTACCGTGCGCGCACGTTTCCTTTATGGGCTAATACTCTAATGATTATTTCACCTGTAACATCATGGAAAATGGTTGCAAAAGTGGCTAAAAGTGAAAAATATTTCTTTTGCGGACACAGATTTTAAAAACTATCTTAGTATGTCTTGAAAATTCCCCAAATATTTTCAATCGTATTGACTAACGGTGATATGCATATTTCAAGTTGTTACATTTCATGCTAAACAGCATTAGTATGAAAATCAACATGTCGTGGACAACATCATTCGCGAATAGGGGCACTTCACACTCAAATTACCCCCATATCACTGTCAGTTCAATACGATTGAAAATAATTGGGGAATTTTCAAGGCATACTAAGATCAGCGTATAGGTAGAAATAGTTACCTCGATGACGCTGTAATGCAAATGTGGGAAGGGTCGTTGCAAAAATAGGGAGGTGTGATAAAAAACTATTTTTCATACTGGAAAAATAAGATCTGAGTGGTGGTCTCGCGAAAAAGCTCTATAGAACTATTAATAATTTCGGTAGTAAATGATAGTGATTCAGAAGACGTGGATGAAGCAAGCCTAGAATAAATATTATTTTTGTGTATGTACATATTTCAAGTTATGTTACATTTTAATGTTATTATTGTTTTTCTAAATAATTAAAACATTATATTAAATTTATTTTGAAATTAAAATTTATATATTCACTGAGAATTGCATTTCTATGATTTAAACCAGGTGCAAAGGAAATTACTGTATTATTTCCCAAAAATGTGTACCACTTGTACTTGACAACTCTCACAAAAAGCATTCGTGCGAGAATCGACTTCATCAAACACATTAAATCTATAGATATATATATATATATATATATATATATATATATATATATATATATATATATATATATATATATATATATATATATATACACATATGTAAATGAAGGCCTATTTTCCTTGGTCACGCCATAACTTGAGAATGACTTTACTGATTTCATTCATTTTTTTATAATACTTTGTAGAAGGTTCTTGCGCAAAGAAAATTTAAGAAAATTGCGTAGAAAATTTGAGAATTTAAGAAAATTTAACGACTATTTAAACTTGGTGCGTTTGACAGTTCGCGCGCCGCAAATGTCATTTAACAGCTGTATCGGTCGGGATTTGTCGATCGAAGGCGTATTCTTTGTGAAGTGTAGGTATCCACTAAGAAAGGGTTTTTCGAAATTCCACCCCTAAGAGGGTGAAATGGGGGGTTGAATTTTTTGTGAGACTTTTTATTCTATGGGTCGATTGACTTGAAAATTGGTAAATATACACTCAATTAAAATTATGAGACACGTGTATTACAAAATTCTGATATACACCCCTCCCCCCCATTCTGAGATCGCAGCAACGCGCGACGAGTACGGCTAATTATCCAATAATTTCCTTTCACTTGTGGTATTATATATGAAAATGACAACGTTGGTAGGTAATAACGTACTTGATAGAATTACAAACCATTTAATATAATGTTACAAATGAATTTGCATGGTTGTAAAAATAAATGCAGCAGTTTGAGTGTCATTGCTTAACCATCCTAGGTGGAATTATTTTGATTGTGCTCCTGTAATACACTTTTTTTGGAAGAAAAGGAAACTACTTCATTTTATCTCCGAACTAGCTCAATCGGTTCTTGCAAGAAGAAGGGGCGGTTTGCTCTGATTGTGTCGGTTTGCTCGCCTTGTAAAATTATCCCACACTGAACCATAGACTTATAATGGTTTAAAGGTATGTTTTCCTATTATTGACTAAATTATTTCAACTTAAAACTAGGTACATATGTTCTTGAACTTAAATTAAAACAAATAACAAAAATGGTGCTTCTAACTTTCGATCTTCGTCCTAGTACGGCAATGATCGTGGCCCTCTGCTTATGCTGTCCGCTGGATTTTCTGCTAAAATATCTTTAATTGCGGTGGTTATGTTCGTAAATGACCCACTTTACGTCCTGTTTTAATTTAGTTAAGTCTAAGTGATCAAAAATAATAGATTATTAGGGCTGAAGCCGACACTGTTCTTTTATAGAAGCAGGTAATGTTATAATGCAGTTAAGGGATACCGGGTGAACACGTGCGGGGATATGTTAACGCTGGTCGTTCACTCTTTCTACTTACGAAGGCCTTTTATAAAATAATCGATATCTTAAAGAGGCATGCTCGTATATATGTGAAAATACGTATTATAGTTTTGATTTATAATAGAATAAAAGCTTTTATACTTGGATTTTATAATGAAATTTATTTATCTTGATACTAAGTAATTCTGTTTCGGGGTTACGTATTCTCAGTTAATTGTTTATGCGAGGTTAATTAAGCGTGTTAATTATTTCTATTAGTTTGGAAAAATTATATTCCACACAGAATTTATATATTAACCAAATTAAATGTTTACTTTTTACGAAATAAACGCTTTTACTATATGAAGTCGATTTTGCTTATAGTTTAACACGCACAAATCTTCTTATTTACACGAGATCACAACTACGGAACTATTCTAATTATTAAAAACAGAATAATCTAATGTTATTTCTTACACGAATGCTCTAACTTTGGTGACGGATTTAGACGATTACCCTTATCATTAAAAACGTATTAAACTAATGTTATTTCTGGATCTCTCCCGCTGGGTGAGTAGTTAGGATGGCGGTTATTTATGAGTTCTAATTAACACGTATTACTTCCGCGTTCACATGACTTGCGGAATTTCTTTTAATCACCAGGTGGTCAAATTCGATCAATCAAATTTTGTTGCACTCAATCTGATGCTTTCTGCACGTTGATTGACTGGCCTAGGGTAGGCGTTTTTGTGTGAGTTTTTGTGCTATGTGTAAGTGAAATACTCTCTACACTACTCTGGGACGAACCCGTTGCGCTGTGAAAAGGTATATCTCTGGGGTTGACAGAATTTAGGCAAGCACCTTTCTATTCAACGGAGTAAACGAAAGATGACGCTGAGATTTCAGCGTCGTAACATCGTTCAATCGGCGTATGTGTAAGGTTGTGTATATTGACTTACGTGTGTTCGGCCTCAGATTTCAGCAGCTCTAGGCCCGTTGAACATAGCTGATGTCCAGGAGGCAGTATCGCGTTTAATAACTATGACGGCGGTGTAGGATAACTACAACAAACGGTTCGACACGTACAGCGTTTGACAAGTCGGTGTAACGGATCTGCGTACAAGCAGATGTCGTCGGACCAGTTCGACACGCAGGTAGCGTTGGCGGTACGGATTTGCGTACAAGCAGGTGTCAATGGAACGGATTTACGAGCAAGTGATCGGTGCAACAGCCCGATACGCAAGCAGCAGTAGACAATGAAACGATTCGGCGCACGAGTAGCAAGTGGTCGGTGCAACAGCCCGACACGTAAGCAGTTAGCTGGTACTTCTGGTAGCGGCAACGGCCCAACGCGCAAGCAGGCAGTCGTTGACGCGAGCAGGTAGAGTAACGCGTCTTGTGGTTTTGTAGAGAATCCGCGGAAGGCTTCTGTATAGGGGTCTTCAGGTCAAGATTGGAGGAAAGTCCGGAGGGAATTCTGACGTAGAAAACTTTGGATGCTTTTGAAAATAACACCGAACGGGATATAAAATTCCTTATTTCATAAACATCTGTGAAAATTCATAATTACGTAAATCAGGACAATTAGCGAATAATCAATAATGACAGGAAAATGTTGGTAAAGGCTGCTGGCTTTTTGCACTCCAACATGACGTATCTAGTCCTATCTCTTTTTGTTGCAATTACAACGTCTGTAACGGGTGTCTTTCTTCATTCATCGCCCGCGGTGAGAAAAACTGGATAATTACAACTTTCTGGCTTAAATGCCATGTGTTAGAAACACGAAGACATATAGTCTGTTATGCAATGCAAATATAAGCGCTAACCCCAATTGAAAATCACTCATTTTAAAGAATATACTTACGCTGATCTTTTAATTAAAACAGCAGCATTATATACAGAAATTGTACTAAGTCATTTTTAAAAATCAAACATCCTTTGCAAGAAAAAGATTCGAAAATTGAGCTGAAAAGAGGATTCTATTTTAATTTTATTATATTTGCAGATAGAAGAAAGCTTTAATAAAAAGTAACCGGCGGTATACACGCTTATTGCCACATTTTGCATTTCTCAAAGAGAGCGTAGAAAAATTGCTAAAAAGTTTTATAAAACTTAGATTTCTTTGTTTGTAAGGAATTCTCACCTACCTTCCAATTTATATTCATAAAGTAACACAAGTTCACTGTGTTAAAAATTTATAAATATAGGTATGAATAACACACAATTAATATAGTTACAAACTACACGACGTTTTTTATTAAAATAAATTTAAAAACACCCAATAGATTGTTATGAATTAAGCATGCAATTGTACATTAGATTAAAATTTTTTAGCTTTACTAGCAGCCTTGTTTGTAATCTACGATTAATTATTACGACTTTGCTTAGTAATGACAGCAGAGTAAAATGAGTACATAATGTTAATAGCCATGTGCAACCTAATAATGCGAGTTTTTACATCACAACATGATATAGCAAAGCATGTTCATTTTAAATTATTCTACCTTTTTTATTCAAATAATAATATTTTGTGTGTAACATAATACCCAATCTATATGACGTTAGCCTATTGTAAACCTACCTCACCTTCTATATTACGAAACTTTAAAATACCGCGCTCAAGCTAATGTAACTTTTTATTAAAAAACTTTTTTTAACGTGAATCTTAGAATCGTCTTTGTGAATACCTTTTTTCTTTGTTTTATCATTATTTTTCGACGTTTATACATTTTGGTAGTAACAAGATTATTTGAACATTTTTCGAATATTCCTTTAGATTTTAATATTTCACTTATTTATTATTTGAGAGTGAGATAGTAATATATCAAGTAAGAGGCTCCCTCAATAGAAGGGTGGCGTAAATAGAAATTAATGGTGGAAGTTGCTAAATTTAAAATTTTTACCTAGACATTCCCCCCACACCAAAACCTTCCTCAAATATTATTTATTCCGAATAAAATATAAATTTATGGTATCTATATTTCGTCAGCTAATTTATCAACACGTTAATTCGCTAAATGTATAACTAACTTATAGAAGCTGGATTAGAGCCAATTGTATTCTATTCTAAGGGCTTGTTAATGGCTTGCGGTAGAACTACCTATTTTTAATTTAATGGGTAAGTGGTTCCTATGTAAGTAAATAAGTGGATCTTCAGGTAAAAAGGAGATAGATACGCTTCTAATAAATTAGAACATAAACTTATAGTGTTTCCCTAGGGGGCACCGTTTTTCATTTCAGACATCTACATAATACTACTCCACTGTATTCCAAATGGGTTTTATGAATCCTTAAGTAGGGGCTTCTTCCCATTTATGTGATAATTAACCTAAATACAAATTGAAATTAGCTGTTGACTGAAAGTTTATACGCTTTTTATGCGGTGAACATTAGGTATTTATAACAAGCTATTTGTCTTTACAGAATATTTTGGTTTTATAATATTTATGTGATCTGTCAAAATACAGGTGGAACGAAGGTAGACACATTTTTCTACCTATGTTCTGTAAGCAAATATTTCATAGGGTTTTCAGAGATCATTAATATTAACTTTTAATTTATTTCTTTAGTAAAGAATTTTGGTTTAAATTTAATTTATGCTGCCGTAAAATAAAAAGAAATGGTTAAAAATACCGGTTGCGTGTATTACTGAATCTATACTGCGTGTGCTCGGTTGCGTGTATGCACCTCAAATGCCTCACAAACAAAATCCAATTTTGTTGGCCAAGCAATAACAAACAGAATAAATATTTTATTATAGATTTGATTATATCCATTACGTTATTACGGAAATTGATTTTATTGTGTGCTTATTAAAAAACACAAGTAATCTTTGTTCAGTAAAAAGTACTGAATTTATAATAGTATTAACAACTTTAAATTTAAAATTCAAATATGACTTTTAATTCCTTTCAGTGGCTCAATAGAATTTATAAATTTATAAATGTTCTCGTATTAAAGGGTTGCCGGATTAAATAACGTAATATATCATAATAAAGTTGATGCGATTCTCTTCACGTGCTATACTACCTACTTTAACATTGTTTAAGACACACACGCTTACTTTAAATCCAATTCAGTTTCTTTACTTTTTAATATAACTGACAGGACAAAGTAAAATAAAAATTAAATTAGTGGGTACGCTATACAATTCATTGTCTACTTAAAATTCTCAATGTGGTTTGTTAAATTGCTTTAGTGATTCGTATACCTTCCATGCTAACATTACAATGGTTATTTTGCTTGCTCAATCGCCCGTTTTCAAATGGTACTTGCTTCTTAAATCTAAACTCTGACGAATGTTAAGCTGCATTGTTACATAAAATTTGTGGAGAGTAAAACTTCGTTTAAAGGTAAAGTTAGAGGTAAACTTTTCAATTTAAAATGTTTATACAGCTTGCTTTATAAAAATAAACGTAACCGAATACCTACCAAGGTAAATCCCATTAATATAAAATTACATAAAATTTTAGAATGAAATAAATTCTATTCCACACTGGACATTCGTTTAATTGTGATAATGTTATGTATCAAGTAAGAATATATTACTTAAACCTCTAATTCTAATATGACATACATACTTCCCCACGTACTTAAAAGAAAACAAAAAAGATAAGTATTTTATTATGTGTAATAATGGTGAAAGTTTACATTTTCATACCTAAGACTTAATTTATTCAAAGGTGGTTTTGATTCTAAAATCTCTTTAAGCAAGGCAATGGATTATAATTAAGCTTGATTATAATAATACCTTACACAACTTTTTAATAGTAGAACAGTATGTTGAAAAATAAGTTCGCGGCCCAGGTTCAAATGGACCAGTACTTAGAAGGTCATTTGCAATTAATATTTTATACTGTTTATTCCGGGCTTATTGCATCTTATTTTTAATTATTGACGACAACAATTCTGTTTGTAAAATAATTTGATAGTTTCCGTAGTAAGTAATAAACAACATTATATTTAATTGTGAAGGGTGTTTCAATAAGAGCGCAATATTTTAAGGTTCAATAAAACATCGTTTTCTGTAGCAAAGTATTGAAATATTTATTGATTTATAATGTATACATTTGGGAATTTGTATGAAACAAAATATCTTGTAAATGGCCGCCATGGCTTTGCTTGCACATGCGTACCCTTTTGGCAAAATTTGCAATAACATTATTGAATACAGTTGGCGGTATTTCATTGATAGAGCGTCTAATTTGGACCTTCAACGCTTTCATGGTAGCGGGCTTGTTGGAATAAACCTGTGACTTCAGATAACCCCATGGCCTGAAGTCCAAAGGTGTTAAATCGTAAGAGCGTCGCGGCCAATTCTGCTGACCAAACTGGGAAATGACACGACCAGGAGCAAACTCGTGCAGCACAGTTAATGTTTCACGGGCGGTATGACATGTGGAACCGTCCTGCTGAAACCACATGTCTCAAAGAGCAATATCTTCCAATTGAGGCACAAAAAACTGCGTTATCATAGCACGATAACGTTCGTCATTCACCGTTACAGCATTACCTGCCTCATTTTCAAAGAAAAACGGTCCAATTATTCCTCCAGACCAAAATCCACACCAAACAGTGACACGTTTTGGATGCATCATTCGTGGATTTTCTGAGCCCCAATGCGACAGTTTTGCCTATTACCGAAGCCATCGCGGTGAAAATGGGCCTCATTACTGAAAATGATTTTGTTCACAAAATCGGCATTCACTTATTGTTGCTGAAGGATCCAATTGGTTAACTCTCTTCGCTGTGCATGGTCTGTTGGCAGAAGTTGTTGAGTCAATTGGACTTTGTGGGCGTGGAGATCCAAATCTTTAGTGAGAATAAGCTGAAGGGTGGCTGTTGTAATGTCCAATTCTTGTGCACGATGACGAATCGATGTCTCTGGACTTTCGGCCACACTCTCTCGAACTGCCGTGATGTTTTGTTCTGAACGACCTCTACGAGCTCGTGTCGTGTGTTTCACATCACTAACCGAACTAGTACTTTTGAATTTTTCGATTATTTTTTTCACGGTAGATGAATTAGGAACATTATTTCGACCGAATATTGAACTCACTTTACGAATGGTGGCAATCAAACTTTCACCATTTTTATAATAATGTTGAACAATCAGGACACGTTGCTTTATCGTGTAATGTTCCATGTTTACTAACTCCCATCTATCCACTTTCGATCTGTCACGTCATAATCACGTGTCATTATGACAATTCAAATCTTGCGCTCTTATTGAAACACCCTTTATAACTTAGAACATGTAATGGTATGGAAGGAGCGTAATCGTATATTTTCTATCAAAAAAGTGTCTCCAATAAGATTGACGAAGATATGCAATTAAAATACATGCGTGAAAGGAAGATGCATGTATACATAGTACGAAGTCGTAATGCGCATGCTTAATTTTCTATCTTCCCGTGTGAAGTTGTTTTTTCATAACATATCTTTCATGTTTGATTTTCTGAAGTGTTTTTTTGTACAAAAAAATTAACGTGTGTGTTTTGTGTTCTAGAACAATATTTTACATTGTACTGCATTATTTTTAAACAACATGATCCTGCTATTACGTATCATGTGTAAAAACATTTGTAATTTCTAATTGTTAAGATTACATCTAAAGTGATTTCAGTTTTCCAAAGAACGTAGGGACACGTACGACATGGTTTTTGGTTTTAAAGAGGATAATGTTTTACCGGGAACAAGAACTTCTGGAAAGCATTTTGACAAAGCTTGTTTTAACGTTGTTAACTTGAAAAGGAACAGAAAGGTGCTGATAAAAAATTCTGTACTTACTTTGCTATTAAGAGTAAAGTCGTCTATAGCATGGTAAGTAATTAGCTGCACCATGAACTATGTGATTCGTGGTCAACCAAATTTAATTTCAGTTCCGCTAAAGTGCCTAAAGTCGACGGAAGGAACAGTTTCTTTTCCTCGTACCTCAAAAGATTTTGAAAATGTTGCATCAAGTTTTACAATTTTTAATGAAGTAATTGACACTACTATCGGTATCAAAAAGCAAGATAGGTAAGTTTGAAAGCTTATAACTTTTTTATTGTAAGCACAATTGTGAAACTTGGCAGAGACCATCCCTGTAGACATATAATGGCATTGAGAAAATATTAATTTTTTAGACGATTAACCTTGTAAATTAAATATTAAATTATCTTACAATATGTAGTTTTGCGGCCCGTGTTATACATACAGTCAGTGGACCTACATGTAGATTTTAATTGTTCTTTAACGTTCCGTATTAAAGTACACGTATTTATTATGTAGATTAATCCCAATTAATAAATCATTAAGTTCTCAGACGAGAGAGAGAGAACGGGCTACGTTGGACGAGCTTCCGATCGACGACTCAATACGAATTCCGCCGTCGCATGCGCGATGCACGAAATCAAGCTACACACTGCTAAAATAAACGTTCATTAAAGAATATTATTTTATCGGCTGATTTATTAAGAATATTAATCAAAACATCTAGTATGAGCACAAGGATTTCTTTTTATTTATATTATACAATTTAAGGTACATATTAAATGAGGACAGCAGAAACAACAAACAGTAAACTACAAAAATCAACAAATAATTGTGTGGAATGTGAAATTGGAAAATACCGTAGCAATAATGACTATTTAATGCACTTTCTATTAAATTACAGTTAATTATAATGTTCTTAGGAGTAATATATTTTCGGAAATAACGTGGAATTGCTGCGAATTACTTACTAATTACCACAGTGCTGTTGTAGAAGTTCGGTTGTGTTGTTGAACATATTTTCAAAACGCCAAAAGCTTTTGCGTTGGCGGAAAAGGGGCTAATATTAAATGCCAAAGAATATTTTCAAGAAGCGAAATCGCGTGGATCATTTGAAGATGTAAATAAAGTTATTGAACGCACGGAAAAGTGTCTTAACATCTCCCAGACCTCCGTTTATTGAGTATTGGCTGAAGAAAAAAACGAAAATGGCATGTCTAATCCAAGGACCAGTACTGGACGCCCTACTATTACTATAGAAGAGTATCTTCCGGATGTTATAAGATCGATGGTATTGGACTTTTACGTTGAAGGAAAGTTTCCTACTCTAAAATAAGTGCACAACAGATTAAATAACGAAGTTGAAGATTTCCCACATATAAGCACAAGTACCCTACGCAGATGGTGAACAATTCTAAAGTTTACTTACAAAAAATTTAATAAAAAACCTATTTTAATGGAATGCTCTTCAGTTGCGGCACAAAGAGCCGAATTTTTAAGACGAATAAAGCATTTTCGTGATAAAGGTGGGGAAAATTTTTACACGGATGAAACATGGTGTGGAACAAATCATACCAAGACCAAAGTATGGCAGGTAGATGTGTCAACGGAGGAAAGGCATGATAATGTCGATCGTTATCGCGGAGTTCTACAGCTACTTATATTCTTATTTTAAATATTTATAGGAAGTAAACGGATTTCGAGGAGGTATAAAAACACCAAGCGGTTCTGGAAAACGCCTAATTATTCTTCATATTGGAAGTTGTCGAGGATTTCTTGGCAGGGCAGTAATGATTATCATGGAGAAATGAATGCTGCGCACTTTGAGGAATGGTTTAGCGCTGTTTTAGAAAAATTTCCGAAACATTCTGTAGTTTTAATCGACCAGACATCTTACCATTCTATGCTGGTTCAATATTTTAGAAATCCTACTACTTCCTGGCGAAAGGAAGACATCATTTCCTGGATGGAGAAACAAAAGATACCCTTATCAGAACGAACAACTAATTTCAACCATTTGACAAGAGCGGAATTATTAATCAGGACGAATCCCTATTATCACAAAAAATTGTATTTGCTTGAAACAATAACAAAAGAAATGCGTAGTGATGATGTTAAATTGTTGTGGTTACCAGTTGCCCACTGTGAGTTCAACGTAATCGAACTTATTTGGGCTTACGTTAAAAATAAAGTGACAAAGCAAAATAACACATATAAAATAAAAGACGTGTTAAAGTTATGTACTGAAGTAATGAATAGTTTACCGGGTGATTTGTGGACAACTGCGTGGAACAGACTTGAGGAAAACTATCGACAAAAAGAGCACGTAATTGTTGTGCATGTAGAACAGTTAATAAATGTAGGAGAAAATTCCATCTCCTCAGCAGAAATGTAAAGGTCTTTGCCAGTTTTTGCATGTAATTTTTCTATATAAATAACAAATAGTATAGTTTACATTGTAAACAAATTAAAAATATAACAGAAAGTGCATTAAATAGTCATTATTGTTACGGTATTTTCCAATTTCACATTCCACACAATTATTTGTTGATTTTAGTAGTTTAATATTTACAGTTTCTGCTGTGGTCATTTAATATGCACCTTAAATTGTATAATATAAATAAAAAAATCCTTGTGTTCATACCAGATGTTTTGTTTCATATTCCTAATAAATCGGGCGATAAAATAATATCATTCTTTAATGAACGTTTACTGTAGCAGTGTGAAGCTCGATTTCGCGCATCGCGCATGCACCGCATTCGTATTGAGTTGTCGATCGGAATCTCGTCCAATCTAGCCCGTTCTCTCTGTCGTCTGATAACTTAATTATTTATTAATTGGGATTAATCTACGTAATAAATGTGTGTACTTTAATATGGAATGTTAAAGAACAATTAAAACCTACATGTCGGTCCACTTAAATCGAAAATGTTTGTATTTAGAGCGAAGTTTGCACGTATCGAGAACACGCCATTTTTTCAAAATTTAAATATTTTTGTAAGATTTGAAATTGCAGTTACCTTTATATTACTTTGATATGTCACGGGTTAAAATTTCGCACATTTTAAGACAAAAATAAGGAAGCTACGAGTGCCGAAACTGATCGTATGTAAAACACGGGCCGAAAAACTGCATTTTTTATGATAATTTAATTTTTTATTTTAATTAAGTAAAGCGTCTAAAAAATTTATATCTTCTAAGTATTATTATTATTTTATATTATGTTACAGGGAAGATCTCTGCCAAGTTTTACATCAATTGGGATTACAATAAAAGGGTTATAAGCTTTTAAACTGACCTATCTTGCTTTTTGAAACCGATAGTAGTCATGCAGGAAATTTAGAAACTAGACAACCAAAACAGTACAAATGGCGTCCAGCATATGAAAAACACATCAACAACGATAGTTTTGCTACACCTCGTCGTGCAAAACAAAGTTGTATGTTGACTGTGAGTAAGGTATCCAATTCAAACAAGAAATTGGTGTCTTTACGCAAAAAATAAGAGATTGGTAAAGAAAATTAATAACATGCAATCTTTGTTGAGTCATTTAAAAGACAAAGCGTTCATATCTGAAGAAGCAGAACTAAAGATAAAGATATTAAACAGTACATAAAATATATCTTGAATATATATTTATATTTTAGGGCATGACATCGGTCACAGTGCAAGAATTAATTAATAGAAAATTATGTTCCAACAGCAAAAAGATTTCCTCCAATTTAAGAGCATTTGGTCTGACATTACATTTGTACTCTGCGTAAGCGTATAATTATGTAAGAAAAACGTTTGAACATTAGCCACATGAAAAGACATTAGCAAAGTGGTACCAAGTCATCAACGGCAATGCAGGATTCACTGGAGAAGCTTTTCAATGCATAACACCAAATGTAGCATCAGAAGGTTTGATTATAGTGAATTTGCCAATGCACGAGATGTTAATTCGTGAACGCATACATTCGGATGGTTCACGATTCTATGGGTATGCAGATATAGGTATGGAAAAAAGGAACAAAAACGTACCACCAGCTAGAAACGCTTTGGTGTTTATGGCAGTTACTCTTAATGGCAACTGGAAAGTGCCATTAGGATATTTTTTAATCGTCGGCTTGAATGCTACAGAAAGAGCCAATTTGCTACTGAAATGTCTTGAAATGCGGCATGAAACGGTGCATTATATAATTCAATTACACTTGATGATGCTCCTGTGAATATAAATATGTGCAGTATATTGAAAGGCAATTTTAGTGTCGACACAAACTTTAATGCATAGTTCACACATCCAAAAACAAAAGAGAAGGCGACCAATACCCACTTTCATGTTATAACAGCTATTAACTATATCATTGTAGGTGTTTGTGTTCTGGGGATGCATGTCATATGCTTAAATTAATCCGAAATGCATTTGGTACCAAAAAAGTGTTTCTTGATAATGAAGGAAACAAAATTAAATGGGAGCACATTGAAATGCTGCATAATCTACAGGAAAAAGAAGGTCTTCGATGTGACAATAAAATCAAAAACAGACATTTAAACTGGGAGGCTGAAGGAATGAATGTGCGATTGGCAGCACAATTACTTAGCGATAGTGTTGGGGACTCTTTACTTTACTGTGAATCAAGTAATACAAGTTTTGTAGGTAATTCGCTGCATCCAGCACAGAAATAAACCAAAGAAACCAAACTGTCAAAAGCTTACTAAGACTAATACTGCTACTATGTGCATTTGTATTCAGCAATACCAATACTATTTACGTGCATTGTTATTAGGATGTAGACGTTTGCTCATTGATACGGATACGTGAACTGGTTTTTAAGGCTTTATCATTAATTTAGAAAATATAGTAAACGTGTTTAATTTTTTTAATAGCAAAACCTCGGGAAAATTTAACTGTTTATTAACTTGCAAGTTAAGCCAGGACCATCTAAAAGTGTTCTTTAGTGCCCTGCGAAGTAAAGGTGGTTTCAATAATAATCCCAGTGTTTATCAAATTAGGAATGCATATAGAAGACTTCTAGGTAGACATCAAATTAGTAGTTCAACAAGGGGAAATTGTATTCATTTTGAGGAAATATAAATCCTTTGTGTTGGGAGTGGGTCGAAAAAAAATTTGCCCACCTCTGTAATTGACAATCGTCCAAATATCAATGTTATGGATGGTCATGAGTATATTAATAGTATTTGGAAAGTTTCTCCTTACATAGACGATGTAGTAGGGTATATAAGTGGGTTTGTTAGTAAATCTGTAGCTAAATGTATACATTGTGAATATTGTAAAGGTTTATTACTAACTGTCATCACAATTCAAACCCTTGAACGACAATGAAAACTAAAGGGTACTTGAAAATTGCATCAACAGATGTACATATCATATGTAAAACATGTGAACAGCATTATAGATGTATCGAAATGAATTAAAAAAATTCTGACATTAATCAGTTTAAAAACCAAATATTTCAAATAGTGAATGAAAAAGTGTTTTTGAGTGAAATGATTTTCAATGACATTGCAAACGAAGATATGTTTTTTTAATCACAGAGTCGAATTGATCAAGTTAATAATAAACCAGTTTTTGAAACCTTCAAAAAATTCATCATACAACCAAAAAATATACTTAAAAGGATAGTTATATAAGAAAGAAATTAAAAAAATTAATAACATTTCGTAATCAATAATATGTATTTGTGCTTTATTTAATAAAATGATACCGTTCGTTCAATGACTTTCTTTTCGCTTTTATTTTATATTACCATATTTCGTAAATCTGTTAGAATTGATTGAACATTGTAACTTATGGTCTATTTTAATTATGTCAGCCTATCATGCAACAGTTTAATGGAAAAACCATTCATATTCTAGATAATTTTGGAGATAAAAAACGAAATGGCTTAGAGGTTAGGCTTAGGTTAAATATTTAAAGGAGGCGGTAAATCTTAGAAATGTTGTAAGCGTAAATAGAGGATGGTGTGCCGAAGGCATTTTTATAGTTAGATTTGAAAAATTGAAAATAGAAAAGAAAACTAAAATCTAGATTACCGTAGATTCTTTAGACAGATTGAG
The DNA here is from genome assembly GCA_036346205.1 of Vesta saturnalis. NCBI lineage: Eukaryota > Metazoa > Arthropoda > Insecta > Coleoptera > Lampyridae > Vesta > Vesta saturnalis. Next base: position 1,570,313 of record JARFJB010001974.1, read on the forward strand.
CTTGGAAACACGACACACCTTCCTCATTTACGGCATCCTGTTATTTAAAAGTGAAAATGTGGACAGGCGCACTCAAATCTTGGATCAATAATATTTCTATCTCTCTTGATCCTCTTGGGGACGAAAATTTAAACACATTACTCCTTCCATACCATTAAATATTCTAAGTTGTATAACGTAAACTTTAGAAAAAAAAGTCACTAAAAATCGTTTAAGAATTGAGTTCATTCCATAAAGATGCGTGCGAGAAATGTGCATTCAAATCCCAAAAGAGATCAATTAATTGATTTTCTCCCATAATTAAGATCTAAAATCATATTGTTGCACCTAACTTGGACATTCACAATGAAATATATAAAATAGCCTTTTGTAATGTAATTAATTAATTGTATTTCAAAGATGGAAACAATCTAAGCAAAATTTGATAATTTCATCAATGAAGTAGTTACACACATATGCCTAATTGCGTTATATTTTGGTACCGTAAAACGGCGTGAACCAGGACGATTTTGAAGATATTTAATTAATAACCTTTTAAAAAGTGAATATACACTGGTGCTATTGTTGGTAACGATATTTCTATTATTATCCGTTTATCAATTTACCTTAGATATTATTTTCTTTATTATTGTCCCAATTGACCCCTCAATGGGACGAATCGGAACACGTAGTTTATTCGCACTAAAAACTCGATTAACCCCACGTATGGGATGTATCGGGACAGAAAACAAGTTTTTGAAACTGCTAATTCAAATATATTTCGTAAAAAGGCTAAAAAACTTCAACACAAGAAAAATAACATTGTTATCTTACATGATGTTCTACATGAAGTTATGTTTTCTTAAACATACTCTATCTTTATAAATTATTGTGCGCCTTCAATTATATCAATACAATCTTCGACATTTGGATATACATATAAAGGTATTTTCAATTCTTTTGTTGGGCCTCAAACATTGAATACTGATCGCTTTGTCGATGTTCTTAACAACACCAACATAATATTTATCGGTATTGTTGTCTGAAACTTAACTTCTACAAAATCTCCGATTTGAACATCATGAAAAGGCACAGACATATTACAGTCTTCTGGCGAATCTGAGTTGTTCATAATAGAAAAATCATCTTCTATTGTTGTATCTCATTCATTACGATTTGTCGATGCAACTGGCTCTTCTGTCAGAAAGTCGCTAGCTGACACGATTTTGCCAAGTTCTACGGATATTGTTTTCCCTTTTGATAGAATTGGTTTTTGAGAAATTCTGGTAGTTTGACACATCTCTTTCAAACTATCCTTCCATTCATCTGGTCTATCACCTTCAGCTGTGACAGGAGAAGGGGACAACCGTTTAAGAACTTGTTCCCTATTTAATGGGTAAATCCCAGTAGCATAAAAGTCAGATAAAATGTTTTGGCTCATATTTGTGACATCAATGAGTGCTGAATTTAGTAGAAACGGAAAATATTCCTTTGGGATTGCTCCCTTATTCCTATTCTTCCATTCATTCAATTTTTTCTCCAGCTAATTTTTATCGACCTGAATACTGCTACGTCAAGCGGTTGTATTAAATCTCTCAAGTTTAGGGGAAGCGAACAAAATTTTATAGCATTTTCTTCACAGAGATTGATGACGTGAAATGATAGGCGGCTTGCCAAATGATCGCCAGTTGTAACTTTTACGACAGGTTGCTTTCGAAGGTACGGCATAGCTACAGTATCGAACCACTCACCAAATAATGCTTGATCGAACCAGCCGGATATGTTTCTCCCAGATCTGGCTACTTTTGGTGCATTAGTTGCCTAGGATTTGTAAAGATGCTCACCGTTGTAAAGAATAAACGTTGGTTGATTCCCGCCTAATAACAACCTTTTTCCTTCCAGGATCATCCACAAAGCAGGTTTATGTTATCAAAATAATGATTTATCGTTTCAGGAGGTATATATGCACGAGCTGTTTTTCTATTTTCAGCATATTTTTCTGTGAGCAATGGTTTATACCTAAGCAAAAAATTTTCCACCGAATCCCTCCCAGGTAAGTTGTTTTAAAATTTAATAATGCGAATACTTCTTCCATCCAGGTAATTTTTAAGCATTGTTCGTATGTCAATTTTTTCTAACGGGTAACCCCATTAGTCAGCTAATATTATAAGCTCTACTAGTCTTTTTTCTTGTTAGCTGCTTAATCTGGTTTGGCCTTCTATTTTGTTTGGTTTGCTTTTGTTCCAATGCTGTAATGTTGATTTCGGAACGTTGTGAAGATCTTGAGCTTCCCGAAGAGTAATCCGCCAATTTCGGTATTGCCGCAAAGAAATTTCTAAGGCATTGGTGGTGTCATTTTGGTAGACATGGCTGCCAACTTTTCCTTTGTAAGAACACATCATGTTTGTGACTGCTGGGTTGATAAATCTAGAAAAAACCTATTGAAAATGTGATAAGTAGATAGTTTCACAATATACAAAAATTATTCTATTTCCTGTCTAAATTCACCCTAGTGTCCCGATTCCCCATCACTTGTCCCAAATAACCCCAAGATGGCCCGCAAAATATGTATTTTTTTCTGTACAATTAATGCAACAACTTATTTTATTACTAATGTCAAATATCAATAACAAACACTAAAGACCATCCATTTTGTATGCTAAATACTATATACGTTATATATAAATATTTGCTCCAGTAGAAGTTTTATAATCAAGAAATATTTATAAAAACAACCTCACATTCAACCATCTTTTAAAATGTACATAAATTATTTACTCGTCAACCATCACAACCCAACTAACATTCACCTTCTCCATTACCATCCTTGTCATTTACAAGGTTCCCATAGACAAAATAAAAATTCTTAGCGTCAAATTCAAAATTGTGAGGCTATCGTCCCTATTAACCACGTTTTACGGTATATGATTAATTACTCTCGTGCAATAGGTGCCTACGTAAAAATTAGTATGCCATTTTAGTGTTACAGGTTAGTGCTAGGTCAGTGCTATTACGTGCTCAGAAGTTTCCAATCTGTCACTCCAAATTAGAGGTATGATAGCATTACATAGTGTCTCAAAATTTCCAATTTTAAGCCTCCACCTTTTTTTTTAAATTAATTCAGAAAACCCGCTACTACTATGAAGTTGACTCGTCCTTTTTTTAATCGTTAGTATGTTATATACTTTTCTTTCGAAAATTCAACAAAGTAAATAGTACGGCTCTCTTCGTAAAGATCCGCACGTCATTGCGGTCCCTGCGTTCATTATTTTTTCGTAAAATGCAGCTAATTGCATTCCAAATAATAAATATAATATGTAACCTATTATGCTAATAAGCCTTCATGATTGCTCTATTGACTCTCATCCTGAATATATCTTTGAATTCTCACAATAATGTGTGAGCGAGTGCGAGTGCGTGCGCGTGTACCTGTACGTGTGCTTGAAATAGAAACTTATTTTTTCTACAAAAATTAATAAATTCTGACTATTAATATCAATCTCAATTAACCCAAATAAGATACTAAACAAAATAACACCAGTTAAATATGGTAATGGTTAGTCTAAAAGAAAATATAATCTAGCCAAAAGCAACAAAAGATTTATTACACTAAACTTATGTGGTACCGCCTTGCATCACTTAAATTGACCATTTTTTCGACATAAGCATCAAAATAAAATTTTTGTGGAAGGTTTTAGTGTTACGCATTACTGCTAGGTTAGTGCTATTAAGTGCTTAGAAGTTTTCAATTTGTCACCCCAAATTAGAGGTATGTTAGCATTACACAATGTCCTACAATTTCCAATTTTAAGCCTCCACTTTTTTTTTTAATTAATTAGAAAACCCGCTACTACTATGAAGTTGACTCTTCCTTTCTTTTAATGGCTAGTATGGTATATAATTCACGTTCGAAAATTCAACAAATTACATAATACGGCTTTTTCCATAAATCACCACGTGTCATTGCCATTCCCGCACATATTACTTTATGTGCAGCAAATATCATTCCAAATAATAATTATAATCAGTAACCTATTATGCTAATAAGCCCTCATGATTGCTGTATTGACCCTCATCCTGAACATATCTCAGAATTCTCACAATAATGTGTGAGCGTGTGCGTGCGCGTGTACGTGTTCGTGTGCTTGAATTAGAAACTTTTATTTTTTTACAAAAATGAATAAATGTTGACTATTAATCTCAGTCTCAATTAACTCAAATAAGATACTAAATAAAATAACACCAGTTAAATATGGTAATGGTCTAAAAAAAATTAATCTATCTAAAAGCAACAAAAGATTTACTACATCGAACTTTTGTCATACCGCTTTAAATTGACCATTTGTTTGAAATAAACCTCAAAATAAAATTGTTGGGGAACGTGTACTACGATCCAAATAAAAGAATGGGTTGGATAATTACCTCTATTAAAGTAAGTCTGCGATATTTATCTAAGTATACATTGACTTCCGCAAAGAAGCAGCAATAAAGCAGAAGAACATCTTAATTAGATGTATCCCTATTGTTAATTTAAAGCCATATAAGGGGTGTGATTAGAATTCATTGTTCTTATAGCGTAATTAAAATTACAATACTAGCAATGGCTTCTTTTGAGAACACAATTATATCCAAATAGGTCTTACTACTACTACTCCAACTCCTTTTAAACAAAGTATCCTAATTAACCGACTTGAGCTCCTTTAATTATTCTTTGTAATTGTGCACACTCGCGCCCATTCGGCCTTTTAACATGATACACGCTGGTCTTATTCTAAAAATGCTCAAATTTACGTCTTTTTACGCTCTCATTATTTATGCAATTTTGACTAAACGTTTCTCACTGACCTTAATATTTTAATTTACATCCTCACCAGGTTCTCATATGTCTACTAACCAGTTTTTAACATTCCATCCCCAAAATTGGATGTGACAGTGAACTAACAATGATTTCACTGCACTTCTAAATTTTTGCAATGCAGATCGTCGTGCATTTTGAAGTTACGCCCGGCCGTTCTAAACAAAACATGCTGACTGACCCAGCTCATTTATAGATAATTACGACCAGTTTGAAAACGTGATTAAGTATTATCCAGCCAAGTAAACATTAACCGCTCACAAAGAGGATTAATGTCACATAATTTTGCCGAGAAGAAAATATGAAACAGAACCAACGCAGGTAACAGGGTCTACACATACGCATTTTTTAAGACAAACGTAATTTCTTCCTAAAATGCCTAAATTCGATATTTAAATCCACCAGAAAGAAATAATTAAAACTAAACTCAAATTTTTATCACGAAATTTTATGCAAATAAGATACATACTTCTTTATTCTAATATCACAGGTGGCCCACTCTCAACAATTCTGGTTACATTCTCCCATCATTAAAATGACATCAACCTGCTGTTGTGGTGTATAAGTGGGGCTCATTGTGAAACGGAACTGTTTACTTTGAAAAAAATGTTTAGATAATTTGACATACAATGTCAACAAGGCCCATGGTCACTAGTCAGGCTCAGTTGTTTTCTAAGCACGCTAAATTAAAATTTTCCAATGCATGGGACGAGCACTACGAAAAAGAAAACAAGGTTTTCATTTAAGTGGTTTCAAGGGTACCTCCATCTTTAAGTTCATCTTGAACACCCTGCACATTTAAATAAAAATGTCGAGCACTCAGATATTAAGCCAATTGTCTCAAAAACAGTTTTTTAATTTTTTTTGTTCATCTCGTTTTTTTCCTAAAGTATCTTTTTTTTTATTAAGTTGCCTTAATAACAATTCATTGGTTTTGAGTAAAGAATACAAAAACGAAATAATATATAGGGTGGCCCATTTAATATACTGGAAAAAACAATATTCTGTATTCCCACTTTTCTTCGCGACAACCTGTACAATTGTCAGTATTTTAAAAATGCAGCCCCGGAGCTCCTCTACATGAGATGGATTTTATTTGAAATTGATATTCGGAGTGGCTTCCTTATCGAATCCTGCGTTGAGAGTGGGCCACCCTGCATTTATCTAATATTATTTTTCATTCAAATTTTTCAACTAACAATCTTTTTATACAACATTGAAAATATACTATTAAATAACTAGGGTGCATTTTAGTAATAATGCTTAATAGCTAAGCTACAAAGTAGCCGCATGTGTTGGTAATTTCAATAATTACATAAATATCGGTTGTAGCACAAGAATTTCCAAGCTACAAAGTGGAAATAGAAAGAAATGAAATAATAAAATTTTGTCTGGATAGCTACACAACCTCCTTTGCCATAAGTTCATGATGAAAATTGGCAACATCGTCAAAACAACGTTAATGATTTATATTAAAAAGACGTTTAAATCTTGATGTGAGACGATAATAGACATTTAGATGCAACCTAAGAAAAATTCCAATTCGGCCCGCGTATACAGCTATTGTAAACACCGGTTACGCGTTTTAAACCTCATTTAATTAACTTTTAAGTTTTATATCAAGAGATTCTATAACGAAAAGCCGTTTACAAATTTGAACTTGATCATTATTCAGATATTAGAAAAACGTTAAACGAAGATTTTATAATCGGACCAACCTTGGGATGATTTAACCCACCACAATCTAACAAGTATAACTGAGCAGCTAGCGACAGTAATTATAGCAGTCACCCAAATTGTTGTTTTAGTCAAACACAAACAAATTCATTTAAATTATAGGTTTTACATATCCACCGAAATTAACCGCTGTCTACCCCGAATATTGATTTAGAAAAGTGGATATTAAAAGTAGTTAAATTACCAAACCAAAATTCTTAATTCTGCAGAAAGCAGTAACACGTCAAAGTATTTTGTTATCATTGTTTACTCAACACAATAATTGTAAAGAAAGCTAAAAGACGTAGATCGCTAACGGAATAAGTGCTGGCGTAACTAAAATTTTACCTCAAATAAACAGATCTAGATGTGTATTTAAAGTTAATAGTATAGAAAAATAAATCCTCGGGGCACAAAGTTTGTATCCTAAATGAAAGTTAAATACTTATAAAGATACAAAATAGAACTTGCCTTCAAGTTCATTACACAGAAATATAAATATGAAGATTGTCAATATAAAGTGGCAATTAAAAAAAAATGCAGTAGTGGCCTATAATTGTTAAATACAAGTAATACACATAGTATATAAATACAAAGTGCGTAAGTAAGCAAATTTTGTATGCATGATTGGTTCATATAACCAAATTTCAATATTTTAGAAACTGAGCAACTAGCACGAATAATTAAGTAGTTGAACAGAAACTCTGCAGCCTATGTAAGATATACTAAACATATAAGTTACACTATTTCTAATAGTGCACACGGGCAGTAGAGTGATATGTAATTGGTGATGAGCTTGAATGCCTGTACAATCAGCAGGTGAAAGTAATATAATTGTAGACTAAACTTATTATGATGAGCCTTCGGAGAGACATGCGATAGTTAGATTAACATTAGTGGTGAGTAAATGTCAGAGTTAACATTTGCGGTAAGAAATCGTAAGCATACCCAGAAAGTAACCATGTAATTTCAGTACCGGTTGTATGTTAGGAAGAAAAACTATACCCCTTTACTTTACTTTATTCAATGTATAATTCGTTGGATTACATCCCAATATAGATTAGGTTGTCTAGTTAATTTTAAAAGTAGATAAGTCCAAGTAGAGTGTTTAGAAAAATATCTAATCAGAAGTTAGCTCCTACATATTAACGTTAGATGGCGTACAATTTGCAAAATTATGTCATTATGTTAATACCAATCCAGAAATCACTAAATGATGGTACATAGCAGTACGTTACATAAATATTTATCCCCATAAAAGAGAAAATTATAAACTATGTAGAGTATACTTAGTACGAATGATATACGAGATAATAGCGTAAATTTCACTTAGGGTGAAATTATTACGTACATTTATATACACCACACTATAAAATTCTGCAAGTGGAGTAAAATACGACAAATCAAATAATGCACGTAATAACATAACCCTGTTCTAGAAATTGTTTGCACCCAAATGACTCACATACAGAAATTGCACTGTGCCTAATTAATCTACAAAATGTTAAATTCTGTACCTTGGTATTTTGATTTTAGTAAAATTCGCAGATACTTGACCAAAACCAAAACTGTTCTTAGAGAACCCCTCTGCGTGGCTAGATTTCTCCCAAATTCTAGTCAGTTCCTGGAGAAGTGAAACCAAATCTTAAACTTCAAAATTAAAATACCCACATCCTATCCTTCTTGAGTTTTGTCAGGCCCCACCATACATCCACATACATACGCTCGAACACCAGAATACGCACGAATAAGCTCACCTACGCGCGCACTCCTGCACACATGTCACCATAGTCACACACACACACACACACACACACACACACACACACACACACACACAGACACACACACACACGCATTAATTCCCACATGAACGTACGCACACATGCACGCACGTCCTCACATACACGCAAGCGCGTCCACACATAAACACATAAAAACAAACACACACGCAGGTACGCACGCACACACACACAAACGCAAACACACACACACACACACACACACACACACACACACACACACACACACATAGTCACACACACACAGACACACACGCACGCATTAATGCATGCATGAACGTTTTCAACTATTCTTAGAGAACCCCTCTACGTAGCTAGATTTCTGCCAAAATCTAATCAGCTCCTGTAGAAGTGAAACCAAATTTTAAACTTCAAAACTCAAATACTCACATCTTATCCTCCTTGAGTTTTGTCAGGCCCCACCATACATCCACATACACGCGCTCGAACACCAGAATACGCACGAATAAACTCACCCATGCGTGCACTCCCGCACACATGTCACCATAGTCACATGCACACACACACACACACACACACACACACATAGTCACACACACACACACACACACACACAGACACACACACGCACGCATTAATGCACACATGAA
>JARFJB010001974.1:1584275-1609275 GCA_036346205.1 Vesta saturnalis
CTTTAATGCTTTAATGCTTTAATGCTTTAATGCTTTAATGCTTTAATGCTTTAATGCTTTAATGCTATAATGGTTTAATGCTTTAATGCTTTAATGCTTTAATTCTTTAATGCTTTAATGCTTTAATGCTTTAATGCTTTAATGCTTTAATGCTTTAATGCTTTAATGCTTTAATCTTTTAATGCTTTAATGTTTTAATGCTTTAATGCTTTAATGCTTTAGTGCTTTAGTGCTTTAATACTTTAATGCTTTAATGCTTTAATGCTTTAATGCTTTAATGCTTTAATGCTTTAATGCTTTAATGCTTTAATGCTTTAATGCTTTAATGCTTTAATGCTTTAATGCTTTAATGCTTTAATGCTTTAATGCTATAATGGTTTAATGCTTTAATGCTTTAATTCTTTAATGCTTTAATGCTTTAATGCTTTAATGCTTTAATGCTTTAATGCTTTAATGCTTTAATGCTTTAATCTTTTAATGCTTTAATGTTTTAATGCTTTAATGCTTTAATGCTTTAGTGCTTTAGTGCTTTAATACTTTAATGCTTTAATGCTTTAATGCTTTAATGCTTTAATGCTTTAATGCTTTAATGCTTTAATGCTTTAATGCTTTAATGCTTTAGCGCTTTAGTGCTTTAATACTTTAATGCTTTAATGCTTTAATGCTTTAATGCTTTAATGCTTTAATGCTTTAATGCTTTAATGCTTTAATGCTTTAATGCTTTAATGCTTTAATGCTTTAATGCTTTAATGCTTTAATGCTTTAATGCTTTAATGCTTTAATGCTTTAATGCTTTAATGCTTTAATGCTTTAATGCTTTAATGCTTTAATGCTTTAATGCTTTAATGCTTTAATGCTTTAATGCTTTAATGCTTTAATGCTTTAATGCTTTAATGCTTTAATGCTTTAATGCTTTAATGCTTTAATGCTTTAATTCTTTAATGCTTTAATGCTTTAATGCTTTAATGCATTAATGCTTTAATGCTTTGGTGCTTTAATGCTTTAATGCTTTAATGCTTTAATGCTTTAATGCTTTAATGCTTTAATGCTTTAATGCTTTAATGCTTTAATGCTTTAATCCTTTAATGCTGTAATGTTTTAATGCTTTAATGCTTTAGTGCTTTAGTGCTTTAATGCTTTAATGCTTTAATGCTTTAATGCTTTAATGCTTTAATGCTTTAATGCTTTAATGCTTTAATGCTTTAATGCTTTAATGCTTTAATGCTTTAATGCTTTAATGCTTTAATGCTTTAATGCTTTAATGCTTTAATGCTTTAATGCTTTAATGCTTTAATGCTTTAATGCTTTAATGCTTTAATGCTTTAATGCTTTAATGCTTTAATGCTTTAATGCTTTAATGCTTTAATGCTTTAATGCTTTAATGCTTTAATGCTTTAATGCTTTAATGCTTTAATGCTTTAATGCTTTAATGCTTTAATGCTTTAATGCTTTAATGCTTTAATGCTTTAATGCTTTAATGCTTTAATGCTTTAATGCTTTAATGCTTTAATGCTTTAATGCTTTAATGCTTTAATGCTTTAATGCTTTAATGCTTTAATGCTTTAATGCTTTAATGCTTTAATGCTTTAATGCTTTAATGCTTTAATGCTTTAATGCTTTAATGCTTTAATGCTTTAATGCTTTAATGCTTTAATGCTTTAATGCTTTAATGCTTTAATGCTTTAATGCTTTAATGCTTTAATGCTTTAATGCTTTAATGCTTTAATGCTTTAATGCTTTAATGCTTTAATGCTTTAATGCTTTAATGCTTTAATGCTTTAATGCTTTAATGCTTTAATGCTTTAATGCTTTAATGCTTTAATGCTTTAATGCTTTAATGCTTTAATGCTTTAATGCTTTAATGCTTTAATGCTTTAATGCTTTAATGCTTTAATGCTTTAATGCTTTAATGCTTTAATGCTTTAATGCTTTAATGCTTTAATGCTTTAATGCTTTAATGCTTTAATGCTTTAATGCTTTAATGCTTTAATGCTTTAATGCTTTAATGCTTTAATGCTTTAATGCTTTCATACTACATAAATTCGTAAATATTTTATCAATACATGTTTCGAAAACATTAATAATAACTTTTTTTTAGTTAGACAATATGTTAATGTTATAATAACCAGAAATAAAAATGCTAGAAAACCTAAAACTTATAAAATTTAAAACAACTTCTAGTTGATGGTAAAAAAAGAATTTTGTGTGACTGATGGGGGTGGGGCGATAAACCGAAACAATACATATATTTGACAGTACTATAAACCCACAACATTATATATGTTTCTCAACACTAATATTACCAACTTGTTCCAATTCAATGAACGGGATTGCTTTATTAACTAACATAACTGAATAGCCTTGTTTATAGTTTTCTCACGCATAATACGAATCAAGTGTGAACCCACTTATTGTTAACAAATCTATTTGAGATTTATTTAGCCAGTGTTCCTGAAAACATAAAAATGTAAAATTATTATTAAATTTATATAAAAATATTTACAGTTCTAATAATTTAATTATAATGCTTTTATTATTTAGATGTAGAATATTAAAACCATTTATATCTGGAAGGTCTACTTGCTGTGTGGACTGTTGTGAAAATCCACGCTATTGCAAATGCTATTTTTCTTGTAAGAATGGAAGCTGCTCACTGTAGTTGTAGGTCCGATAATACTATTTTGATTATTCTCACTAAATAATCAATCAATAACCGTAACTTAAATGATTTCGGATATCGAGTTAAGTATTGATTTGTTAATAATATCAAATATTCTCCAATTTTATAATGAATAAATGGCACACTATAATACGCTTCAAAAGTAATGTGTTTTAAAAAAAGGTTGTTCCCAGTTTATCCTTTACACGCAATTAAGCGCTATTTGAAGTGGTAGATCAGCAGTTTTCAGAGCAAGCGGAGAAGGAACTCGAAGACTCTACGATATTCAGTTGCCAAAGTCCCAATTGTTTTATAAAACGCGTCCGAACGAACTTCCTACCGTCAGTTAGTGAAGGAAGCTATGTACTCCCTTTTGAGAATCTAAAATGCACTAAAAATCAGGAAACATGGCGTTTTAACCTACCGTGTGCATTGTATATAATCAGATTATCAAAATACAAGGATCTATTTATTATCAATTCACTTAACATTTTTAAATGTGTATGTACCTAGTTGCATATTAAAATAATTAGTACGTTTTGGCTGAAAGTTTACCATAAAATAAACACGAACAAAATTTAATATAAATTTCCCAAAAATAGAAAACAAACGTGACAAAGCTTCCCGGAATTTAGAACGAAAGTGGCGATTAACTCTATTGTAAATAAATGAGAATTTAGCGCTAGTCGACGTTATACACCATGAATTGAGATTTATCAAATATTGCACAACAGTAGAAAAATAGTATATTATACAACGAGCGTATAAGAGAGGCTATTAATCACGAGAACGATGTTTGCGGAGCAAATCGTTCGAGTGATTAATAAGCCCTTATATGCGAGTTGTATACTATGCTTTGACCCCGACTACAAATGTTTTTAATTTAATTCAAATACTTATTTCATTTAAAATTAACACGGTCATGTTGATCTGTCAAATATGATGAAAATGTAAATGATTTGTTTTCAGTTATTTGATAAAATGCGAATTAATCCAGTTATCGTTAAAAATTAACCATAAATTATAAGCAAATTTTGTTTATTAACATTTATGTTAATTGTAAATTTAGAACATTTTTTTATGTTTAATGCTGGCACTTCATTTAGTTTAATATCCTGTAATACACCGATATTTGCTTTAGTAATAACATTACTGCTGCTAATATTTGTAATTGCATTACAAATTTTGTTAGCAGTATTCTCTTTATTTTTTGTGGAGTCATTAATGTAACCTACTGCTACCATTGTGGACTTCCAGCCCCCATGCCTTTTCAAAGGAGTAATATCACCACCCGCATCAACTAAAATCGTAGCGGAAGTTCTCCGGAAACTACGTCCAGAGTAGCTTTCTGGGTTAGGTAGTTTCAAAAAATTTGTAATAGCTCGACACATTTTATAAAGGAATTAATGCCAAATTTTTGTTTTGTTAATTTTGCGTTTGTCATCTGGAGATGTCACTTTTCACTTCTCTGTTAAATATGAACTATTTACACCTTTCGTAAAACTCGCCAGTTATTGTAAATTTGCGTATAATTTTTGTTTTTTTATTAGGGACTGTAACAAGTAGTGTCGAATTTCGATAATTTTCATGTTATATAGTTCAATCACCCATTATTCCTATTATTAATGCGATCTGGAAAAAATATACAGTTAGTTCACATTATTGAACATATTTAACGCTTACTTTTGTTGGAAGATATTTATGATCTGGCGCAGACTTCAAAACATTGTAAATATCCCCTGAAGTTTGCGTTTTTTGGAACAGATCCCTTCGACTGCCGTTTCAAATCTGCTTGTAGCTTAACATATTTCGAAATATTTACATTTTAGTTTAGTCTTATTGTACTTTTGGGTACTGAATATTGCTGCCACAATGTAGAACATTGGTATTTTACGTTTATCTCCGCAAAGTAAGCAAGGGTTGCATATTCAGATGCAGATTCCAGTCTTTTGTCTACTTTCCATTAACAAAACCTCTCGTATGCGCTCAAGTAAAGTTTTTTAGACTTACTTGGTAATAAATCGAGGGATGCTTTTTGAGCTACTTGCTGAACATCGGGTGGCGTTACTGTTACCTGTTCTTTAGAAGTAGGCGGAATATCCATTTTAGTTTAATTTCTATGTAAATTTAGTATTTGTATAACTTGCGAGTGAACTAAATTTAATCAACAATTACATAAAAATGATGCATGATTCTTGCATCGACGTTTACATGGTAAAAAATAAATGTGCATGGCCAAGTCGCTTCGATTTTATTCAAACGTTGGTATTGTTCGCAAATGCGTGAACGTCTAAGAGAGAGAAAGAGATTAATTCTCTTCTACAAACCGACACTCATGATTGAATGTATTTAACGGATACCATGACAGTATATAAAATAACATTCATTTGTTTTCATTAATCCCGTTGCTAATGACAATAACAGTGATTAATGAAACTTAGTATGTAATATATGCTACCAGTATTATATATATTATAACGACTAGATTATACTGTAGTCGTGGACAAAATAATAAAAATTTTACTAGAACAATAGTTCTAGTGGAAGGAAATTTTCGTATCAATAAATTTAAAATAATTTTATTAGTACCAGTCATTAAACCGAATAAACACAAAAGAACATAATTTTTTGTGCTTCTGATTTGTAATTCTTTACTCGATTTCGGAATTTTTTTAAATTACGGTTATAATGGTTGGGAATGCTAGTAATTTTAATTTACGTAAACAGTTTGCTGATACCATATAGTATTGGTATAAGAACTGTGCAACAGAATCGTCTATTTTGCTGTGGCTAGTAATGATGTATTACGAAAAGGACAGTGTAAATAAAGAAAGAAGGTTAAAATATAAAAATAAAAATTTTGAAATCATTAACCTCTCTTACTAGTTATTCGTCTCTATCTTCAACAAGGTGATTAGATAGTGTTAAAAGCTCACAAATGTGAATAAATTACACCTGTAAGCAATTTCTAATGGCTAACTAAATTAAAGTTTCTCTAACTAGTTGTTAAATGTCCGGAATGTAATTCGTTTTATCAATTGATTGGTTAGATCAAGTCTAATATTTGCTATACAGTTAAAGTACGAATTAAAGTTGAAGAGGATTTTAATAGAGTCAGAAATTTATATGAAAGTTTATTGCAAATACTAGAAATCCCTCCGTCTTTCAATTTGGAGGTATTGCACTTATATGCAATTAGCCATAATAATAATTAACAAAAAGAAATCTAAGGTAGTATCCCAAACAGCAAGATGTCGTTGAAGTAACGTTGAATGTACGTATATCATAAGGTCGATGGGAGGTTACTAGTCACGGGAATTTCACGTGAAAATTACGTAACAATGTCACAGTTGAAGTAACGTTAAACAGAAACGACTTATCAACGTTTATAGTGACCTAATATCTACATGTATTTAGACGTTTTATTTACACGATGCTGGCATTAAGTAGAGACGGCTAATTAAGCCTTATACTTATGTAAGGGAGCTGGACACTTCACCCCCTCAATATTTCATAGGTCCGCATGACCGACCGTGGCCACAACGCTAGCCTACAGTAAGCCGACCAGGCCCACTACGCCGACTATCACGTTAGGGACAGTATGTTAAAGTGTAATAACGTAAAATAATCATATCATCATTATTCCGAAAGACAAGAGGCCCTAAATACGAAAGAAACGTTCTTAACTCCGTTGCTTTGAAAGGTGCAAGATCACTAAGCTGTCTTGGCTTTCGATTGGGTTCAGTAGTACTGCATGAGCTAAATGTGATCATACATTCAGATATGGAACTTGACCTTGAGCTTAGACGAACGTTCAGGCTGCCACTTGCCCACATTACTAACAATTTCTTTACAACTCCTATACATAGGGAATGCATATAGTCAATTATAAATTTTGACACCATTCCAATCCCCAATTGTAATGGTGATTCACTCACCGTTGTAATGATCACCATCCAGTTTGAACAAAAATAAGCACTTTTCCTACGATCAGATGTATTTCTTCTATTGGCATATTTTCTCTCTTCAACACATTTGTCACAATTAGAATACCCCCATGTGACTTGGTATATTTAATGAATGCTGGTGAACCACAAATGAAACTGTGAACATAAATTGTATGTATTTTTTTGTTACAGGCAAAGCAACGGTTTTACATCAAAGACTCCAACAGCAAATGGTTTATGTTTCGCATTTTCATCAACGATTAAGTATAAAATTGGCCAAAAGTTTATAGCAGAACTTGAAAACAAGGACAGACCGCCTATATTTTGAGAAAGGTTACACGTGAGGTAATCTTCTAGGTCAAAGTGTACAAATGCACCTTTTATTAACTACAGGTTGGGTTGGTGTGTGTACAACATAGTTTTGGAACTCACTGTTACTTTTGAATGGTATGGTTTCAAACAATGAAGCTATTTTGTAAAATGTGAATGAGTAACTTAGTGTATAGTGTCCACTGCCTTAAAGCATCTGCTAAATCAGCGCAACTAGGTGTATTGAATGTAGATGTACCAAGTTCTGGTTCTCTTGAGTCACAGGCTAATTTGGTTTAAAATCAACATTATCTGTAGATTTAGAATTATCGCTGGTTTGAGGAACTTGTAGTATTTAAATTGTGATTTATTATGTTCAAATAAAGGGCCAAAGTGAATGTTACCACATATATTTATATCATAAGATGATTCATTATCTGAAGTCAAAAGAGAGGATGTAGACGCAGTTTCCAAATTTATGTGAGCTTGAGAATTGTGAGAAGTATTTACGAATGCAGCGGAAATCTTTTTTATTGTCATCTTTCTTATTTTGTCCACAATAATTGTAGCTACACGCAGTTTCACCATATAAGAACCTTTCTAAAATCTTGTTTGTCTTTGGAACTAAATATTTACCGCCAGCTAACCAAGCACAATATAGTGTCCAAAAACACAGTAATTACTTAGATCAGACAGAATAGCAAATTACCTTAATAACAAAACATACAAATTCATGAAGACCAGTAGGGGTTCTAGCATTCAAATATTCTTCAATTTGATCCAAGTTATTTTGTGTCTTTATTGGAAATAGCATAGTACGACATCCATGTTTTGGATTAGTATATTTCTGAATGTGGTTACTGCAAAACTATAAAAGTTAGTATTTATTCATTAATACCACCAAATTATAATGCAAATAAATTGCCAAATTAAAACATTCACGCAATGTTTAATATACTCATAAATATGCAGAATTTGACTTAATGTAGTTGATCAGTTTATCACTCTACGAAAGCTTAACACTCAGAAAAACTAATTCCAATGCTTTATTTGCCATTCGAATTATTTATAGTAGAGCTTCTGCTAACCCCTTTACTGCAAAAGTGTCTATAGGCAATGCTTAGATTAGATCGTGTTAATGGGCAAATCAACTGTAAATATTGACGTTGTGTAACACTAATTTTGAAATTAAAATCAGTATCAATAACTATACTTTAACCCAGAATCATTTTCTTCCCTTAAAAGTGAGGTCGAGGCAATTTTGGAATTGGTAAACTTACTTCACCATCTGATGATTCAAATCGGGCTTCGTGAAATTTCACGGTTACCGAGGTAATACTCTTCAGCTGTATCCGAATCCACATTTGACGGTACTTCTGCTCGTTTTATTTTAATCAAAGCTTTGTTGTAACCATCTATACAAAGAACAAGGATTTGTTTTGGTTAAACATAAAAAACAACGTTTTTTACTTATGAGAACATGAAGTTAAAGTGACAGCTACTGTTCTCGAGTAAAAATAATAATGTAATGAAATGATCGACCGCCACGACTTATATTCTTGACACTCTACCCTAGCAATCCCACGTACGTACAATACCTATTCTAGAATTTGTAACAGTAATTTTAGTTCACTTAAATATTAATAAGTACGATAGGTACAGTAGCACAAGATTTCATTTCAATGTGCCTGTATTTCTAAACCGGATATGGTTCGCAGATTAAATTCAGCTATTGCTATCAAAGGAACCACAACCAAAGATTTTACAAAGGTACATGAGTAAAAACCAAGAATCCTTTGACAGAATGAAGCTTCCACTAATCACCTGTAAGGGGATCACAAAAGTTCCAATAGCCCCACAATGCTCATCTCCCAATTATATTCCAACAAGTATTGTATGTTGATTATAACAAGAAACCAAAAGCAGATATTTTACTATTTAACAAAAAAATATGCAGTTCATTTGATACATTAATCAAAATTATTTTATCACTTTGTGAAGAAAAACGTGTTGCGTAATTTTGCCGCCAAATAATTGTACGATTAGGCTTAGGTTATATAAAAATTAATACATGGGACGATATACAGCTTTAAGTAAAAAGAATACCGAATACAATACCTATCGCTCTAAAACCACACTAGTATACTATTGATTATGTCTTTACAAACAATTTCCTATTTTGTAAATAATTCTATCATACTCGTGTACAGTGGCGGATCCAGACATTTGGTAGGGGGGGGGGGGTTATAGCAAACATTTATGCTACTTCCTTCGGAATATTCCAGTCTACCAAATCCTTCAAACAAAAACTCCTCAACTATTTATGATTCATATCTTAGGTACCCAAACTTCCGAACCGAAGCCGAAGACAGCCGAAGCGCGATGTCTGCGTCCCAACTTTCTAGCGTTGCGCAACGAACCAAGTGCCAATAATAGCCGAAAGCGTCCAACATTTTATTTTATTTCTAATGGCCGGGGGGGGGGGGACCCTCCCGTGGATCCTCGTGTATACGGTTATTGAAATGCGAAACCCTCGTACGCCGCGCAGGGCCGTAGCCAAAGTTTTTCTTCGGGGGTTGTTTAGTGTCGAATATTTTTTTCAGCCAAACTGACAACATAAATATTCGAAAATGTAATAATGGTATTACTGGTTTCCAACTTAAAAAACCACTAACTCTGATTTTAATTTTAGTAACAAACTGTATAAAAATTTATTTATTTATTGTACAAAACACAATAAGACATGACATACTTACTTCCAAATGCAAATAATTCATTTGCGAAACATTTTAAAAACGAACATTACAAAGCTAATATAGTACATGAACACAGAATACAATTTAACTGCAAACGTCAAAAAAGTGACACTTTTAAGACTAAATGTCACAGGTAAAGGTTTCACTTCTCGGACATGGAGTAAAAGTTTCACCTTTGCGTCTAGCCATTTTTACTCTTACCAATTTGCTTATTTAATAAGGGTAGTTATGGTTTCATTACTTGCAAAACGTCCTAATTATTTTATCCTTTTACCTGCTAATTAGTTTTGCTCTTTTCTTTCGATCCTTACCAATTATTTTTAATTTATCTGATTACGTTTACGGATAAAATAGTATATGTTATTCAGAGTAAAAGTGAGTTTATGTGGCTCAGCTGCATAATTATTAAATAAACATTCAGCTTCGCCACATAAACTATCACCTTTACTTCTAATAACATAATATACTATTATATTGCAAAATCAAACCGTCTTGATTCATTTGAAAATATTTCTAAAACACATGGATTTTCTATGCTAATGTTCCTGTGAATACTCATAAGTGCTAGACCATTTAAACGATTTTGGCTAGTTGAATTCCGTAAGTAACTTTTTAATCTTTTTAGTGATGAAAAACATCGTTTTGGTGTAGTTACTAGTAGAGTCGCTAAGACTTTAATGAGAAAGAACACTTGGGAAGATTTCATTGTTACAATTATTTAGTATATCAACAGCATTTTTGGCGTATCGTCTAGGGGATATGATTTCCACTTATTCTGCGAAAGACTAATTTCAGCATCTAAACTGTCACCGTTTATGTGATTGTAATAATTTTCCTTGATAGTTACTATATCGTCATCTGCAAAATTAGACTGGTTACAGTTTCTTGGAGGTGTTATTAACTTACAACTTTTTTGAGGATACACGGTGAGCAACCTAATTTTTGCTTCTCATTTCGGGGGGTGCTTGAATACCATAAACACCCCCCCTGGCTACCTGCACTTAAACGGATTAACAAGAATTAGAAAATCAGAAAACATTTTACTTATAAAGTTATTAATGTATTTTATTAAAATGCACCTTCCACGTAACATCGATGTAAAAATTACCACAAAATTCACCAAAAAAATAATACGTAAAATCTACGTTAAAATAACTTACATATGCTACGTTCAAATTAAGTTATTCAACTGACGTTCTTTCAACGTCAAAATAAAGTAGATTCTATATAGAAGTTTACTGCTTGAGGCAGTTTTAAATGGACACACATATACAGGGTGGCCAAACGAGGAGAGGGTGGAAGATTGTACAAAGACGAAGGAAGCTAGAGAAATGATTTTTGGACTACGGGTGGATATCAACAGTTACTACATTTTAAAAATATTTTTGATAGTACAAGGTGTTTCATGTGGTTGGAGCAAACTAAACTTGTATATGTTTTAAACGAAACACCCTGTATATTATCACATTTTTGGAAAGCCCATAAAATACGGTTTCATTTGATACCAAATTGTACGGGTGTATCTCCTTTGGTTTTAGAGATATTCAATGGTTTTCCGAAAATATTATCCCATTTTAGGTAGCCGTCACTGATTTGTTAGGCGACTTTTGTTTATTTTAAAATGCCAAAAAAATGTTGTTGGTCCTGTAGTATTTTAATCTTAATTTTCAGATATTTTCTAATAAAGTACAGGGCGAGTAACTGTTTATAAAGACTTTGTTTTCAGTTTATTTGTGAAATTGCGATTGTAATACAAAAAGACTGAAAATTATGGTATTAAGTTAGCTATGGGATTATAGTTTCTTACTAAAAAAGTTTTTCAAGTAAAAGTAAGAGTTAATATAATAATTACACATTGATTTAATGAATTATTTTAAATGTAACAGACTTCTTAGAACAAAATTAATGCATAAAACACTGTTGCTTCTAGGCAAACTTAAATCGATCCTAGTAAAATTTATGAAGTATCCAGTTTGATTATGTTTCGACCAACGATTTCATTTTTTACGTCTTTTTATAAATGTAAACGTATAAAGTATCATGGAATTGCAGTTTCATGCTAAAGAATTTTTTAATCAAGTTACATTAATTTATAAAAGAAACGTTGGCGTTCTTAAATATCTACCACTTACAAAGTTTTGAGATACTCTTAATTCTACTGTAAAAATTCGAACCTTCGAAAGTACGATACTTTTAATTTATTTTTTTTATCTATTGGTAATACCAAATTTGTCTTAATATTGTCAATTAACTACGTATTGTTTTCAGTAAATTAGGCTGTTGAAAATAACTGTAAATATGTATTATTTTTATATGCAATACTGTGTAATAAAATTAACAAACACAAATTATAACAAAACAAGAACAATAAAATGAAAAAGAGAAAAAATCAAGAATCAATTTTTCATTAAATACTCGAATGTTCTTCCTTCAACTTCATTACATTCATTCACACGTCGCATAAAATTATTTGTCACCAACTCTAATGTCGGCCATGTAATATTTTGAAAAGCATTTCTGATTTTTTTCTTCATATTGTTTGGTGTGGCTGGAATTTCTTTATGCACGTAACCCCACAAAAAGAAAGCGAGTGGGGTCAGATCAGATATTATAAATAATATACAATTGAGAAAATTGGGAACTTCTGCATCTTTATGCAAAAACCAGTTGCAAAAATTAATCATTCGTTCAAAATCTTGACCATATAGTTCTTGATGAAGTTCTACTTTATATGCATGGTATTTATGGGAATTTAATATACTTTTCACGCTAGATTTTTTTTATGTCATATGTGATATTAGTAAAGTACTTACATGGGAATTTTCTTGGATTTTAAGTAAAACTGTAAGTTGGCTTTCATCATTTGTCGCTGCTTTATTAGCTACTTTCCGTTTTTTTTAAGTTTAACACTACCTGTTTCTCTAATCGTCGCGGCATCGGGATATCTTTCTGCATAAATTCTACTTGCCAGTGAGTAATCTTTTTGACATTCTCCAAGAATAAAAATTATTAAAATCATTTCCTGAATATTTACAGTCATTTTCAACACTTTGAATAAATTAAAACAGAAATTAGGTTTAAACTTAATAGAATCAATTGTTACAAACCATTTTTCTTTTTTCAACGCAATATTGTCATGGCACTCTTGTTTTTTTTTAATTGTGAGCTTAACCATTAATTCTGAATAATCTTTGTTATTTGATCAGTAACGAATTTAAATTTACAAAAAGACGTAGAAAATGGAAAAGTAGATTCGATCATAATCAAATTGAGTACTTCAGAAATTTTACTAAGGACTGATTTAAATTTTGAAATTTCTGAAAATATTTTGAAAATTATAAACTTTAGGTATGACATTATTGATGAAAAAGAAAGAATATCAAACAAAGCATCGAATGACACGAACATCACGGGCGGTACCATTTAAAAAAATATAAGAAAAGTTGTTTTTACAAACAGTGACACGCCCTGCACATTATTAAAGAAATCTAAAAATTAAGATGTTTCAAAATATTACAGGACCACTAATAATTTTTTGTCATTCTGAAATAAACAAAAGTCCCCTAGCAAATCAGTGGCGGCGACCGCAAGTGAAATATTTTTTTTTTTGAAAAACAATTGAATATCTCTAAAACCGTACAATTTGGTATCAAATGAAAACGTATCTTACGGGCTTTTCAAAAATGTAATAATACATAGGGTGTTCCATTTAAAAAAGTACTAGTTTAGTTTGCTCCAGTAACATGGAACACCCTGCATGATCAAAAATATTTTTAAAATGTAGTGGCTATTGATGTCTACCCCTGATCTAGAAATCAGTTCTCTAACATATTTCGTCTTTATACAATCTTCCACCCCCTCTTCGTTTAGCCACCCTGTACAAACCAAGTTATCAAAGATTTTGTTTGTACTTTCAAAATTAGGAACGGAAAAAGCATTCAAAATTAATTTGAATGGTAGTATTAGCACTGAAAATGTGACTATAATTTGTAGTACCATTTAATAACAGTTATACAGTATCATCACAAAAGTATGTATACTGACTTCGATAAAAATTGCAACACTTAGAATTTGTTGAACAATTTTATTGTAATTTTCGTCAACGATGTCTTTAATTAGAGCAAACAAACGATTAAAATTTGAATAAAATCTAGCTAGTAGTTTTTTTTTGTTTTCTTCCTTTGCACTTAGTAACACTAAATTTGAAGAGATAAACCAATCAGTGTGTAATTAACTCTCAATTTTGCAAATTGTTTGTTCTCAATTTCGTTCTGAACCTGGGAACAATGTCAAGAGTACGTCAACATTAACATTTTGCCCAATTGACTGATTTTGAACGTGGCCGTGTTATTGGCGTGACAGAGGCCGGACTTTCGATAAGAGAAATTTCTCATCGTGTAAACCGAAATGTTACAACTGTATTGAGATGTTGGTCCAAATGGTCCGAGGAAGGGGTGCTACCATGTCCCCGCAGGACTACAGATCGCGAAGAACGTCGCTTAAGACTTTTGGACACAAGAGACAGATTTTCAACAACTCGATCGCTTGCAAATGATTGGATGAGAGGTGTAGGACACAGAATGCCAATGTCATCTGTTTATCGCCGGATAAGGTCTTATGGGCTGCGTTCATATCGTCCAATTTTATATCTTCCTCATACATAACTTCACCGTCTATGCAGGCTAGAATGGAGCAACGAAACAGCTAATTGGGCACAAGAGCGGCATGGAATTGTGTTTAGTGACTATTTTGCTTGGGCCCACGATGGTCGTATGAGGGTCAGGCGGATGCGCGGAGAACGTAAAAATCCAACATTTTTTGTGGAACGCAACACATCCCTCACACAAAGAGTGATGGTATGGGGTGTAATATGTTACGGTAGCAGAGCACCCTTGGTCTTCATTGATGGCAACTTAAACGCCGCTGGTTATATTGCCAATGTGCTAGAACGCGTTGGCTTCCATATCTTCAGGGGCTGGAAAATCCCATTTTCCAGGAGGATAATACGCGCACTCATACGGCAAGGGCTACAACACGTTCTTTGGAAGAAGCTAACATTGCCATCCTTCCATGGCCTGCTCGGTCGCCTGATTTGTCGCCCATTGAACATGTATTGGATGAGGTCGGTGGGCGACTTGGTAGTTTACCACACCCTCCAGATAACTTACACGGTCTCCGGCTACGGATTCAAGAAGCTTGGATTGATATACTAGAGGCAGCTATAGATCACTTGTTTGATCGCATGCCACGCCGTCTAAATGAGTGCATTACAAATCGTGGCGAAGCAACTCATTATTGAAAAAAATATTTTTAGTTTTTGTTCTTTTGTTTTTAAATTTTAATCGTTTGTTTCTTCTAATGAAAGACATCGTTTTCAACAAATCGTGCAATAAATTCTAGGTGTTGCAATTTTTATGGAAGTCAGTATATTTACAAAAAAACTGTTAATATAATTATCTTTTTAGGAGTTACATAGTATGTGAATCCTATGCGCATTTATTTTGCGGAAAACTATTACACAGTTTTGTTTTCATCTGCTTTGGTGAATTTTTACCAGACTCCTAAATTGGCACAGTCACTATATGAACAGGTTGTACAATCGCTGTAATTTTGCCGTTACTGGCAGTAATGGACATTTAATGTAGTAGCAGTAGAAACTGTATTTTTCTGCTCATTTCATAAATTTGTTAGTAAGTTTATGTTCTTCTTAAAATAATAATAAAAGTATTTCTAGAATATCAGTATATAGCCTTGCAAATCCAGGTTTTATAGGTAACGTCTTGTGCTTTGTACAGAATTTGATTAAATAACTGTTACGTCACTTACTAAAAAATGTTAAAATGTAAAGTACTTGCTAAACAGATAACCAAAAATTTGTTTTGACGCTTAACTTTTTTAAAGTAGAATTATTTTTTACTCCTTGGTAAAAGTACAAGAACCTGAGCTGAGCTTTTTTATTAAATATTTTTATTGTAAATATTATAAGGAATAAGTTTATAGATAACATGTTGATTATAGGTAATGTAATAGTATGAAGCTTGATAAATATTATTGGAAAATTTAAGTTTGTTAACGGTTAGACATTGATTAATGTCGAAACTTTCTAACATTAAATATGTGTATACGCATTTGGCCATCAATAATGTTTGTTTCCAATGTTACTAAAATAGGTTAACAAAATTAAAAATGTTATCAGTCAAGTGCGATGTAATATTGGCACGTGTCGTGTATTATTCTTGTATAAACATAAACAACATACTCCATAAAATACATTCATATACAACATTTTGGGGTAGTATCTCTGGATATTCCACTGCAGTCCGCAGCTGTTGTACCGCACCACATCGGTCGAAACCGCCTTTTACATAAATTATGACTACCAGTCATTCCCTAAACCAGCAACTGCGACACTAAATACTAAAAAGAAAAATGTAACCCACAATTCTCCGCTACAAATGATAAATATTAAATTAAACTGAAAAGTATCGAATTCTGAAACATAAATATTTTAAGATAAATACCTTTTCGACACTTAATTTCAATGGAATTCCTATAAATGTAAAAAAAAAATCTGTTTATACATTTTTGTCACGTTGAAAATTAAACAAGGTATTTAAAAAATATTTTATTCATAAATGTATTATAGCCCTACATTAGATTAATTAACTTGAAGTAAACAGAAGTATCCGTTATCTTTATGTACACAATTAACCATTGTGGGGACATACTGCTTTGTATAAACGAATTATTGTGTTTGTAATATACAATAATAATGAGACAAAATAAATCCCTTGAGAACTGCTTAACAAATTTGTTTGAAAAAACGTCCTTGTTAAAATAAATCATGATGTGTAAATCTGATACCAAATCAACAAAAAATGCAAGTTTTTAATTAATAGTATTACTATATCTACTCGTTACTTGGAACGGATTTTGTGTAAACATAAGCTTCAAATACTTTTTGTGAAGGCATGTAAAAATATGAATTATTTTGTTCTGGAAGTTTTTAACTAATATACCCATTAAGTAATGGTCTACCTAAAGTTAGCACATCCAATGCAGCACAATCGTTGAAAACCTATACTATAATTTGATGCTAATAACAAAAAGCCAAAAATACCAAAAAGAAAAATGTGATTCGTCTATCATTAACAAAAAATTAAGGGCTGGATCTGCTGAACATGAAGGTACCACAGCCAAAGTACACGTACTTGACTAATAATAGTATTGAAATCAATTACGTGTCATAATTTTGATGATAATTTGATGCTACTTTCCTACCCTAAACTGAAACTTGTTGTTCATATTTTTTGTAATATTTTTGAGTTTAAATTAAAGAAAACCACCAAAAACTCTATAACGAAGCATACTCTCAGAAGGATTGGTACATTATAATTTGGTGGTAATTTGGTTCTATTTTGCTACCCCAAAACAAAATTTGTTGACTCTATTTCTCATAAAGTTTTTGGACTAAAACGTTATGGAAATCACGAATACCTTAAAACAAAACATGGCATCACGATGATTGATATGTTAAAATTTGGTGGTATTTTCGTTACCCTGAAACAAAATTTGTTGATCGTATTTCATAACGTGTTTGAGGTAAAACGTTATTAAAATCACGAAAACCTTAATAACAAAGCATGGTATCAGGATAACTGATATACCATTATTTGATGGCGCTATGTGAAACGTTATGAAAATCATGAACACATAACAGAGCACGGTATCAGGATTCTCGCACTTGTATTATAGAATTATTACGCAGATAAGTCAAAGAAAGCACGAATTACAAACCATGAAATTAGGACGAATGATTTGCTATAATTAGGGGCTAATTTAAATACAAAATAAAACGTGATGCCCGTTTCCACCTTCCAACCTACATATAAATGTCCTCGCGCGAGTGCGCGCGCGTGTGTTTGTGTGTGTCTGTGTGTCTGTGTGTCTGTGTGTCTGTGTGTCTGTGTGTCTGTGTGCCTGTGTGTCTGTGTGTCTGTGTATCTGTGTGTCTGTGTGTCTGTGTGTCTGTGTGTCTGTGTGTCTGTGTGTCTGTGTGTCTGTGTGTCTGTGTGTCTGTGTGTCTGTGTGTGTCTGTGTGTCTGCGTGTCTGCGTGTCTGCGTGTCTGCGTGTCTGCGTGTCTGGGTGTCTGCGTGTCTGCGTGTCTGCGTGTCTGCGTGTCTGCGTGTCTGCGTGTCTGCGTGTCTGCGTGTCTGCGTGCCTGCGTGTCTGCGTGTCTGAGTGTCTGAGTGTCAGTGTGTCTGTGTGTCTGTGTGTCTGTGTGTCTGTGTGTCTGTGTGTCTGTGTCTGTGTGTCTGTGTGTGTGTGTGTGTGTGTGTGTGTGTGTGTGTGTGTGTGTGTGTGTGTGTGGTGTGTGTGTGTGTGTGTGTGTTGGTGTGTGTGTGTTGGTGTGTGTGTTGGTGTGTGTGTTGGTGTGTGTGTTGGTGTGTGTGTTGTGTGTGTGTGTTGGTGTTGTTGTGTGTGGTGTGTGTGTGTGTGTGGTGTGTTGGTGTGTGTGTTGTGTGTGTTGGTGTGTGGTGTGTGTGTTGTGTGTGTTGTGTGTGGTGGTGTGTGTTGGTGTGTGTGTGTTGGTGTGTGTGTGTTGGTGTTGGTGTGTGGTTGGTGTGTGGTTGGTGTGTGTGTGTGGTGTGCGTTGGTGTGTGTTGGTGTGTGCGTTGGTGTGTGCGTTGGTGTGTGCGTTGGTGTGTGCGTTGGTGTGTGCGTTGGTGTGTGCGTTGGTGTGTGCGTTGGTGTGTGCGTTGGTGTGTGCGTTGGTGTGTGCGTTGGTGTGTGCGTTGTGTGTGCGTTGGTGTGTGCGTTGGTGTGTGCGTTGGTGTGTGCGTTGGTGTGTGCGTTGGTGTGTGCGTTGGTGTGTGCGTTGGTGTGTGCGTTGTGTGTGTTGTGGTGCGTTGGTGTGTGCGTTGGTGTGTGCGTTGGTGTGTGCGTTGGTGTGTGCGTTGGTTGTGCGTTGGTGTGCGTTGGTGTGCGTTGGTGTGTGTGTTGGTGTGTGTGTTGGTGTGTGCGTTGGTGTGTGCGTGTGGGTTGTGTGCGTTGGTGTGTGCGTTGGTGTGGCGTTGGTGTGTGCGTTGTGTGTGCGTTGGTGTGTGCGTTGGTGTGTGCGTTGGTGTGTGCGTTGGTGTGTGCGTTGGTGTGCGTTGGTGTGTGCGTTGGTGGTGCGTGTGGTGTGTGTGGTGTGTGCGTTGGTGTGTGCGTTGTGTGTGGTTGGGTGTGCGTTGGTGTGTGCGTTGGTGTGTGGTTGGTGTGTGCGTTGGTGTGTGTTGTTGCGTTGGTGTAGCGTGGTGTGTGTTGGTGTGTGTTGTGTGTGCGTTGGTGTGTGCGTTGGTGTGTGGTTGGTGTGCGTGTGGTGGTGGTGTGTGTTGGTGTGTGTTGTGTGTGTGTGTGTGTGTGGTGTGGTGTGTGTGTGTGTGGTGGTGGTGTGTGTTGTGGTGTGTGTGTGTGTTGGTGTGTGTTGTGGTGTTGGTGTGTTAGTGTTGGTAGGTGTGTGTTGTGATGTGTGTTGGTGTGTGTGTGGTGTGTGGATGTTGGTGGTGCGTGCGTTGCGTGCGTGCGTAGTGCGTGCGTGCGTGCGTGCGCTGTGTGGTGTGTGAGTGTGAGTGTGAGTGTGAGTGTGAGTGTGTGTGTGTGCGTGGGTGCGTGCGTGCGTTTAAACATTTAAGGAGGAAACGCACTAGTTAGAATCTCAAAAGCATTTACAGATACTCTACATGCCCGAGATAGCCTGTAATTGAAAATTTTTTGCCTAACGTTCTCTTCTTGTCGAAGTGCCGAGCCAGGAAAAGGTCGAAGGGGATAGGGTTTAAGCGGAAATGCTTCGTCGCCGACAATAACATGCGGCAGAGGCTTATGTGTTCCAGGAAGAGGTTTTGGTTGTGGTATCTGTATTTGATTACTTTCTAATCTCCTTCCTAAAGAAGATCTTGCTAAAATGCCACAATCACTATTTTTTCCATGACTGCCGATATCAATATCAACAAATTGATAATCAACACTAACTAAAGCCAACAGAACTACCGTAAAAGTTGTTTAGTAATTAAAGTACAGCGATCCGCTGTTTCTAGGAGCTTGTATTAACACATGCTTGCCGTCTAAGGTACCAATACAATTTGGAAAGTTTCAGTATTCATAAAATTTATTTTCTATGTTTTGCCATAAATCACCTGTAGGCTGTGGCGTAGCATTTGGCTGAAAGATTTTACAAACCGAATTACAAGTAACGATAATTTTCATTAACAGTCGTGTGTCCAAGTCGGTAGCCGTTGGTGTGTTGTGTGTGGTGTGTCGTGCGTAGTGTGTCGCGTGTCGTGTGTCGTGTGTCGTGTGTCGTGCGTCGCGTGGCGTGTGCCGTGTGCCGTGTGTCGTGTGTCGTGTGTCGTGTGTCGTGTCTCGTGTGCCGTGTCGTGTCTCGTGTGTCGTGTATCGTGTGTCGTGTGTCGTGTGTAGTGTGTCGTGTGTCATGGGTTATGTGTCGTGTGTCGTGTGTCGTGTGCCGTGTGTCGTGTGCCGTGTATCGTGTGCCGCGTGTCGTATGTCGTGCGTCGTCCGTCGTCAGTCGTCCGTCGTATTTCGTGTGTTGTGCGCAATCCGTCGTCCGTCGTGCGTCGTGCGTCGTGCGTCGTGCGTCGTGCGTCGTGCGTCGTGCGCCGTGCGTCGCGCGTCGTGCGTCGTGCGTTGTGCGTTGTGCGCCGTGCGTCGTGCGTCGTCCGTCGTCCGTCGTGCGTCGTGCGCCGTACGTCGTGCATCCTGCGTCGTGAGTCGTGCCTCGTGCGTCGTGCGTCGTGCGTCGTGCGTCGTGCGTCGTGCGTCGTGCGTCGTGCGTCGTGAGTCGTGCGTCGTGCGTCAAGCATCGCGTGTCGCGCGTCGCGTGCCGCGTATCGCGTATCGCGTGTTGCGTTCGCGTGTCACGCGTCGCGTGTCACGCGTCGCGTGTCGCGCGTCGTGCGTCGGCCGTCGTGTGTCGTGCGTCGTGCGTAGTGCGTCGTGTGCCGTGTGCCGTGTGCCGTGTGCCGCGTGCCGCGTGCCGTGTGCCGTGTGCCGTGTGCAGTGTGCCGTGTACCGTGTGCCGTGTGCCCTGTGCCGCGTACCGCGCGGCGCGTGCCGTGTGTCGTGTGTCGTGTGTCGTGTGTCGTGTGTCGTGTGTCGTGTGTCGTGTGTCGTGTGTCGTGTGTCGTGTGTCGTGTGTCGTGTGTCGTGTCGTGTGTCGTGTGTCGTGTGTCGTGTCGTGGTCGTGTGTCGTGTCGTGTCGTGTGTCGTGTGTCGTGTGTCGTGTGTCGTGTGTCGTGTGTCGTGTGTCGTGTGTCGTGTGTCGTGTTCGGTGTCGTTGTGTGTCGTGTGTCGTGTGGTCGTGTGTCGTGTGTCGTGTGTGTCGTGTCGTGTGTCGTGTGTCGGTGTCGTGTGTCGTGTGTCGTGTGTCGTGTGTGTGTGTGTCGTGTCGTGTGTCTGTGTGTCGTGTGTCGTGTGTCGTGTGTCGTGTGTCGGTTCGTGTCGTGTGTCGGTGTCGTGTGTCGTGTGTGTGTCGTGTGTCGTGTGTCGTGTGTCGTGTTCGTGTCGGTGTCGTGTCGTGTGTCGTGGTCGTGTGTCGTGTCGTGTGTGTGTCGTGTGTCTGTGTGTGTGTGTCTGTGTCTGTGTGTCGTGTCTATCTGCTGTGCGTGCTGCCGTCTCTCTGCACAGGTGGTAAGTGTCTTAAAGCGGTTATAGTTTGAATAAATAGTCGGTTAGAAGATGGCGCTCCTTACTGACCTTTATCTTTTATTTTCTGATCCGTTGGATCCCATCCAGGCCTACCGTAACTACCAGGACCCACGTTTTTAGTTTTTTCTGGTACGAATATTTATAGCTCACTAACGAGTTCCTACACATAACACGTATAATGTTTAAACAATATCAGCTTTTTATCTTTGAGATCAGTGTAATTTCATTATGTGGTATGGATCCGTAGTTCGTTCATGCAACGTTTTCTCTATAAAAATTTTGGTTGATCAACAAAAGTTGAATAGAACAGTAGTAAGAACATTTGTTTCAATAGAGTTGAAGACTTTCTATTCAATTAGGGAAGGTCTGGCCCAGTAAAGCTTATATTTTTGTGAATGAATTCTGTTCAAGTCGATAGTTGTATTAAAAAATGTGAAATAAGCAGTTAACTGCTGTTGTAGTACGCTTGCAAATGGTCGTTGCGCAAGTGTTATATAACTATAAATTACCAATTATAAATTATTAATTAAAAATGAGCCACAAGTGGTCTGAAAGTGTTATGATGAAATCTTTGAAACTGTATTATGAGCATGATTGTCTTTGAAATTGCCGAACGCATAGATATTAAAATGGAGAAAATGCATTGGTTTGGATTACGAAGAAAATGGAGAAATTTAGTTTGCTGATCTGAAAATCAAAATAGGGACTTTTATAGTACACATTGTTTGCAAATCAAAAAAAGTGGAATGGGAACATACTATGATTGTTTTCGTATAAAAGAGCGTCAGACATAAATACTCTGCCTTTTGAAAAATTAAGTTATTCTGAACATCTTGGAATACACCATAATTTCGCAAAAACGGCGGCATCCTTTGGTCGTCCATTTGTGCCTACGTGGAAATAGCCAAGCCAATAGTCAACTTACGAAAACAAGGCTGAGCTATATGTGCCTTTGTAATTAAAATACTCTGATACACTGTGAGGAGCATTGCGTATTACAATACGTTTTCCATGTAAGGCATCCAACACGTAGGAAATTCCATTTCTGTATTAGTATTTACAACATGATGAAGCTTAAATCGACACGATCGAAAATGCAGCAGAAATCCAAGATCTAAATTTATCTCCTGTATCATCTTTATCTGTTACTGTTAAAAATTGTAATAAACTGGAAAACGCGACACATTTGGAAAACACATTCTTAGCAATACACAACAATATGCGAGTTCCACCATGACTTGTAATTTAGCAGGCCTTCACAAAATACTTTGGATGTATTCAAACATGAAATTAATGTTTACACCTTCCTCCACACCGGTTAGGGTAGCATTATAATTAAATTGTCATGTAACGAATATCTAAATAATTAGTTTGTCAAAGGTTTTCTGAGAAAACTTTCCACGGTTATTATCACCTCTTATTCTTAAACTATAATATATAATAAAAAATAGCAGGAAAAGTAAACAAACATGAACCCAACAAAGTTTCAACACATAATATTTTATGAGACTCCCGTCACATGAATTATACTACATCATGAATATCAAAGCAATCGCTGCAATATAACAACTTTTTTATGGCAATAAATTAAAAGTGTTTCAATGATCCTCGTCTACAACGATATAACCCGAAACCAATTTCGTACGTGTACTGTTATCTAATATAACTACCAATTATCCTTGACGTAACGTATGTTATTTTTAGTGCCTGACTAAACTTATTTGACAGATATTAAAAAAAATAGAAGTAGTGTAGTATATGTATATATCTTACAGTAAATACGATGAAAACGAATAGATTACATGATAAAATCGTTTCAAGCGTAACGATCAAAAACTTTTATAAGTTGATCCACTATGCAAAATTGATTGATCACTGAAGTTATCCGACCATTTAGATATTTACAACCCGACATCAAAATTTCGTTCAAAATTTATTTGATGAACTTTATTAACTTATAACAGTAGAGTTTAAGGAAACATGTGAATGTAAATAAATATAACATTCATTTTTAAACGAAATTCACATCTACGACGTATTATTTGAATTACCAAAATGTATGTAATACAAGGATTCATCATAATATATATATATATATATATATATATATATATATATATATATATATATATATATATATATATATATATATATATATATATATATATGTGTGTGTGTGTGTGTGTATAAATTTGGTTCTGATATTACAATGCAAAATGCATTTCGTATTCAGCAGTTTCTATTCATATGCCAACAATTGCGATGCCATTATCGTAATCTCCTGGTAATATTGGAAATGACACATGAACGATCCAATATCCGGGACGTTTCAAACGTAACATTTCAAATGTTAGTTGACAGAAAATTAGGCACTTAGTGGTGGGTCGTAAAGAACCGGTCTCTTTGAAATGGTAATCCTAGTATTCAACTCAGTATGATTGACAGGCCCCTTCTTATCGGGTCGTTCAGCTCCTATTTGTGCAGCCGTGACTCAAACCTGGTGTTAATTGCTGTCAAGTTACAAAGGAAATGTATGAGTTTTTTTATACAAAAGGACTATTTCTCAGTCTCAAATGTATTTCGGTTCTATTTCAAAAAGAGATTAAAGTAGTTATAGACATAAATACTACCTTAACTGCTTCCAAAATTTTAAATTGTAACTGACAAATATGAATATGTCATGTTCCTCAAATGCTTTAATACTATTTTAAATCTATCTTACTTTTTTATCTCTCTATATGTAAATTTTTATAAAAAAAAACGCTGCATTAGGAAAACGTCTTTCATATCGACATTGTAGTGGAATGAATGCTTTAGACGTTTTTATTTTATCATTCGAATCTGTTTTAAATTATATACTCTGATTGGATAACGAAACCTCCTCATGGATCCATTTTATAAATTGAATTTGAAATTTAGAACCTTCTTGAATAAAAGAACACATTATATACCTATATCAAAACCAAAATTGAAATGCACACCACATTTTTTACGTCCATCTAAATTTACTAACTGAAATGTCTGACTTGAGATATAATTCAATTTAATTTTAAAATGTTCAATAATGATTTTAAAGTAAATACACATAACAAATATGACTTCCATTAATTTATCAAGGAAATGTAATTATGCTAGTTAATGAGGTAAAGGTAGATAAGCTGTACAGAGTAATGATAATAAAATAAGATGATCTTTCAGCTGTTGCTGCTTGATTCTTCTACTTTTATTCATTCACATAACATTCACATCACGTAAACTTATACCCAATGTTATAAACTTGGTCATTATTAGTGCAGCAAGAATTGTTTGTTCTCATTACATGTTATTAATACAAGTACATTTTTAACTACATTGACAATTTAACTTTAAATTAAAGTCTAGTGTAAGCACATATTACACTTTCGTAGGTACCCTAACGCCAATTGGTATTATACAATTGTTAATTAGATGTATGAATTTTTTAATAATAGCGAGCACGCATACATAAAGTAAGGTTTTTTTTTATTTTGTTATGTATAATGTTGTCTTTTGTTAGTTGTTGTTAATTGTTTGTTTTTATTTTTTTAAAATTTTTTTTTTTTTTAATTGTTTGTTTTTTTTATTATCGTGTTGCTTTAAT
>JARFJB010001974.1:1614275-1624275 GCA_036346205.1 Vesta saturnalis
TACAAGAAAAAATGTAAACTTAGAATAATAACTAGTTGGGTAAAACCCCATCTAACAGATGGACAATAACAATAAACGTTTAATGCTGTTTCTGGTAATGGGGAAGTTACGGGGTAAAACGAATTATTCCGCTGTTCTACCTGTTTTCAAAGGAGAACATTGTAGTTGTACATAGTCGCCCCCATGGAAAATCACTCCATCAATTTCAGATAAAACGTATACAAAATATTTTATATATTTTATGGAAATGTAGACTGATTAGCACAAACAGGGTTTGACCTGGTTGGAGTTACCTAAGATATAAAATATTTTAACTCTAGGTTCTAATTGGTCCTGTGACATATAACTGATGACATTTAGGAAACAGCCTTAGTCACTGATCACTATGCCCGTCGTCTATTGGGAGAACACGTAGTTTTGCTACCGCTCAACGCACAGTTTCGTTTCGATTAATTTTCAATATCCGTACACGGGTCACCTTATCTTGGCCTGGTTGTACTCAATTATGCGTCACATAGACCACTGCAAAGGTGGTTGATGTTCTTCTCGAATTAAGATTAACATGGCCACGTTGAAGTTGAATGCAATGGTGTTCTATTTGCATATTGCTTGCAATGGTGTTAAGTATTCCGAAGACCATCAATTCCAGAATCCCTGTCGTATTTTCTCATTATTTATTGATTACTTAAAAATACGTTGCCTAAAATCCTTTTAAGAGGGTGTTTGGCAGATGTTATACCTGCTTCCCAAGTCCCACCGAAGTGGGGCGATCGCGGGGGTATGAAGTGCCAGGTTAAAGCTAAGTTAGCTGATTGATTTAATAAATCGCTATTATTATTATAAAAAACAGATTAAAATTCTTTTAGTTCACGTTGCACACCTTTAAAATTGATGGCGTTATCGCAATGTATTTCTCTGCTTAACCCACGTCTGGCAATACAACGTCCTAGCGCATGAATAAAGGCTTGAGTTGTTAAATCATTTACGAGCGCTATGTGTACCGCCTGGTTAAACAGACGAAGAGGCAAATATAGGCCTTGACGCTTCCCTTAGAACGACCCCGATTTTGTGTTAGTTAAAGTGGACCGGATAAGGTCAATACCACACTTCTGGTCGATTAGTTGCTCAGTATGAAAATTTGTTTCATGAATTTGTTTTATTATTAATTTTGTCAAGTGGTGACTAGCTATTAGTAGCACGGGATGATTTTTATTGTATACAGTAGATGCATTTTTTAACCTCCCCCCTCCCCATGCGTATTAATCCATTTTCATAAAGCAAAGGACTTAATGTGCGCAAATTACCAGAATTTTCCACGTGACCTATTTTGAATGGAGATTTGACATCATTGGCAAATTCACGGTGTTGAATGTATCTTAATATGGTCGTTTTCGATTTCTCAAGCTCTAAGATTTTCGTACAGTTGGATTTTTCGAATTATAAATAAAGCGCAAACAGTACGATATTACCCGTATTAATTTGTCAAATTTTGAAAACTTAGTAACGACTTCCCATTCGGGAGCGTTAGTCAGTGCCAGTGTTACTCCTCTTTCTGGAATATTGAGAATTTCTGTTGCATTTTCATTTTCAAGTAATGTAGAAATAGGTAGTGTTTTCTCAGTTAATTAAGTGTTCTGGCGAAATACCTCTCTATATGACATCTGCAGGATTATTTTTACCACAAATGTAATGCCAGAATGTTACATCTATTACATTTTTAATTTGAAGTACACGGGTTGTTACAAATACTTTCCAGGTGGAGGGATCAGCGGTCAACCAAGAAGGAACTATAGTAGAGTCCGTCCAGTAATGGCAACTGTGAAATTTTAATTTTAAGAATGCTTTAATCTTGTTTAATGGTTTGGCTAGTAACAATGATCCGCATAATTCCGAGCGCCGAATCTTTACTGCCTTCAATGGCGCTACTCTTGATTTCGCAGTAATTAAGTTTGCGGAAATATTATCTCGCTGTTCATCGTGCGTAAATATACACAAGCCCCGTACGCGTTTTGAGAGGCATCGCAGAAACGCATACGTCTGATTTGTTTCATAATTATTAATTAAGCTTCGATCCATTGTTAATTCCCGCAGCTTCGGAAGTTGTGATACGAATTCGTTCCATTTAATTAGAATATCATCTGGCACAGTACTGCCCAACCAACTTTTAAGCACCATATTTTTTGAAGAATAATTTTTGCGGTTATGATAACCGGATTTATTAATCCCATAGGTTCAAATAGTTGGTCTAATGTTGACAGTATAGTTCGCTTTGTAACGTTTTTATTAGGGGAATTTTTTATGGAGTACCTAAGGGCATCTTGGTTGATGTCTCACAGTAGTCCTAATACCTTTGTTTCCAGGTCCTTTTTTAAATTCACTTGATTTTGAGATGTTTCTGGTACTAATCTAGGGTTATTTGCCGTCCATTTACGCATTTCAAACCCACCCTTTGTTAATGTACTAGTCAACTGTTTTTGAAATTTACCTGCTTGACTAAGATCGTTAGCACCAGTTAGCAAGTCGTCAACGTAAAAGTTATTCAGGATTGCCTCTTGTACAAGAGGGCTTTCTTTTCTTTTTTCTACATCTAATTATTGTAGGCATCGAATCACTTTCGTTAAGTTTGCAGACAACGCGTATTTAAAAAGTCGAAAACGGATCAAAATAAATATTAAATCATCTTCAATTTTTTCATCAATAAAAAGCCTATCATTTAAACCTACTCTATTAGAAGTTTTCATGGAGCCGTCAAATACCACTCTCGGTCTAGTAGATCCTTTATTACTGCATGATGGGGTAAATAAAATATCGAATCATGTTTTAGGCTTGGATTGTCGGAGGGGATCCTTCACATGTATCCCAAGTCTAGGTATTCCTTTATAAAGTTTAAGTATTCGGACCCGTGAGCATGATTTCCCAAAACAAGTTGAGCTCCGATTAACATATCAATGCGAGAATTTATGTTAAACGTTGGATCCGCTAATTTGATGTTTTTTGAAATACTTACCTGGCTTGTGTTAAATATTAAAAAGGGCTATTCCGTTATTTCATTTAAAATTAAACATGAACACGTTGTAGTAAAATTGGTTGTATGTGATTTTAAGTAAAGACCAACTACGTTTCTTACGCGTGAAATAGATTTACTTATACCTTTAAATGGTATTGAGATATTTTTTGTTTCTAATCCAAGTTTTTGACACGCACGCAAAGTGAGGAAATTGAATTGACTCCCTGTATCTAGTAAGGCGCGAATTAAATGAAATTTGCCACTATTATCACATACCCTTACAAGTGCAGTAGATAAGAGGACCTAAGAGCTGTTGTGATTTGCTGAACAGTTACTTATGCTAGCGACGGGAGTTTCCTCTGGTACATTATTTTCAGCACCGTGCAGTAAAGTGTGATGCACTTGCAGCGGATTATAGCTTTGCAATGGTTGACTGAATTATCCCGAATGCAATTGATACATAACTTTCGCTTTGTTATTTTAGTAAATCGTGATTCTAACGGTAGGTTGATAAGATCTGAATACTGATTAGTAAAATGTTTCTTTTTGCAGTAATTACAAGCCACCTTAGTATTATATGTTGCTACGCAAGCCGTGGATTTGTCAAACCTGTGCTGTGACGGCTTGCCTTTGTTATTGAATTTACCAGTAGTATTAACATCTGGTTGAAAGTTGGTTTGTAAATGATCTATCAATTCAAGTAATTGACACATTTATTAATTCTGTGAGCATCGGAACGTCACTGGCTATTTTAATGTTTTCTCAATCGCGAACTGTTTTATAATCTAATTTGGCACTGATATTTTCAATTAAACAAAAGATCCCAATATGCAACGGATTGGTTTTTAAGCACGATTTCAGATAATGCAATTTTTGAATATTATTTAATTTTAGATCATTGCGAATGAATGAGTTAAGTGTCTCAAAAAATGATATCCAACTTTGGTGTTGACCTGAAAAATGTGGCAAACTTAACACTAGAACGACTGGAAGGGGTCATTTGGCTCCTTTTGAAATTTGCCTTTCTGTAGGACCGGTCCCATTAGTTGTTGGTTTATGTGCTCTCGTGACTTTTAATATTTTTGGTTAGAGAACTTATTCCTTTAATTTATAATTTTTATTCTAAACAGTTCCGGAAGAAATGTAGTTATTATGTTGTTGACCGTTAGGGGTCAAAAGACCCCTTAGTATAAGCAGTAAAGAAATGCATTGCAGTATCGAATTGTGTTTTGAATCTGTTTTTTGATACGTCGCAGCAACGTTGAAATACCGGTACGTCAATCGTAGCGGAGCGCAGAAGGGTGTTTCTGCAGCAAGGTGCAAGGTGGGTCGCGCGGTAGGGGAATAGATCGCTGGGCGTACGCGCAACAGTAAGGTACAAACTGATGGCGTGGCGTGGCAGTGGGGACAGCGGCAGTAGTATCTTTCACTACAACGAGTGCGCACACATTGACCGGCCGCAATGCGTTGTTTACGGGTGATCGGAGCCCGTGACTGGTATGGCTCGAAGAAGGGGCTTACTAAGGCAGAGATTTTAGAAGAGTTGAAGAATATTTCTCCTGCACAGTCTGAAGTGGAGAGTGACGATGAGGATAAGGAGAGCGCAAAGAGTGACAACGATATTTCAAACGAAAGTTTTCACTGTTCTAGTAACAGTTCTTCAAGCGACGATGATGAGTATCCCACTGATGTAACTCGTAAGTACCGTATTTTTTTATCTCGACATCACAAAATGTTTGGTACATTGAGTGATTTAGTTTCTAGTGTTAAACTTAGAATTTAGTCTGTCACGGTGGTAACGACATATTTCTCTCCCCATAAAGGTCAACGCACATCTTTGCAGGGCAAAAATGTGCATGTTGACTTCCCAATGGATAATCCGGGGAAAAGGGGACGTGGAGGTGCTGCTGTTAACGATAAAGGTAAATCAAACACACGTTTGCAATTTTACTACGCAAAATCATATATTGGATTACATATACTCAATTATGAACATACTTTGCGCACTAATAAAGTATGTTTGTGTTCCAACTGAGGAATCAAGCAGGTCAGGGTCTTCCCCAAAAAAACAAAAGACTGGACCTGGACAATCAACGGATGCGCGAGGGAGACGTACACGGAGTAGTCATTCATCTTCTCGTCAAGACAACCAACAGTATGCAGAAACTGAAGATGTAGACGCTAGTGAGGAAGGTAAATAATTTCAGCTTTTAAATTTGAATGAGTCGAATAAAATATACATTTACTTACGAAAGAAAATGTTTTTTTCCAGATGCAGTGACCAACAATTTGAACCACCCTCTTCAGGTACACCTGAAATCGTGCAGCAACCAAAAACTCTTGGGCGGGGGCGAGGCAGGAAATCTACCTAACAGCCTAAAATAAACGTTGGTGATGTTGGGCTCAGCCCTGATGGAACACCTTGGATCTATGTTGAAGCCGGCAATACCTCAGGCAGGAGAGGCCAACAAAACGTTCTGAAAGAAACTTCAGGTCCAACAGGATATATTAAGAGAAACATTGAACATGATTCCCCCGCGAGTGCATTGAGACTGTTTATTACGAATTCAATGCTGAGCATGATCAAAACATGCACTGAAGAAGAAGCTCGGTCAAGGTTGGGGTAGACGATTAGACTATTAGCTTGGAAGAGCTTGAAGCATTTATAGCTGTATGCTACGCTCGAGGAGCTTTTGGCTCAAAGGGGCACGATAAATATGGTCTATGGGATCAAGAATGGGGTCCCCCATTTTTCCCCAAAACAATGTCAAGAAACAGATTTTCAGAAATCATGCGATTTACACGCTTCGACTTTCGGTCAACCCGTTCCAAGCGAAAAGAAGCAGACAATTTCTGGCTTGCTTCAGATCTGTGGGGAAAATTCGTAGACTCCTGCCTCGCATGCTACAGGCTTACCGGCTTATATGGCCGTCGACGAGCAGCTGTATCCCACTAGTTGTCGTTGTCCTTTTATGCAGTACATGCCAAGTAAGCCGGGCAAATATGAATCAAATTTTGGCTTTTGTGCGATGCTGAAAACAGGTATGTGCTGAATGGATCATCGTATCTCTGTAAAGATGAAGAGAGGCCAGCAAACCGTTCGATCGGTGAACACGTAGTAGTACTGAAGCTTTCAGAACAATACCTAGACAAGGGCCGTAACATTACCACCGACAATTTTTGTACGTCCACAAGCCTCGCACAAAATCTGAAAAAGAGAAACACAAGTTTAGTGGGTACTCTAAAATGTACTAAACGAGAAGTTCCCCTGTCAGTCAGGCAAAACAATGCATTGTACTCCACTGAACTTCTAAAATCAGGTGATAATCTGTTGACTGCCTACCAGGGAAAAACCCACAGAAATGTTTTAGTTTTAAGTACTATGCTCACTGGTTGTGATATTGAAAACGAAACTGTAAAAAAGATTCCTGAAACTATTCGTTACTACAATGTGACTAAAAGTGGGGTTGATGTAATTGAACAGATGTCACGAAAATACAGTGTGCGAGCTTCGACACGCAGGTGGACTGTGCATGTATTTTACAATGATTAATGCTCACACAATCTTCCAACTAGTAACAAATAAAAAAATTAATCGCAGGGACTTTATTCTGAAGATTTGTGATGAGCTAGCGGCACCGTATGTCGTTACCCGAAAAGCTAGATACTTACATTTTGCTGTTGATGTTGGTAACAAAGAAGAAGGTTACCGCAAAAAATGCCCAATAGTTGTTGGTTGCAAAGGCAACAAAACCAAAGATGTTTGCAATACATGTCAAAAGAAGGTTTGTGGAAGTTGTCAAAGCAAAAGCGTTAAGTGCGCCAAATGTGCAGAATAGGGTTTACTGATTGTATTGTATCACCGGTAGGTCTATTCTTAATACATTATTTAATAATTTGTAAATATTTTACTACAAAAACATCTCCATTGCGCAGAAAATAAGCAACCTGAAAGAAAAAAATAGGTCCTGTAAATTCAGGAATATTCAGTGTAAAAGATTTGCAGTGATAGGCAAAAGTGTCTTTTACGACGCAACTTACGTGCACCCGCAGGTATCTCTTCTGGCTGGATGCCCTGCTCCTAAACCACTGTAGGAAAAGCCTTTTTAATGTTTATGTTGTTTTCAAACAAATCAACCTGATGTAAACTTGTTTTTAATGTTCCACGTAATTACCACTGCCATTTTTTTAAACGTTAACTTCTAAAGCAGTTGACATATTTTGTATTCTTCACAAAAATACATAAAAAAATAAATAAATAGCTGCTTTAGAATGATATTTACTTGTCCTTAATCAAAACTACCAATATCCTACCCACCCACAGCCAGATAACAATCGATATAAACAAAAAAACAGGCAGGGGTCATGGTCGTTCTTATGGTAGGCCCAACACCGGTCGTTCTAGTGTTAACCGAGGTAACGGCATTGATAACGATTGGGCCTAATGGTGGAATGGAATTGCTGATATGAGAATTATTGCATTGCTCGGAGTATTTTTGAATGAAATCCTCAGCTAAAGAAGTAAGTTCAAAATACTGATCTTCAAATAGATCGCGTTCATTTCTTTGATTATCAGAGTCATCTGAATCCTCAATTTTATTTTGATTTAATTTTCTCCCAATCGTTTTCAAATTTTGCTAATCTTATCCGCGTTTGTGTTATACTACTATTATCGTTTAATGAATCCCAATATGCTTTCACTTTGGTGACTCTGGCCTTAATATGACCAAGTGCCATAATTAATGATTTTAATTCATCGGCCATCTTAGGTAAAATGGAATTTATCAAATGACATTGTAATTGTGTTACTTATTATAATCGATAGGGATGATGTACATACACATGCAATACAGTGGCACTTTATAAATAACACACATTTATGAATTATACTTTTTAATTTATTTTATTTTATTTATTGAAGTAAATGAACAACTTGCTGCTGACAAGTACATTCTTTAACTAACTTTTACAAGAAAAAGTAAGAAAAAAAGGTAAAGCCCAAACTAACAGATGGCCATTAACAATAAAAGTTTAATGCTTTTTCTGGTAATGCGGGAGTTTGGGGGTAAAACTAATTATTCTCCTGTTCTACCTTTTTTCAGAGGAGAATATTTGTACAATTGCATTTAGTTTAAACAATTATATTCAAGAAGAGTTTTTCTTTTAAAAATGCATACATACGAAACTAAATAATGCTTAAAGATTAATTAATTGAATATTTTATTGGGTCTACATAAACCTTTAAAATATGGTCATGGTTTGCATATTTAACAAATGATCAGGAAATTTCATTTTATTTAATGTGTTTAATTAATACTTCATATTCATTAAGAATTTTAGCAGAATCCTGTTTAAAAATTACCAAATTCACACTCAAAAGGTTATCACACTTATACTTTTATATTTCTTAAATGTTTTTTAAGTGCTGGTAAGAAACACGACTTACTGTTTTGTACACTTAATATAAGAGAGAGTTTGAATAAGTGAAAAATAACCTTTCAGTAAATGACTCAGTCTTTTTCCTATATTTGACAGAGAAGGATGACGCATGCATAAGAAATTATGTAATGTCATCAGGTTTTTGATTGACTGCATTACTCACTACATCATTGTTTTTCGTATCAGTTTTTTTGGGAAAAGAGTCAATAGTTTAAGGGTTGAAGCCACATCGTTGGATATAAAAATGTTTTCCTCCGTTGATTGGTGTTATTGTTTGTGGGCATGCTAATAAATGAAGTATTATTTCTGATTTAACCTCTTTACTTCTGAAACAAAACTGGCTAAGTTTTTAATTTGCTTTAATTGTTTTACTGCACAGTACATTTCAGCAACTTACCGTTCCGATAGCGAGATGTTCCTTTGTCTTTTCTTCCTCAATTTTTACCAAACAAATTAACGTCTTGAAAACTTTTAAATTGTGGCATATTTGCTTAAATTACCCACATCTGAAAAAAATTTAAACTGGAAATATTCCATTACAAAACCAAGTTGAGGGGCACTTTCGGTATTTCAGGAAGTGCGTCATCTTAAAAATGATCCCGTAATCTTAAGCCCATAGCTGTCCTTCCGATACACACTTCTAATGGGCCACATCACATTAATGTGCTTCTTACAAAAACTACTAATATTTTCAAATGGTAGCTTAATTTCCACATTTTCAGGTTCAATAATCATGCACGCTAAATGTATGTAAATGAGTATAAATTTAAAATCAAGAATTATTTCCTAATTTAGATTTAAAGGAATCCTTTGCTTGAAACTGTAGATAAACTGAAACGAAACAAATGTATTTAATTTTATAAAAATAATTTTTACCTTAAAATATTTTATTAGTTATTATTAGCATTCAATATTGAATACCAATTTTAAAGGTTTAGTACTTAATAAGACGAAATTTAAATCTTTCATTAGGTAGGGTTTTTATGTAGGCTTTGTGT
This sequence comes from Vesta saturnalis, assembly GCA_036346205.1. Taxonomy (NCBI): domain Eukaryota; kingdom Metazoa; phylum Arthropoda; class Insecta; order Coleoptera; family Lampyridae; genus Vesta; species Vesta saturnalis. The sequence continues at coordinate 1,623,720 of JARFJB010001974.1, forward strand.
TTAATTTCCGTTTTTCGTAAGAAACTTAACATTAAATTCGGAAGTAAAATCTTAAAAACACGAAATAACACTTTGAGTCGCTTAAATGATGAATGTAGAAAAACTGACGCAGTGATAATGTTGAAATTTTGAGTAATGAAAGTGTTTTTTTTCGTACATTTACGCTTCCTTCAATATTTATGTTAAATATAAGCGTTAATTAAACGCACTTATTCTAACAATAAACTGCTGTTTTTAAATTAAACTCTCTAAATGAAAATCCCTACATTTACTCTATTCCAGCTGTTTAAATAGCTTTAATTTCAGTGCGGGTTAACATCTTCATAAGAACATCACATTACTTATGTTATATGGGATTTCATCACATCACCTGTAATGAAGTAATATGAATCTTAAATGTTATTAGTGTTAGAAATGTTTCTTGTGCTTCTAGAATACGGTTACCTTCATAGCACTTAGAATGAAATATGTATGTGTGTAGTAATTTTGCTTAAAGCCGGCACATACATTGACGTATTCATAAGGCAAATAACTGAAATGCACCTAGGTAATTATG
>JARFJB010001974.1:1629275-1641775 GCA_036346205.1 Vesta saturnalis
TTTGTGGTTGTACGTTTGTGTGTCTGTGCGTGCGTGTGTGTGTTTGTGTGTGTTTGTGTATGTGTGTGTTAGTGTGCGTTCGTGCGTGCTTGCGTACGTGCGTGTGTGTACGAACGAGAACACGTACCTGGTTAAAGCTTTGTATTTACGCTTGACATTTCTCCTGGAGCTGATTAAATTTTGTGAGAAGTTCAGCGGCAGAGAATGCGGGGATTATTAGGAGCTGCTTTTGATTTTTATCAAATATTTTTGAAATAGCTGTATATTTTAAAGATACAAGAATACCAATATATAGACCTTAACCATACAGATTACGTTGTATGCAATTTTTGGATACGATGCTTAATTTAGCCGCAAAAAAATTTCGAAAGTGTTGCTTGAAATATTTGTAATATCTGAATAATGGTTAAATTTATAAGAAAATGTGTAGACATTTAATTTGCACAAAATTTAGCTCTACCTACCTTTGTAAAGTTTCTTAGTATATAGTGAAATAAGTGAAACTATTAAATACGTGTAGTTGAAGACGCTTAAACTGTATTATCGATATTTTTATGGAAGCGGAGGCTTTGAAAGTTTAGTTGAGTTTGTATCTAGATGTTTATTAACCTCTATCTGATATGAAGTTTTAAATTGCTGTTTGACATAGATCATTGTTCTTGTTTTGTTACATTGTTGCGTATTTTCGAAGAACTTATTAAAATGGGGTTGCTTAATTATCCTAAAAATAATATTAAATATTATTTCATCTCTTTTAACTTCTAATTTGGGGGTTGTTCCACATCAGATATTTTCCTTATGGAATGCGTGCATTTTTGAACTGTGCGCGAAAAATAAAATGAACTTCTTTAGGCGTTTCGTATACCTAAACATTGCGGTTCCCGAAATATTTTGATTTTTCTGAAATTGGAAGGACTTGAGAAAAATTAATAATGTTAATGTTAATTATACATATTAGATTAGTAACGGAAGGTATTAATGTTTCTTCAGTTATCTAGAATTATGCAGGGTGTGCTTAATGAAGCACTTATGTAATGGCATATTCAAACTTTAGTGCCGTGCTTAGTGGTTAACACCAGTTCAGCGCGGAACGCTCCATAAACAAAATACCAAACACCTCATACATAAATTCGGCTAAATCGTAAAAATAATCCAAGAAATAGGAAATAAGAAAGCACTATAAATCAACACTTTCCCTTCTCAAAGTAAGCGAAAATGTGGCTAGTAATCAATGAAACATTAACACAAAATCTCACCAGGATGATTGAATTCTATCTATAATCCACAAGTAGCAAAGGGTTAACACCACACGATATCTTCGGGTGAATCGTAGGTATAGTGCTCGCCCTGTCTACATACATCACCAGGCCTAAGCTTTCTCAACCAACTCTGACAATTGCTTTTTACTGACTTACTGAAAGAACCAAAAACAAAATCATTTGCCCGACTCCATCACACCTCCTTTAATCATCACTATTAAAAATATTCCATCCTAAATATGCAAACTAGACATATCTCACGAGAAAAATATAGTACAAGCCACACGTGTGTCCACTAAAGCCCGATAACTAGACTCTAGATAACAAACAACGCCTTTTCTTTTCAAACAACCCAAAAACGCATTTCCCAAATGAACCTTCTATAACTTCCACATTAACAAGTTTATCTAAAACTACTACGTAGTACGCAGAACCACGTAATCGCGTTACCAGATTGAAAACATTAAACATAATGAGCTTCGACGACGGAAACCCGTGCAAAGCAGTTCCCCGATGAAGACATGCAATATTACGTTCTAAACACTCATACCTCGATCAAATAATTTATTTCTGGAAACATCCATTTCCTTTTAACAAAACTACAATAACAAAGCATAATAATATTCGCGGACCACCTATTTATGGTATCCAAATATGTCAATATTAAAAATAATTATAAGCCAAAACGGCACACACGGGTACGTACAGGCAAAATATGTATCAGTGTCAGTATCAGTTCCAACATCCCTTTTTTACGAAAATAACAATTTATCTATGCATGCTTCCACACAAGAAAGTTACAAAGTTGAAGCTAAACAGTCATAAGTAATGCAAGTTTTTCTTTACATTTTATGCAATGTTTTAGAGAATTCTTTTACCAAAGGAAAAACCGTAGCCCGAACGATAAGCATTCTTAGTTTTATTTTAAAACATATTAGAATTTGCCTTTCGGCATTAAAAAATATCATAGCTGCAGATCAAATACAAAAATTGTATGAACAAAGAAAATCGCAATACTTTTCGCAATAAGCGTTTCCATTTTCTTCTATTGCGTTCGATATTTTAAATTGTATTCTATCTAACATAACTTATCTTTCTTTTGCAACTGGCTTCTGAGAACTTTATCTCGCTCTGCATGATTATATGTCACCGCACTCGGGTTACATTCAATCTAATTCGGAATAAAGCTGCTTTGGTTTGCGCGTTCTTTATCAAACAAGCATTCGCATCAAAATGTCATTCAATTTATTTATCAAAAGAATTTTATTACTCTTTTTTTTGGAAATAAGATTCAAACAGAGAATACTACACAAATGACCTTTATATAAAATAACAAGAGTAGAATAATATGCTATAATAAAAAGAACGTTATAAATCAAGCAATCGATTGTAGCAAAAGTTTGTCTAACAATAACAGAACGGCAAAAGTTCTGAATTACAATAAATTAGTTCAGAAATCGACATAGGCTGAGTAGTGACCTATATAAGATTTTCAAATTAACCTCTCTGTCTACAATAAATATCGAAATCACATTTACTAAACGCACCGCTGTTCAACTCCGGAATGAGGGGCAATTTCTTGCTCTATCGTCTCAAGTACTTTGACTGAGAACATTGGGAAGAACCAGGGCTGAATTATAAGCTCGATATCAACTTCTATAAAGTTGAACGTCATTTGAAGGTTTATTACAAGCAATAATTTCAATTATTGATTTGAAGTGTGTGAGAACCGTATAATGAGTATTAGCGTGACATAACTGTATGAAGGTATTTAGTAAGTAAAAATATTCAGACCTATTGGAAGGAATCTGTATGTCTCTTTCTAAACCCTTGTCATACATCGCTAACAAAATGATGCACTAACATTTGTTTGCTAACTAAAGCTCGATAAAAATGGCCATCCCACACCTTTCAATTGTGCTCTTTCTCATTGTTTGAAAATTATATGCAGAGACAATTACTTCCTTTAGCACACTAGGACTAGATACCTCTACATTAAACGAAACGATAACAAGAGAGGGTTTTTATGTAATAATTCATAATTTTATACAAATCCAGTACACAGTGTTTAGACTATATATAATACGTTTTCATCTAATATGTTTAGCCGTATTCTATACACATCCCAAATATTATAAATATATGGCGTGGATCAACACACGACCTTCTAACCTACAAAATGGAAATTAAACGAAAAGAAATAATTTTAATATCAATTTTTTTAGGATCTTTATACAGCCTGTTTTTAATACGTTTATTACGAACATAAGCAACATTGTAAAAACAAAAACTATAATTCATATCAGATGGACGTTTAAATTTCATGTCAGATAGAGGTTAACAGTCAGCTAAATGTCAACTAAAGACACTAAACACAACAAAAAAAAAAAATCTAAGCCGCCCGCTTCCATAAAAGTATCGATAATACAGTTTAAGGATTTTCAATCATATTTATTTAATTTTTAGCCTTATTTCTTCTTATATTAAGAAACTTTATAAGAAAAGAATAGAATTTTTTTTAAAAATATGTCACCATTTTCTTATAAAACCTATTATTCAGGTATTGAAAAAATTTGAACGTAAACTTAAATTCTACCTTAGAATTTCTTTGCCGCCAATTTATGTTTCAGCACAAAATTGTATAGAGTATAATTAATATCTTTAAGATCCATATCTAGGTAACTTTCTATATTTGGAATATGCAGCTGTTTCATAACTATTTGATATAAACTAAAACAAACACTCACACATTCACACACGCGCACACACGCACGAGCAGGCGCACACGCAGCCGCAAAACGCGACACCCGACATATGACACGTGATATACCACAGGAGACACGTGATACGCGAAACGCAACTCTCGAGGCCATAGGTGAGACGCGACACGGACACGCGATCCACGACGTACGACTCACGGCACGTCGCACGCGACGTACAATGAGTGGCGCACGACACGCGACACTCGACCCGCGACACGAGACACCACGCAAAACACGCGACACACCATGCACGACGCACAACGGTTGACGCACCGCGTACGACATACGACGCATGACACAGGACGCACCACTAGTACGACGCACGCTACACGCGTCAGTCGACGTGACATGCACTAGCAAACGGACAACGTTCTACGCTTGACGCACGGCGCACGACGCTCAACGTACGACACGCGATACGCGACATGTGAGGCGCTCAATTTGCCGTGCGACAAACGACGCGCGCATTGTGTGTTAGAGTTTGGGTTTATTACTTTGCCTTTACAATGTAATTCTAAATTCCGGTCATTTGACCGGTATCGTATTTATAGGTAAACATATTATTAGGTATTTCTAGTGTTAATAACATCCAACGTACCTCACGTTTCCGTTATTTTAAAATACATGTATAGCATCAAGATAAATTCTATGTGATGAGATATAGTAGTTCGTTTGAAAAATTAATTCTTCAACTTTGACAAAATTGTTTACAACATCTTTAACAATTTTTACAAATACTACTACTGACGAAGCTAACTGTAAGTGATATCGAAACGTTTAGATTGTATAATTTAAATACACCATTAAAAAACCCCAAAAAAGATAAGTATTTGTTTACAACATCTTTAAAATACTACTACTGACGAAGATAACTAAGTGTTATCGAAACGTTTAGATTGTATAATTTAAATACACCATTAAAAACCCCAAAAAAGAAAAGTATTTTATTATGCATTTTTATTAATTTTGCATGTCAACGAATGAAAGAAAATACTGACTATGGGTCTGCGGACTGGCACTGCGTTCAATTAAGTTTCAGTCAGTGTTTTTTCCCATTTTTTGACATTGTTTGTGATCACAAAAAGTCCTAATCACGTTAATTGAATTTTTACGGTGTTATTTTTATTTTAGGCTAGTTGTAAATCAGGGTTGCAATTTGCCAAATATTTTGAATTAAATCTAAGTAAGGCATTACCTACTATAATGTTTATAACATATTTCTGTTCAGGTTGAGCATTATTGTGCCTTTATTGAATAACGTAATCACTACATTGTACTTGTTTATGTTTGTACATTTTGGAATTGGATAAATAAGCTGTAATGTTTGGTTTAGGGTTACGAAAGGTGGGTATATTAATTTGTGATAGAGTTTTGACCATGAATAATCTCTTATAGGGCCGATTTATTTAGAAAATTATTGCTTTAGTGCATTTCTGAGAGTCTTCGTTTGAGTTAAGTTGAATTTAATTTTCAGACTAGAGCCTAGTGAATTTCCTGCTGCGGTTATTAGATCTTATTTATTACCTTTTTCCGCTAGTTAGAAACAGTGGGCGCCAATTTGCCGTATATTACTGATTTCAATACATTTGTGGAGCAACGAGTGCCCTAGTATGTATATTTTTAAGAAAAGAGCATGGCCTACATACTGTGCCAGTTACATAACATGTACCTTATCTACGGGCTAATTGTGCTACTGTACTGTTGGCTCGTAGCACTTTTTTTGGTGTGGATTTCAAGACCCACAAAATTAGTGGGGTGATACTTAGTTAAAAGATATTAATCTTTCAAGTAAACTGTACCCCTGTTGATCAGAAATGAAAAAAACAACAAGAAATGATGGCTCTCTTTAAGAGTTGATCGAAGTACCCTCATTACTAGTGTAATAGATTTATGGTTTCAAAAAGAAAACTATTTTGCCTAATTTTTTCTGATTTAGTCTACTTGCTAAGAATGAATGAAATGAATAAATGAAAGAAATAATAACAAATACATGTAATCTTATATGTCAGTTTCATTAAGAGCTTGAAATTGAAACCTGCCGAAATTTTAAATCCCTTGGTCCATCTATTGGGAACTAAAGAATCAAGATTTGCTAATGCGAATGCATACCTTGGGTATATTTGAAATAGCTCCTGAATTAGTGGTATTGTTTTCTATTGTCCCAAATACTAATCATGGTTAAAATTCAGCTCAGTTGCACTCAGTTGTTCAAAAATTACAAAAAAAAAAACAATTCATCATAGTATGATTAATATAGGCACGTGTGCCATTTAGTAAACACTTCGATTTCTCGCCAAAACCTGTTCTGTAACAATCATACGTCATTCTTGTTTGTGCTGTACTTATGTAAACTCTAGGAAGAAGTTTGATGTATATGGTTCGCAAATTTTTATATTAGTTCAATTAAAGTTATTTATGAAGTTTCATTGCAATGGAGAATCACATTTACATTATGTTGTAATTTATTATTATATTTACAAAGGTGGTAGATTTTTTAGGCTCCCCGAAGGAAAATAATGATAATCATCATGATTTACCTAAGATAGTGATATATACTCGGTTCCACCTTTACATTTTCGCATTAGAGCGGCTCGTATGACAAGAAGTCAATTTAATTTCGCACTGTCAGTATGCTACATTGCCTTCTTAAGTAACGCGTATGATGATCAAGTTTCATATTGCATTAAAAATAATTTGTTGAGGAAATGGAAAAAATGGCAGTAAAGGGTACAAAGTTGTCTAGGTTCCGAGGGAAAAATTATGTACTTGATAATATCTTGATTAACCATGTGTATGAAGTTTTACGATTGGCTCTCAATATACTCCTATTGAAATGGCACGGGGTTTTTGTAAAAATTATTGCAATGATCAAATAAGCTCTGAACCTCCATGGAAATATGGAGATCAGAAATTATGACTTTAGGTAGTAACCAAATGTTCTGTTACAATGTGTCAAACCTTTTGTTCGTACAGGGAAAAGATTATTTCAAATTATGAATGAAAGGATTTCCTGGATAGGTTAAATTAAATGGATACACATTGATGTGGTGGTTACCTATTGACTTTGCGACCGAAGAACTAAGTTTGCGTATAAACATATCTCTACGTCATGTTTAATAGCAAAGATAAAAAACATAAAAACGCAGTGGGTAATTTGTATCACGAAAGTAAGTCTTCACATAAATTGCGCTCTGGATTTCCTGCATATTATTCCCCTATATTCAAGATTTACATTTTTTAAATACCTCAGTCGAGATTCAACGATTTTCGTACAAAGTCTAAATAGCGTGAAACAGTATGTTGCAACGCTGCATTAGTTTCACTTTAATAACATAACCTAAAATTTTCAAAAGTCAAGTTACGGTAGTAACTTTTGTTTTTTTTTTTTGACAGTGCTGCTACACACTCCCAAAATGTTCATGGCCTGCTCTAATGCAAAATAAGATGTAACAGCATATTTTATACATTTTATATTAATTATTTAATGATAATTTTTTCAGGTTATGTTCCATAAGGTCCCAAATAAGATTTCATTAAAATACATTCAAATTATTTTTGTCAACTTAAGTGTACATGTGAAAATGGAAACTTTCACAATTATCACACATAATAAAATACTTATTTTTTTGGGGTTTCTAATGGTGTATTTTAAATTATACAATCTAAACGTTTCGATAACACTTAAAGTTATCCGTCAGTAGTAATATCCATTAAAATTGTTTAAGATGTTGAAAATAATTTTGTCAAAGTTGAAAAATTAAAACATGAACATCAGCCTGCTATTAATATAACAGTTCGAGAAACGTACAAAACGAACTATAGATTTAAACTTTAGTAAAGAATAAGTAGGTCATTAAAAATTAAATATTGTCAAACTGTCTTAAAGAAGACAAGTCAGAACACTCTCTAACGGTCGAAGGCTAACGATGAAAAATGTCAGCCAAGAAACACATTTAACAAAATTTAATCAAGTTACGATGTAAGTGCAAAGTTGTGATAAACTTCAATTTCAAAATGATAGAAGCATTCACAAATATAAACATGACATCAAATAAAATAACCAGTTAAATCTAACAAAAAGGTAGCTTTGTCAATAATTGCAAGTGTTATTAACAATGAAAATCATCATGCAGAACGTCCTCTTTTTGTTATTTTTTTAAATTTTAATTTTAATTTCAACTACTTATGTTAAATTATAGTGCTGTGGTAATTTAACATATAACTGGTAAAGCATTTGCTTCAAGGTCTAGGAAAAAACACAGCAAAAAGCCTAGACATACCAAAAGTCTGACATTTTTTATTGTTAGCCTTCGACCGTTAGATGCTGTTCTGAATTGTCATCTTGAGACAGTTTAACAATACTTAATTTGTAATGACCTAGTTATTCTTTACTAAAATTTAATTCTATGTTGGCTTTATAAGTTGCTCAAACTGTTATATTAATAGCAGGCTGATGTTTATATTTTAATTTTTCAACCGTGACAAAATTGTTTTCAACATCTTTAACAATTTTAATAGATATTACTACTGATGAAGATAACTGTAAGTGTTATCGAATCGTTTATATTGTTTAATTTTAAAAATACTCCATTAAAAAACCCAAAAAAGATAAGTATTTTATTATGTGTGATCAAGGTGTTGCAGTCCTTTATAGGGAGGAAACTTATCGTCATCCAATTTGAAAAATTAAAGAGAGTTAAGGTACAATCATTATCGTCACTCACTTTTTTATTACGATGCCGAGACCAAAAATTATCCCAAAGCTTCTCTATATCAAAAGAAATTTTAATAGTAAACCAGCTAATAATATTTATAGATGAACTGAAAATGCTCTTCTACGTAATCAAATACATATTACTAGGAAGTTATTGGATAACACCGATAGAAATCTTTTACATCTACATTTAGAAATTTCATCTATATTGAATAGAGAAGATTGGGTTAAAATTGATTCTATAACGTTTAAATCTATGGAAATAAATTTTGACATCTCATGTCAACGTCAAAAAGAAAAATTGAATAAATTGTACAGACAACAAAATAATAGACCATCTATTGATTATAAAAAAAATAGTGATAAACCTTTCTGATAATATTGTTTCAGATTAAGCTGTTGAAGCGCTTTCTAAAGGAGGAAATTTTGCGATAACAACAAGAGTAATACCTTTTGAAGATTACATTAGCGTTAAAAAATACACCTAAAAAATCTTCAGTTTGGTATAGATATGTAGATGATTTGTTATTTGGAGACATGGAGAAGAGGTACTGCATGAGTTTTTGGGTTTTACAAATGGTATACATCCTAGTATTCAGTTTACCATATAAAAAGAAACTAATGGAAGTTTACCATTTCTTAACATATCTATAAATAATAATTCAGTATCTTTTAAGGTTTAAAGAAAGCCGACACACACTGATAGATACCTTCATAAATTATCCAACCACCATCCACGTCAAAAAATTGGTGTAATTAAATCTTTAGTAGTTCGAGTAAAACGAATTTGTGACCCTGAATTTTTGAAGGATGAATATAAATATTTAACAAAATCCTTGCAGGATAATGGATATTCACTGAAAGATAGTAATAATGTTATTACACCTTCTAGAAATAACCTTAAAGGAAGACCAGTTCTTAATGTTGGTACTGCTTTTCTTCCTTTTAATGTTACAGATAGAATTGAAAAAATCCTAATTAAATATGGCATTTGGACTAATTTTAAACCTACAAGAAAGATCACCTAAAGATGTTTCAAAGCCATTGTCATCTTCCGAGTGTATAAATTATCTTTTTCATGTGGAAAAGTATGCATTGGAATCACAAAACGTAGCTATGATACAAGATGTAAAAAACATATGAGACTTTGTAGATTAGGTCAACCAGAGAAGTCTGCGGTGGCTGACTATGCTTTAAATAATCTAAATTATTAAATTTGAGAATATAGAAGTATTGTCAAGACAAACAAATTATTATGTTCGTTTAATAATAATTTTAATAGACCAGAAGAAAATCTCCGTTTAAATAGGCTTTGGCATCTTATAAATAAAAAAAGGCACAATGATTCATCTTGATTTTGATTTTAATTTTGACTTTTGGTATGTCTAGGTTTTTTTGTTGTATTTTTCCTAGACCTTAAAGCAAATTCTTTACCAATTATATGTTAAATTACCACAGCACTATAATTTAATATAAGTAGTTGAAATTAAAATTAAAATTAAAAAAAAAATTATAAAAAGCGTTCTGCATTATGATTTTCATTGTTAACAACACTTGCAATTTTTGACAAAGCTATTCCTTTGTTAGATTTAACTGGATTATTTTATTTGATGTCATGTTTATATTTGTGAGTAATTCTATCATTTTCAAATTGAAGTTTTTCACAACTTTACACTTACATAATAACTTGATTAAATTTTGTTAAATGGGTTTTTTTGGCTGACAAATTTCATTGTTAGCTTTCGCCGTAGAGAGTGTTCTGGTTTGTCATCTTCAAGGCAGTTTAGCAATATTTAATTTTTAATGACCTAGTTATTATTTACTAAAATTTTATTCTATAGTTGGTTTTATACGTTTCTCAAACTATTATATTAATGGCAGGCTGATGACTATGTTTTAATTTTTCAACTTTGACAAAATTGTTTTCAACATCTTTAACAATTTTAATAGATATTACTACTGACAAAGATAACTGTAAGTGTTATCGAAACGTTTAGATTGTATAATTTAAAATACACCATTAAAAACCCAAAAAACATTAGCGTTTTATTATAAGTGTGCGTGTATTTATTAAATAAACAATAACATACTGCTCAATAATCTAACGTAGACAGGAATATTTTTTGTGATTATTAATCCTAGCTCATCCGGTGCAATGGTACATTAAAATGATTAGTTACAGAAAAGTGCAAATTTGAGTAATTCGTACTTGAGTAAAGCTCTAAAGCTCATTTTGGGAACAATATATTTCCTATAGAAGCCACTGTTTTTGGAAGTAATCACCTGAGGAATAACACACAAACCGTTTTAGTAGATTAAAAATTTTAATTTTACAAGTAAAAGAATAATTTATTTTAAAATTACAAACTAAATAAAATTAATTCGAATAGATTTGTGGTTTTAAATCCTATAGTACAATAAAGGGTATTTGGCAAATTCTGTTTTTCTATATAATCATTAGATATTACCGCTTGCGTTAGTGCTTTAACCAAGAAATATGTGTTAAATGAATCTTTTGTGGAGTAATATGGTATTTATAAAGATTCAGTACAAAATAGGTGACATTTTACCTCTTTTGTACTAAAATCGTTACATATTTTAAAATATTTAATTGTATTTAATATGTTCTATAATAATCGGTACGTTTCATACTATGTCAGTGTATAACTATCACCTACTGATATGAAGTTTATCTGGACTTGTATTTGCAATGGATACACCATAATACATCAATATGCTTATTGTGCAAATTAAAATCACATAGTGAAAAGGGACTCATCAGTACACAATATTTTTCTTAAAGAGTGGTGGTGCTCGATGTCTTGCACAAACAACCACCGCCAAAAGTCCACCCGCGGTTGAAAGTCATTTGGTTCTAATGCTTTCACGCAAGTGGAGTTGTGGGAGTGGGGATTGTTTTTATGTAAAACATCCAACACCTTCATGTCTGACAGCTCTCTTCCAACTTGGCCGGAACTAACAGTCGGATCTTATTCCGTCCAATACAGTATTTTCACATCAATATTCTGGCCATCCTGGCCTCTTTCGACCACTTCATTAAACAAGCCCGTCTCCACGAGTCTTTGGTAAACTGTTGCAAATACACCGCGACTGGGGTGCAGGACCATCTGGATAGTTCGTACGGTATTCCTCGTCCGCCCTCAGAAAGTTACGATTACACAAACCATAAATGAAGACAATATTTGCATATTCCCTATTTCTTAAACGGGGCATACCACGTAAACACCGTTAAAAACGTACTAAATTGATTTTTTATACGTCGGTACTATTGCTAGGAATAAATTAGAAGAGTTAAGATAAAGTACACAAACACAATCGTACTGATACAAATGACTTTAATAAAAGATCATCTTTTCCTATTCTGATTGGTTCATCGTTTTTTTAATCTTTTGGAGCCATTGAATAGAACAACATAAAAGAAACATTGTTGGTTTGTTTTAAAGATTACGAAAGGTAGCAATTTTTGCGTAATTTGACCACTTTCACTTCTCAAAATGGCTGTGTAAATAAAACCTAAATTTCCGTGAAAACATTTAATTTTCATTATTTTTAGGATTTGGTAGCCTCTGGTAAGCAGTATAAGTAAATTTCCAGTCACAAACAAACAATTTGGGTTAGAAAGTTTCCTCATCTTCCCAAAAATGCATTATTTATTACGAAAATACGGACTGGTGATGAGAAACCTGATCTTAAAGGAGTAAAATTCCAAATCCTTAAAAAAGGGCATCCAATTGAGTTTTTTGT
>JARFJB010001974.1:1644275-1689275 GCA_036346205.1 Vesta saturnalis
ATGTGTGTGCGTGTGCGTGTGCATATGTGCGTGAGCATGTGCGTGTGCTTGTGCGCGTGCGCGTGCATGTACGTGAACGTGTGCGTGTGCGTGGTCGTGTGAGTGTGGGTGTGCGTGTGCGTGTACGTGCGCGTAACCGTGCGCGCGTGTATGTGCGTGTGAGAGTGCGCTTACGTGTGCGTGTACGTGTGTGTGAGGGTGTGCGTGTGCGTGTGTGTGCGTTTGCGTGTGCGTGAGCGTGTCCGTTTGCGTGTAAGTGTGCGTGTGCGTGTGCTTCTGCGTGTCCGTGTGCGTGTGCGTGTGCGTGCGCGTGTGCGTGTACGTGTGCGTGTGTTTGCGCGTGTGCGTGTGCGTGTTCGTGTGCGTGTTCGTGTGCGTGTAAGTGTGAGTGTGCGAGTAAGTGTGCGTGTGCGTGTGCGTGTGCATGTTTGTATGCGTGTGCGTGTGCGTGTGCGTGTACGTGGTCGTGATCGTGTTCGTGTGCGTGTTCGTGTGCGGGTGCGTGTGTGTGTGTGCGTGTGCGTGTGGGTGTACTTGTTCTTGTGCGTGTCCTTGTGCGTGTGTGTGCGTATATGCATGCACGTGCGTTGCATGCAACATCCACTATGTCTGATGTTACATTATTTAGGCAGGTAGGTTTTAAAATCATATGGTCATATCTTTGTCCCTGGTTTTGTTGGTTAACGTTGACTTCAGTATGTTACTTTCCTGAACTAAAAAATCTTGTAATACTTAAAATGGTTGATGGTCACTTATACTTCCCTTATGTTCGCGATTGAGAACCTGTAAGCTGCTTTTTCTTACTCTTCATTTAAATTTTGCTTTAATTTGCTTCGGTGTAAATCAACCGGTTTTTAATTGTACAAAAAGGGGAGGTTTTGTTTTTACTGGGGTTGACCACTATTACAAGGTTCGTCCACATTGAACAATATTATCATAAGTGTTTGATAAATATATTATGCCTATTTTTGTAGTACAAAATCTGAATATTTACACTTAAAGTTACCTTACCTAATATACAAAACAATAAATAAACAACTAAAGTATTTCAGATGAAATAAACAGTAAAAGTAACGGAAAGTGTAACTGATCGGGAACCTATAGTCTCCCTCGGGGGGTCGGTAGGTGGTCCAAAATTCTGGATCGTCGCCGTTGTCTGTTGGTTGGAGCGGGGATCTCTTCAAGTAACTCCTCTCTTTACATTTTCTCTTAAAACACGGTTAGAGAGGTGCTTATACACTCCAAAAATAATTGATCTTAAGTTATATTTCAGTATAAAGTGGAAATTTTCATTTATTTTAAAATAATATTAACATTATAAAGGCCGGAACTGTCCGGTAGCAGATGGTAGTAAATATTTTATGTAGTTAATGTAACTGTGTTTATAATAGTTGCCTGGTGTATGTGACGACAAGATAATGAGGGTAATACACTCTATACGCCTGTTTTTAAGGTCAAACAGAAAATAAATAATTTAAACGGCTATTTTTGCTTCATTCTTTTAAACAGAATCCGAGTTTATATTGTATAAATGCAACCTTTGAACCTCTAAGTTTGCGAAAGTGACTTTTAAAAGGAACTAAACAATTTCTTCTCGTGCTTCCTTACCGTAATTTAATTACTAATAACTAGATAATTATCCTATTAACTAATTACCCTTTGTAATTAGAGGAAATTTCAGTAAAACGAAATGGGTGGTGTTTACGAGTTATTGAACCCTTAGGCTGTGTGTACACGGGGTGCGGGGACGCTTCGGGTGGTGGTCGCTTATATGGTTTTACTTGGGGCGGCGTTAATAATAACAATAAAGTATTTAAATGTTCTGGAACGTTTTAGTTTAAAGATCATCAGGTACAGGATGAACCAAACGTTTGTTCAGGTGCGGGATTATGGATAGAGGGACCCTTTCATAATTTCAGGTTATTGCAAGTACCGGTTCAGAACTTTAGAGAAGTATAAGGGGTATCTCACGACTGACGGGCGAATATTAAAGCGGGTTACTTGTACTGTACAGGCACTCATGCAGACATGCACACACACTCTCACACATTATATATATATATATATATATATATATATATATACATATATACATATACATATATATATATATATATATATATATATATATATTTATAAGGAAAAGTTTGGCCAATTCATGCTTAATCTGATAGACTGCAACAGACGTCAATTTTTACAAAGAAAATCGAATTACTCGGAAACAGTCCATTTTATACCTCACATAAAACGAAGAATCAGAATATGCAAGAATATACAGCGTGTTCTGTTTAAAATGAAAAAGTTTGGTTGCGCCTGGGCTGAACGAAATACCCTATATATTCAAAAATCTTTTTACGTGATAGGAAGATTTACTATGAACAACTCTTATTTAAACATTTTTTATTTATTTTCAATATCCGAGCCATTATTCAATATATATATATATATATATATATATATATATATATATATATATATATATATATATATATATATATATATATATATATATATATATATATATATATATATATAATATATATATATATATATATATATATATATATATATACATATACATATATATACATATTTCCTTCTTCTCTCTGACCTTAATGTTCGTCACGCATCCAAATGCTTTAAGGCTGCTAGTCGCATGCCCTTCTTTTTCATCCTCCTTTTCTGTTTTTTGCATACATGCTCAGCTTTTGTGCCTTTATAAGAAAATGTGTAGACATATTTTTCAAGGAAATTTAATTTTACATAATTTTTCTTTATTAAAGCGAACTAGGATAAAAAATTAAATATATCTGATTGAACATGCTTAAACGGTATTGTTTCTATAGAAGTGGGCGGCTTTGGAGTTTTTTTTTGTTAGTGTCTGTATGTCTATCAACCTCTATCTGACATGAAGTGTTCGTTTTCGTTGAGTGTCCTATTTCGCGTTACTGTATATTGCTTGGTCGTTGAAATTATAATTTAATGCAGTAATTGTCGAAAATCGCGATTTTTAATTAAAAGAAAAACTATATAACTTTTATTTTTGCTAAAACTTAAATACAGAACACGCTCTTCATCAAAATATTAAACTAAAAAATAATTATTATATTTGTTATATCAAATATCCATTTAAAAGGAGTTTGTTCTTTTACATTCAAGTCTATCAATTCAACTTGTTCTGAATTGAATAGTCATGAAATCGAATTAAACTCTTCTATTGTAAGAGCGTCACATTGCATCTCATTATATCTTCGCAACGAGTCGTAGCTAATTGAATAATGACGTCACCCTACGAATCCGACGTTCAAAAGAAAAGAGGGTCGGAAAATTTAATAACAAAAGCCAGTTATACTGCTACGAGATCTGTCTTCGAAAAGCAGTCGGAGTGTCACCTCTAAGAAATCTACGGGACATGACTACCGAAGGGGGTTATGTTTTGTGCGGATATTTTTATGAAATGACGAGCGGTTTGTGAAATGTAAAATTGGTTTGTCGGAAAGCTTTCATACGGTTCGCTTCTTGACACTAATTTAAGTAGGTCTCGGTCTTGAGGAAAATAAACGTTTTTCTTGTTGAACGTCTGACAAGGTGATTATGTTAAATTGCTTTCTAAAGCTTCTAAAATTAAAAACGCAGTTTTTTTTTGGATTTTAAAGTAAAGCCAAATTGATGAAAATATTTCAAACGAGGATTTATGTATTTGAATACTTAAAATTTAAGCAATTTGCTATGGTTCAAACACATGAACTATAGTTAGTAGCATTCGAATACATTTTATAACTCATAATTATTTTAATTATTTTTTGTGAAACTATGTACTTGGTTAACATGTTATTATACGACTGATAAAACTTGTGTGTAGGTAGCATCGTAGTAGATAAGTTCAAAATCCACTCATTTATTAAGATACTATGTACATGTTTCAGTACTACTCTCTAGATTTTACATTACCCGGTTATTGCTATTTTTATTTAAGATTCCATCTCCTCATATTCAGTTCTACACGATATATACTAATAAATATCAATCCATTTCTTTTTAAATCGGTAGCCCAAAAAACAGCAGCAATAAAATCATACACAGAAAACAATTTTTCCATATTCTTATTTGACCAGAAAATAAAAGTTAGAGTTAAACTCTATTATTATCTAAGCGATTGTATGGAACTTCTACAAGACTTAGCTAGAGTAAGTACTTGGAATAACAATAATATAGATTGCCGTTTAATGTAAATAAGAAAAGAAATGAAATAATTTTAAAAAGTTTTTTTATGATAATAATACAACCTCTTTTTAATACGCTATTATCGAAAATAAGTAGCAATGTGGAAACAACAACCAAAATCCATGTGTTTAAAACTTCACGTCAAATAGAGGTTAATAGACATATGGATGCTAATTTAAAAAAAAAATCCAAAGCTGCCCGATTCCAAGAAGTATCGATAAAACAGATTAAGCATCTTCAATCTTATATAATTAACCTTGAGACTTATTTTGCTTTATATGAAAATTTTTTATAAGGATAAGATTATGTAAAATTATATACTTATTATTAATAAAATATATTTACATATTTTCGCATAAGATTGATAATTGTTCTGATACTGAAAAAATTTTAACAAACACTTAAATTCCACATTAAACAGTTTTTGCCGACAAATTACGCGTCAAACCAAATAATTGTATAGCCCATGATTTATTTACGATTTTAAGCTCTACACCAGAGTATATTTGTATATTTGAAATAAGCATCTGTTCCAGAAATATTTCATAACAACCAAAAAATTCCTCTAATGAACTCCCTCTGCAGCTAGATTTTTTCTATAACCTAATCAGATCCATGAGAAATGAGATCAAACTTAAATTAGAAATTTCATGCAAGTACGTTTTATTGTTCAGAAGATACCGTCGATACTAACAAATATCCACCCATGCACATACCCAAACACGCACGCGTGTACGCACCCATGTACGCATGCACACTAAAAACACACATACACCCACATACATACACACACACACACACACATACATCGCACACACACCCACACACACACCCACACACAAAAACACACACACACACACACACACTCACTCACACATGCACACGCACACACACACGCACAAGTACACACACACTCGTGCACACACACACACACACACACACACACACACACACACACACACTCACGCACACACACACACACACTCACTCACACACATACACCCACACACTCACACAAACACACAAACACACACACACACACGGGCGCGGAAGCGGACGCGGACATGGGCGTGGACGCGGACGCGGACACGGACGCAGACGCAGACGCAGACGTCTGGGTAGTAGTTCCGTTGTCACACGATATATATATATATATATATATATATATATATATACTGACGGACGAATATTAAAGCGGGTTACTTGTACTGTACACGCACCCACGCAGACACACACACACACACACACACACACACACACACACACACATTTATATATATATATATATATATATATATATATATATATATATATATATATATATATATATATGCCAGGTGAATGAAACCACCCGTATCGGTATATCCTTAAAGAACGGTAAATCGTAGAGAGTTGGTTTAAAAATATAATAAAGAGTTGAATGGTGATACTATTTCTCGGAAAAGTCACCATCCAGTTTTCTCCAGAATGCTCCAAAGACCGTTAAAATCGTTAAAAAAGAAGAAAGTTTAATAGAAAAAATTATTTTATTACTCCCAGCCCCTTTTAAGTAATATTCAACTAAAATTATTAAATTTGAAATTCATTGTTAACACACAAACTTGAAAAGTTGGATTTTATCGGGTTAGATGATGTTGCAAGTGTTGAAAATGTCTTCCATTTACTGCCAAACACTGTTGAGATCTTCTAGTTAGAGTGGCTCTAAGTACTTCTTCAACGCTTAATGAATGGGAAGCATTGCGAATTCTCGGCTTCATATCATCTCTCGTTGTTGATTTTTCTTTATAAACAATATTCTTGATCCGACCCCAAAGGACAAAAACCAGGGGCGTTCAATCTGGTGATCTTAGAGGCCACGCCGATTCATCTTGTGGGAAATAGTTGATTTACTGTGTTCTTGTCGACCAACGAAAAATGAGCTGGGCAGCCATCATCTTGAAACCACATTCTTGCTTGCGTTAAAAGAGGTACATCCCTTTCTCAAGGGTCTATTCTGGTCCTCTATTATTCAGAGCCTATAACTCACATATTTCAAAAGTGCTGAAATTTTACCATCTATACGCTGATGATACTAAATTATCTTTTCTAAAGAAAATGTTGAGCAAGCGTGCCGTGAAGTGAACGAAGACCGTCAGAATTTTGTTGGTTATTCCTATCAGCATTTACTAAATATTAATGTAAATTATTGCTATTTGGTTCCGCACACAGTCTCACGGCCAGCCAAGAGATAATCTCTCTTTTGAACGTTAAACTTGGGATTAATTATGGATTTTGGTTTAAATTTTACATCACACATTAAAAATTGCATCCGACGGGCTTTTATAAATCTTCGTTTTATTTATAGTATAAAGAATTTATAATTTTTTTCGTCAAAGGTACTACTCTGCAGATCATTAGTATTGTCGAACTTTTCGTTTTGTGGTGCTATTTATGGCCCTTGGCTGTCACGACTAAATGCCAGAGGAGTACAAGTTATGTAATTTATATTCTTTTGTACGATTAATTTATGGCATAAAAAAACATCAACATATGTCATTCAAATTAAAACCAATTCCATGGCCTAACATGGAACAAACGCGGCTTCTCCACTCGGCTGTATTGAATCATAAAGTAATTTTATTTAAATCACCGCATATTGATTTTTTCAAATCACATTAAGAACAATGTTCCAAAGGTATATAATCAAATTCTGTTGAATATTAAACAACTAAAATTGCCATTATTCAAGAAAGTGCTACGTAAAGGTATTGTAAGCTATTATCGTATAAGTTACAGGTTCTCTCGTTTTCCGTGACCAATTGTTTGGATGTTTGTAACCTTCAAGGCTACTCGTTCTCTTTTTTTTTTTTCTTTCCTCATTTTTTGCTTTTTGTTCTTCTTATTTTCCATGCTATAGTCTTTACTTATAGTGCTGACTCAACCATTAAAACAGTTCAATAGCTTAGCTAAGTGGATTAAGTGCGAGAGCACCAGGAATCCTTGACTCACTGTGAGCTTCGCCCTTAGAACCTAACCTTTTGCTTCCTCAAACGTTATTATTTTCTTAGAATCCAAAAAAAACAAACGAAATTTCCTTTTTTAATATATTTATATTTATTTATTAACCTATTTCATTGGTTTTGGTTTTGTTTGAAAGAGAATTGATGAATACACATCACTAACCTAATATTTTCGAGATTTGTTTAAAAAACAAATTGGCAGACACGTTCAAACTCTACCAAACTAGTCGGAACTTTTTTGAGTAGCACTGTATATGTTTGCAAGTTACTTTACGAAAGCTTGGATATTTGTGAATAGAACGAGAGGTAGAACATAGAAATCGGTCAAGAACTTTCTGACGTATGGCACGACAAAGGCAAGTACGTTTTAACATATTGACTCATATTTTCTTTCGATATTATTTAAACAAAGCTTTATTTAAACAAACACTAACTTAAGGTAAAAAGAGGATTAAGCATTAATAAGACCACCATTAGTTTCAACTACTTAAGGTTAAGGAATAACAAAAATATATTACAAAAGGAAATTCCGGTTTGGACAACCCTATATATATATATATATATATATATATATATATATATATATATATATATATATATTGAAATGATACGTTTATGTGATAGTAATAATTGCATATAAAAATAGGAACAATAATAAAATATAGAAATAATCGTGGGATAGTTTAGGTAGGATTTAATTTAGCATAGATCTGATATGATTACAGTTATGGAATTAAAATAATGAATAGATAAGCACATATGTAATCATGCATCAGATTCTACGTTAAATAGATTCTAGTTAACAGTAACATCATATAAATAAAGGTTGTACAGGAGAATAATCATTTTGCATATATGTTCGACATACTTCGGAAGGCATAATTTATGCATTTTCTTTGAGGATATCCATAGAATTGAATTATGTATGGAAAATCCTTACTTGGTAGTATGCTCTGCTACATTGCTAAAAAAGAAAATAATTTTCATTAGATAAGAAGTGTGTTAGACAGTTTTATAGGAAAAAACAGTGATCACGATAACGTTACAAAGTATGTATTGAAATTATACAAACACAAGTGTGCCCATTGAACAATTATTTGGGTGGTCTAGATGAAGTTATATACTGTGGAGTGACAATCAGATGTGGAATAAATGGATGTGAGTGCAGAATAGTGCAGGTGTCTTTGGAGAACATACATTTGGAAAGTGCAACTTGAAATTTAGTGCAGTCAGACTAGAAACATATGTGGACTTATGTTTTTGAGGGCGCAGAGGCCGAATATGAACTAATTTTGTCCCTGAAGTAAAATTTCATTATTGGCACAATGTACAAAATGGCGTTTTTTTTGTATAAAATATTGAATGTTATGAAAAATATAGCATGCGGTGTATCAAAGTAAAGAGAATTGCGCATAGATCTCAAAGATCATTTTATTTTTAAGGCATTAATAGATAGAAATTGGATTATCCAATCAGAGCATTTGTTTGTATGGTCATATCACTATAGGAAAGCTAAATTTAAGAAAAAAAATGAGATAGTAAATTTTTCGCTTTGAACGTGAATTATTTTAATTTCAATAAAATTAAATTAAAGCAAACAATTAAATC
The DNA here is from genome assembly GCA_036346205.1 of Vesta saturnalis. Lineage (NCBI taxonomy): Eukaryota > Metazoa > Arthropoda > Insecta > Coleoptera > Lampyridae > Vesta > Vesta saturnalis. The sequence continues at coordinate 1,653,107 of JARFJB010001974.1, forward strand.
ATATTACCGATATTGTAGAATTCTTGCACTTGTTGCATTTAATACAAAAAATAAAACTAAGTGCTCCAATTTGCAAAATTGGTGGCGGTTCCAACGTCATAAAGAAATTTAGTAAATCAAAAATATTAATGGTATACATCAAGGAGGATTCACAGCAGGCACATATGGTTAACCAGTTCATCCAATTAAGAAAATTCTAGACCATACCATTATATGAATACTTCAGGCTGCAAAAAGATAAGTAACAATTCTAATATTAGAGATAGGTTATCATACATGTGTTTATTTATATGTAAGAATTAATAGCGTAATTTTTGCCAAGTATTGATATAGTAGTACATCAATTAAATAAAAATACATTATTATATTAATGTATTTAATTTTTTCATTATTTGTATGGGGTTGTCGGAAACCATAACAGTTACACATTTGCTTAAATGGGGAAAGATTTGCTTCTTTAGAAGACTAATCCAGATACGCTTTTGTTGATTCAAGATAATGAATGCGTGGCTTACTAGATATTTGTAAAAAAGTAAAATTCTCCAAAATCGATTCAGCGCTTTAATTTGTTTATTTCTAAAGATGGATAACAATTTTTTAAATACAATTTGTAGATAATTTTGTGCCGAATAACGTCACCGTACTGGTTTTTAAATTTTGCTTAGTATTTTGAAGTTATGAAGCAAAGTTGAATTTCTCTAATGGAAACCATGGTTGGCTATGACATATTTTAATAGTGCATTTTTTCTGATTGTAATGATGCAAGAGTTGTATCGCTTATTTTAATAAATAAAAGCATAGTGCACGTTTTTCTACTATTAGGTTTAACAAAAATCATACCTTGTCATGAAAACAAGAGAAATTTACAGTAAGTATTCGAAATGTCGACCATTATTATCGACACACATGCGACACCTTTTCAACACATTAAAGGACTTCATAATTTTACGCCCATCTAATCTATTTAATGCATTAAAAGCAGCTTCCTGTAGCTCCTGCAGAGTTGCATACGATCGCACATATATGAGATCCTTTATTACTCCAAATACAAAAAAGTCTAAAGGTGAAAGGTCAGGGAACGTGCAGCTTATAAAACAGGACCATTCCTGCTTATCCACGAGTTTGGAAAAATTTCATCTAAATATCTTTTAACTTGCGTCTGATAGTTGGGTGGGGCACCGTCGAGTTGATACCACTGTATGTTTGGACGGGTTTGTAAATTTAATTCATCTAGGATATTGCTAAAATCTTCCCTAAGAAATTACAAATATCGATTTGCAGTTAAAGTCCCATTAAGAATAAATGACCCAACAAGCTGCGAATCAATAATACCGCACCGTAAATTAAAGCCAAATAATTTGAGGTGTTAGTTATGGCGATTTAACATACCACAGTTTATAAAATGTGTTGCGTTGGTCTATAAGATCTGCATCGGAAAGTTTTTATTTCCAGGACACGTATTTATGAACAAATTACAGAAATTTAATCTTATTTCATCATCACTAGAGTGCAAAGTTTGTCCAACTGAACATTTATAAGGATGGTATTTATGTTTTGCTAAAGGTCTCACTACTGTGCGTTGTGAGATTGCAGCGTTTTGTGCAATTTCACGTGTTGTAGATGGATTTTGATTAGCAACAGCTACTACATTTATCTGCACGTTTTCATCAATCTGGGCTTCACAAAACTTCCAAACTCTTTTAAATTGTTGTGTAAATTCTTGAAGGTGTCTAAAGATGGTTGAGGGCGATGAAAATAGAAAATTGACTGTTTTTGTTACAAATGATATAACATTCGATCATATCAAGTTTCTTGAAATTTGCGTACACCATAATTAATTTTGTAAATTAACTGTCAAAGATGAAGGTAAATAACGCTTCAGTTGCTTTACTTTTGTTTTCCATTTCAAGATATGATTTTTGTTACACCTAATAATAAAAAAACATGTACTGTATTTTTACTTATTAAAATAAGTGACAACACCCTTACATCATTTCAATAAAAAAAAATGCAGTATTAAAATATGTCACAGCCAACCATGGTTTCCATTAAAAAAAATTCAACTTTGCTTGATAACTTCAAAATGCTAAGCAAAATTAAAAAAAGAACTAGTACGGTGACGTTATTCGGCACAAAATGATCTACAAATTGTATTTAAAACAATTTTTAACTATCTTTAGAAATAAACCAATTAAAGCGCTGAAACGATTTTGGAGAATTTTACTTTTTTACAAATATCTAGTAAGCCATGCATTTTCTTCAAGAGAAGCGTACCTGGATTGGTCTTCTAAAGAAGCAAATCTTTTCCCATTTAAGCAAATGTGTAACTGTTATGGTTTCCGAGGTTCCCATACAAATCATAAAAAAAACTCACTGTTCAAATCGTAATTTATATTTTTATTGCATAGAACACCAAATTTGCATTTAAGCATCTAATGCAAGATATTAATATCCCTTTATCGTCGTGTATGATGTCCCATTTTATTTTGTGCTGGTACATAATAATTTAAGTATTTAGAATTGTGAAGTTATTTTGCAAACGTTAAAGTGTCCATGGAAATTTGGATTAAATAAAAGAATAGATAAAATTCATTGTATCTACACTGTGGTTTATTTGTAACCTTAGTAACAGTGGTATTTTATCCTCAAGCACAAAATAAAAGTTTTGCTACATACTGTAGAATGTATACTTTAATCTAGTGATATTTCACTACTTATCGATTATACTCTTGGTTTATGTATTCATCGCTTTAATATTGCCACTGCAAGATTGCCTCCTTTGTGTACAGTAAATTTGATCAAACATCTTTTATGTATCTTTCATTGAAAAATTAGGCTTTACAGCACATTAGAACAATTTTTCATACTAGTAGAAAAAATAATATCTAAGGCTCGTGAAGGATAGGTATTCTGCCCTAGTGGAACCGTCACACTTGCCTTTGGTCCGACTCGTATAGAATACACCCTATTCCTCGCTCGTTATAGAGTATACTATTTCTTTCATTTTATATTCTTATTATGTCATTAAGTAAACTGCTATTTTTTCTTTCATATAAGTGAACATAGTATTAGGATATCATTTCATGTGTGTATATTAGTTAAATAAATATGTAAATAGTTAAATACTATGATAGTGATAGATTCAAAGATATTTTCTAATAACTAACTTACGGTTATTCTGAAGTTTTAAACCATCCCTAATATTATATAGGTATATCCTGCATATTTAGTGTTTATTATTAATTTTTAGACAACTGTCACTACTTTGTACATAATCAAATAAATTGAAATGATTTTTATGTGATTAATTCTATTTTCGTATACTGAAGCATTTAAACAATTTCAAACTTCTTTATTTATGTCTCTCATTTATTATACTGTCTAAGATATAAAAATTTTTTAAACCTTATGTCTTCTTTAAACATAACACTTTTAAAGCATAAAAATGTAATTTGCATATACATTATACATTTATTTCCTTTCTTCCTTATAAAGTTTTTTATCTATTAAATTTTTAATCTTTAAAATCCAATTATGTAGAATTGTATTTTTGCTATGTCGCTGTTGGAGAACTCTTAAGGTTAGATGGATTGATGATGCAATCTACACGTTAGGCTTGAAATTCGCTTTCCTGTAAAATTATAATGCGTTTCTGTAAGCTGGTTTGCTAGATTAATTTGTTACACAATTGTAATTCGGTTGTAAAATTATCAATTTTGAAGGTTTTAATGCATATTAAACTATCTTATAAAATGTTTAACATAATTGGATATTGTGTGAATAATATAGCTACAACCACAAAACCAAAAGCATCCCTGTAACTACCTTAGCATGTATTTCTATGTTCTAGATCTACGTCGTTTTATATTTATGATTTCAAAAGTAGAAAGAATTTCTGCCCGACCTCATTAAGGGGCTTGCACCCTTATTGGATTCCTGCAACATGAAACAGGATTACATGGTGAATGAATGTCAATCAATGTTCAATGTTTGCAATTTTAAAACTCCATTTTAGTAATGACTTAAGCGAAGTTTAAATCCTCTAAACGTTGTGTTCGTGGCCCAATGTACATCTAAAATTTTGTAATTAAATTATTAGAATGGGAATGTGGTCCTTTGATGTATATAAAAGAGCGGCTTTCTGATATATTAAATGGTTTAATTATTCGATGCAGTATTAATGCTCTGATGTATAATTCAGTTATGTATTACAAGCTTTTGTTTGGCATACGTTCATTCATAACACAATGCACTTTGAATGTAAATGCGGTTAATATTTAAAAACATAGATTTTCAAATGCTATGGTAATCGAAGAAAAGTTATCAAATTGTACGCCCTTCGAGATAGTGCAATTACATGTAATCTTGATACACGTGACTGTAGGAGGTTGAGTGATGTGAGACAACAAACACCCTTTTTGGCACAATGCAATAAAAAGCCCAACTTCCTCTACACATGTATGTAATGTTTGGCTTCGTTCCAAGAGTATTCACATGGGCGCGTATGAATGCTTCAGTGACGCAATAACCGCTCTATGCATGCAGGGTGGGTTGCTTCCGATTTCTAGCAATATTAGGGTTTCTACAATATTTTTAAATGACGCATTCTAAGTCTGTTTTAGAATTTATGTAATGGCTGTGTTTGATTTTAGTTTTCAAAACGCAAACTTTCCATTACTATAAAATCGATAGGGTCTGCATTTTGATTCTAACCTAAGTACCTTTACACACACCTCCATTATTTTTGCACAGATGTACGTAATTTTTGTTAGAACGCACATTACGTAGAATACGAAATAACTTTTAAAATGGTGCTTTACAATTAAATAATAGTAATATACCTGAACGATTATTGTGCGGAAGAGATATTCATAAAGTCTTTGAAAAATGTTTCGTAGATATTTTGGCTCAAATAGACTTATTCGTCATTTTAGCATGTTTTCTTTCACGTATAACGATACGTAACATAAAACTGAGTTGTTTATATCTCACAACATGGAGTAACGGGAGTGAATTGACGTATATGCGCATTGAATCCATTGCCGTAGCGATGTAATTACGGGCGTGTGTTCACCAACTTACTAGCGGAACCAACGACCGAACTCGCAGCCGGGAAGGGGGGCTCAGAGTTTCACAATAATACAAAATAAGAAACATGTTAAATATAATAAAGCAATCCATAAGTAATACAGAATGTTAAGACTTTGTGGATATTTCATTTTCTATTGAGATAATCGCCAATGATGTAAGGTTTAAGTAATATTAATTTGGAAAGCGAACGTTCTGTACACGCCATAGTCACGGAAATACTTCAATATAGAAAACAAGCCATTATTTTTTCATTAAAACTTTTACTTGATGAATGGTATCTCCTTAATGGACTGAATCATTTTTAAGTATTTCAAAAAACATTGACAAAAATACAATTGTTGGTGAGGTAAATCCGAGATATCCTCATCATAAACTTCACGTAATTTTTCGGCCATTTCAAATATTTGCTGATAGGTTAAGTTACCTAAAGCTAAATATTGCGGTGAAATAGTCCTGGAATTATTTGCTACTAACTGTAAACCAGCTGATCTGGCAGATAATTGCTGCAAAATAATATCTAAGGTTTTATAAAATAATTTCAACCCTAAATATACTCCAACATATAAAATGCAACACCAAGATGCCGTTGGAATTTTGGACCAAACTTGTCAAATTGAGTAATTGATTAAAATTTCAAAGAAATTAAACGAAAAATAAAAGAATTTTTTATTAATAATGTGTTAGAACACCCCTATTAGTTTCACACTCCCGCACCCTTCTTGGCATGGATTCCAACAAGTGATCTATTTCTTTCTGAGGTATTGCATCCCAGTCAATCTGTAATGCATACCGGAGAGCTTCTAGTATCTGTGTAGGATTGGCTAATTGCTTGAGTCTTCTACCCATCATGTCCCACATATGTTCGATGGACGAAAGGTCGGGAGATTTGGGTGGCTACGGCAACATATGGACGTTAGCCTCTTCGAAGCGCTCTATAGAATGCCTTGCATTGTGGGGACTGGCATTATCCTGTTGGAAACTCGGGTCCTCCAGCTCCTGGAGGAATGGAAGGATATGGGGTCCTACCACCTCATCAACATATCGGTGGGCATTCATATTGCCTCGGATGAATACCAACTGAGACTTGCTTCCATAAACAATAGCACCGCATACCATAACCATTCCCAAGCAAAATCGTCACTGAAGACCACCCTATGCCATTCCACGTCCCAATCGAGTCGCAAGGTACACTACTCCAAACGTTGCTGTCGATGACGAGCCGGTTCGACTATTGATCTTGTACTAGAGAATCGGTCTCTTAATGCCATTAATCGTAGATGGCGGTTCTGGACCACATTTGTCTGTCTTGACCGTCCACTTCCTCCTCTACGACGTTCTTGATCTTCTCTAGACCATGCTTGATAACACCGTACTACAGATGATTGATTACGGTTAAGAGGATTAGCAATTTCTCCGAATAAAAAACCACTTTCACGTAAGCCAATAATGCGACTTATGTCGAATTCACTAAGATTTCGATAATTTCCACGTTGCCGCACTCTAGGCATAATCGCATCCTCAAAATGCAAAATCAAAAGAATTTCAACCAAAAACAATACGGAAATCGACTTAATCTCTCAAGAAATACACCCGATAATTTCGATAGTTACAAGTAAAAGGTCAAATTTTCCATGACTATTGGATTATTTTGAATGAAATTTTAATCAATTACTACATTTGACTATTTAAACATTTATGCCAAATTTGATCCAAAAATACCAACGCCATCTTGGTGTTGCATTTTTTATGTCTTCACGAGATTCTAATTTAAAATGATTATTTGTTTCGACAAACTGTCTTTTTGGCCTACTAATCCGTTTACTTGAAAATGAGATAGTTACATCCGATGTCCTCGCAAGAGTTGTTGTGTTTTAATTTCACACCAAAACATTCATTGAAAATACATTATAAATATAAATAATTTGAAATAGTTAAAGTAACGTCATCTTATGTGGAAGTTAATCATTAAGAGAATCAGAGCTTTATTGAACCAAACTATACATGTCTTTGTATTTAAATAAAAGGCACATATGAATCTGCATCTTCTTTGAACCTTCTCTTCACTATTCGTTAAATTAAAAAAAATTATCTAATGATAGTGGAAATCTTTGAATATACCCTTGTGACCTTTCTTGATCTTTTCGTCGGCCATCTTGGGCTTTTCTAGAAAATTGTGTTAAGGAAGTGTAAATGGCATTGGACTAATTAAAAGTTACCTTTTTATATAAGGGATTAAGGCCATTACATTTATAAACGACTGGAAGATTACCGCATAATATTTTCGATCAAATTTCAATTCGTGCTCTCTACGGGGGATCATAAAGTTAACAGTTCCTATTTCCGCTTCTACATCTAAAACCCTTCAATGAAGGTAATATATGTAATAGCATCTAGTTTGCTTACTGATAGTTTCTCCCGCAGGGTTTTCTTTCAGGGCTTAGTCCCCCTATCAAGTTTTCTTATTTATTGGTCTGAAATTGCAGTCATAGACTCAATTCTGGTTTATAAGACCGTTGTACCTATAATAAAAGAAGGATCACGAATTGCGCAATTTCTCTAGTACGAATGGGTTGTTGAAGAGTTTAGCGAGAATTCATTCATTAGTGGTCACTCTGGGATTGGTGTGCCTCTGAAGTAAGTTTTTCCGAACCCGTTAGCTGTGCAATTCAGGTTAGCGCTGCAATCAAGTAAGTGCAATTTGGTGTATTTAAATGTGTGTATGTTCTATTGTCAGGTACATGCTACAAATTGTAATAAACGTTTAACTACAAATGGTTAAGACTTGTTCACACTACGTCATCATTTGAGTACTGCTTCCGTTAAACTTCAAGAATTAGTAGTGGTCATTTCAATGTCGATGAACTTGCGAAGTGTATGCCACAATTATTGGAATTGTTGAATAGTTGATGCACGTTAGTACTTACCTTATCGTCCGATCATTGTTTTCGTTCAAATTAAGAATGATGGGAATTATCTCTTTGACAATTATGATTATCCCAATTGTTTACCATATACCTGCACCAACAACTTAAATTTCACTCTGTGTAAATTAAAGCAAGAAAACAATTGATAAAGTAAAATTGGTATTATTTTAAACGCATGCAACTATCAATAAAAAGATCAAATTAAAATTAATTCCAACTAAGCTAAAGTCGTGAAAATTAGTGAACCAAGACCAGTAGTTAAAACCGTAACCAAGCAGCTACACATCATTTTATTGTAGGTTATTCTAAAACATTGTAGCCATGTTGTCTGCAAGACAAGGTTTAAAGCGGCGTTGTCGAATTGTACAGTTTAATCAGTAGTTAGGGATCACGCAAGTACTTTGTTTATTGGTTTTGTAACGTAATTAAAAGCGAGAAATTTGCAGATAGCGTACTTGTTAGGTTAGCGTCGTGTGTACGTAAAGGGCGACAAATAAGTTTCAGAATTTAAATAAGCATCTCTGTATATCATTTGTAAATAAATTGGGTAAGTTGGCTTTTAACCTGTACTTTGGTAAATTGAAAGATTTAATTTGTGGAGGGCTCTTCAGGCCCCTGTATGGGTATCTTTGGTGGTGGATGCGTTTTGGCAATATACGATGTTATTTTGGTCTGCGTTGAAAGTTTGTTTGATTATTTCTTTAACTATTTAACTGTAAAATATACGAGTGCAATCAGTTGCTGGTTGACATCAGGTAAGTGAAGTAGGCTAGGACATTGTGAACCACCATCTTCGGCACTTGCTGGCTCAAGTACGGGCGAATATAGCGAGTCCCTGGCGCCCCTATTCTGTTCTCATACCGTTACAATCCGAGAATGACCGCACGCCCTCTCCGACAGCCGTCTAGGAGCTAGGCGGCAAAATCCTATCGCCCCGCCCGTAGTGTTATTGATCTGGTTTTCTCTTTCTTTAATTTTTTTTTCCTTTTACCGCCAATAGTGTAACCGCTTCACTTTTAATAGTATTAAAATTATTTCTAAAATTTCAAAATTTCATCTTTTGCATTATTCAATAAGTTGCTAGCTTTATAAATATCCCCTTCAGCATTCTGCAAATGTTGATACATCAATGCTAAATAAAATTTTTGATTCAAAAACTATTTTAAAAACAATCTGAAACTCTCCTAGCTTTTGTTTGAGAACTTTAGCTTCATCTATTTCTAATCCATTGCTTGAAATTAAAATGATTGTAGCTAATGTATTTAGAACATCAACGTATCTAAAGCGTAAAGATTTAAGCGTATCGTGGCGTGATGGCCAACGGGTTGGCGTTATCTTATTCCATGTTGTCTCCCCAGAGTGGCTCATAAGTAACACAAGCAATGCCCATCGTTTAATGTTACGAGCGAAATATACATACAGTTTTTCGACTATTTCATAAGTGCAATTACACTATGGGCCGCGTAGTGAACACACTGAGCATTAGGATCCAAGCGTAAGATCTTAGCATGAACTCTATTGTATATTCCATTCATACCTGCGGCCCCGTCATAACCTTGACCACGCAATTTTTTTAAATGTAAACCATGACTAGATAATATATTTATAATTGTATTTGACAAGGGTCCAGCAGTTTGGCTGGTAATATAAATAAATCCTATGAAAGATTCATGTATCTTTACTTCAACCGGTTTCTTGCTTTCGTCATAATAAATTTTTAAATATCTAACAACTGTACTCATTTGATCAGCTTTTGAAATTCCCGGTGTGGTATCAACTATTATTGAAAAAAAAGTGCTAATTTGATGTCTTCAACAAGTTCATCATTTACGGCATTAGCTAACAAATGAATTATTTCATTTTGCGTTTCTGGACCTAACTATGTGACTGAAATTTTTTTTTGACTCTCCAAAATATTTTAAAAACCAAATCACATTTTGCTAATAATTGAATTACAGATAGGAAAACACCTGGCTTGCATCCAGCTTCTCATTGGTACATCTAAAAGGCATATTACAAAACGCTAGGGTAGGTGTTACGTCAACCATACGATATAAAATTTGCCACCAAATTGGTATTTGGCTGTGTAAAAGGTTTTCTCGTTCTTCGTCTATTGCCTTATTTAATCTACATTTGTCTTAGATAACGCAGCGTAAGTTATGGTCCTTCTTTTCTTTATGTCTATTTACAGATTGTTGTGAATGTACCCAGTCACTAAAACTCTGCACTAACGAATCCGTTAATTTGGGGAAAAGTCAACACGGTTCACCATAATACTGATTTAGAATTTTTGAGTAGCAAATCCAGGTCCTTTGAGTTTTTATCCCACATTTAGTAGTTTTTGTGTAAAAATATTATAGTACTATAGTGCCATAGTTGGTTATTTTTTCCACGACCACAGCACTAGATGATTCTAACCAAGCTACCATCAAACAAATTATTATAATTAGCAAAGTACAGGTCGTAGGTTCGAATCCTACTCGAGGTAAACTTTTTATTTATGTATTTAATAAAATTAATAATAATTTTTAATTAAATTATTATAAAACTATTTAAATATTCTATTGATTGCAACTTACCGTTCATCACCTGACTCTGATAAATGATTACTGGTGTTTCGGTAATATCAACGCTCTCATCCTTATCATCACTTTTTATAGAAATTTGAGTTTCTATAATAAAGTAAAATCATAGTAAAGGTAGGTAAGCGTAAATTTTCAGTTATTATAATTCGTTATTTCAACACATGTGTTTGCAATAATCAGTGTAATCATAGCGAATTATTGCAAATATGTTGCGTAGTACCTACTACTTCGCATAACTTAAACCTTAAAAATAAGATACTTGCAATCAATTTCATGTTGTGTCTCCTTCTCTTCAATTCCATTTACAAAAGTTTGTTCACAACTACCACTAGTGCAAGTACTAGTACTAGGAACAACGGCACTTAATTGAAGAAAGTGTTTTATTTTAGGGAGTTTTTGTATTTTTTTGCCAATTCTTCTTTTTTTTTCCTTTGGAGGGCCCTGATTTATGTTCATAACAACTCATGATTTAGAAAATAAGCAATTCGTATTTCGCTTTACAAAAAAATTTGATCACACGTTTGTTACGTGTTTATCGCGAATAACGTGTATTTTCGATAATTTCCTTTACTTTATCTAATGAATGAACTAATTAGTTAGATCTAAATATTAATATTTCCTTATTCGTTGGTGGAATGTTTTTAATTTCGTACCTCAAAAATTTATTGTTCGCACCTCTACAGTTTAAACTAATTTATTTAACGTACACATCTTTTATTCCTCTATAGATATAAGTTGCGCCATCTCTAAAATTTATGGTCATTTACTAGAGTTTGAAAAGAAATCTTGTTTTTAAAAGACAACTATTAGATATCTGTAAAAATTTATTTATCATAATTTGGTTTTAACATTCTTATCTAGTTTGAATAGTTTTAATAGTTTGGCAATATTGCTTTTGTTAGGGCGTTGTTCCTAATCTTTCTTTTCTTAACACGCCATTTTCCGATGAGAAGGTTGATCTGCAAGAAAAATTTTTCCTTCCGTTTATAAGATGTTTAAGCATCGTTTCTTTGGAAAATTTTTCATATAATGTAATGGTTTTTTGGTATAAAACTTTACTGACGCTTTACAAGCGGATCTATTGCAATTTTCAATCTTCATATCCTCGAGTAAGTGTAACACATGTTCGACAACCTTTAGTAAATCGTTTCTTTCATTTAGGTACTTTCGCAAGATTAATTAAATTAATAACATAAGTCTGTTGAAGCGAAATCATCGCTATCGGCTCTAAACATCTAAAAAGAGGTATGCTTGTATAAGGTAATTAGTAACGTACTTACTTTTATCACTTTCAGCGCCTTGATACCGGCGAAATAAACAGCTATTCTTTATTTATATACATAACTAGCAAATTGGAATGCACTACCGATCACCTCCGTACCTATTCCTACTGGAAGGCTGGCTCTTAACTATTGATTAGCTGTTTTGGTTCCACAAAGTAACTACCACCTTCGAAACACGAAGGGCATTTACAGTTTGGTAATTCTTCATCAAAGGTCAGAATTCTTTATTATTCAATATACACAGGATTTGTGTAATGAACAGGGTATTTCTAAAATCCGTACAACATACTTAGGTTACCTTCGTTTTTTTACTTACTTGCAACAAAATTTATCATTTACAATCCCTGTAATAACACTCTTTTGCTGGAGGCTAAAGGGGTTGATTAATATAGAGTTTGATTTGTTCAATTTGTAATTAATTTCTACATACAAAAAGAAAGAAAAAAAACCACACCTATATTCACTGGGACGTTGACCTACTTTGTTTCACGGTAGCTGCGCGTTGAAGCTCCTGTTTTTAAAATACATTATATACAGGGTGGAACAGATATCGAGGTCAAATGAATTACAGTCATTGTATGAAACCGTATATATATTTATAGTCAAATTTAGAATTTCTGTAGCTTTTCTGTACTTTGGCTTTGATTAATATTAATTATTTGTCATTACGGATAATTTTGTTCAGAGCAGGTTTTGCTGTAATAAAAATTTCTGTACTATTGAATGTCTTGCTTCAATTCTATGCCTTGCACTGAACAGACTATCCAGATATTTCTATTTAATACCACTTAAGGGTTTTAATAAAATTCAAGAAACCGAAATTAAAATCATTGGGGATTTAAATTCTATTTTGTGAAACGTAGGCAAGCCGTTTCAAAATTAAGCACTACTATTTTCATTGTGGATCTATTTTAGATCGCACTTTATGGGTTACTTTCGCCCTTTCGGCTGCGATTTGTAAGTACTTACAACCGTCGGGAGCGGCACAATTAACGAAACTTTTCTTTTACATTTAGGGTTCGATTAACGAACTAAATACATTTAGTTTTTCTTTATTCTTTGTGGGCATCTGCGACGGCTTACCACTTGCCATCGTCAGGGCTGAATTATAATTATGTTGTAAGTTAAGATTGTTATGAATACTTTGGGGGAAAATTAGCATAGTACCATATTTGTTTACTTTCGATATTTATTCGACAAGTATTAATTTGAGTTTAAATTAAATTAAATAAACGATTACTGTGTGGTTGTTCGGGTAAAAGTTTGTCTCTCTTTTAATTTGTTTCCTTTTTTTTTTGGAGCACTACCTGTTTCAGGTTTTACAGGGCCTGCCCCTACTCTACTCCTCTTTTTCCTTTTTCTTTCCTTTTCTCCCCTTTCCTGACTAAAACCTGTGGCGCCTATCCTTTAGTGGCTATCTAACCACGTCAACACCATTGTAGCAATCCTCCAAAACCCCGCGCATCCAAGTGCTCTGCGGTCAAACGACCGTACGCAGGAGCTTAGTCGAGCGCACTTTCAAAAAAATGTTTACATGCAGGTTAGACATGTAGCATAAAATTGGCGCCCAACGTGGGGCCAGGGTTTTGGAGTACGTACAAATTTTTAGCTACATTTTAATTTTTTTCTCTTCTCATTCCTTGGGGTTATCTTAAATATTTTTCTTCTCTTTAGGTTATTGTATACACTTGGCGTGTTAGTGCCAACGGGGTTATAATATTTGATATAGTATTTTACTTTACTTCCTGAATTAATTTGATCTTTTATGTTACTAAGATGGCTGTTACACTTCGTTTTGATGTTAATCGTCTTACGAAGACAGAATTAAGGTATGAATTATTATCTAGAGGTTTAGACTGTAACGTTAATGTCGAAGCTTTACGTAAATCGGTGCGTAGCGCGAGAATACTCGACGCTAACAAATCTCTTACTATGACTGCACATCAGATTCCGTTCGCGGACGACGAAATTGCTTTAAACGCTGCCATTCGGGAATTAAATACCGGCATCGACTCTTCTATTGGTGACTGCACTTCGGCTGCTTCTCTTCGTCTGAGTACTTTAGTACTTCATGCTCAAAGATGATGCGAACTTCTGATAGCGGATTCAGAAATGGAAATCGCTCAGAAAAATCAATTCCTAGTCGAATTACAAAATTTACGTTCTGACTTAGAGCAAAAAATGAAAAAGGGTAAACGTATTACATTCTCTGATACAATTTCTTCACCAATAGCGGGACCTTCTGCAAATTCTACGGCTCATGGCGAACCTGACCCTATGGACGTAGAACCACCATTAATTTCTTCCGATGAGGACGTTGATGTGCCTCGGGGTACCTCAGCTTCTACTTTTACTCCTTCCTTAAGTCACTTCTCCATTACCAAGTTAGGGTTATCGTTCTCTGGCGACAGTACTGCCTCTCTCTTTGATTTCTTAACGCGGGTAGAAGAATTAAGTGCTTCTCGTGGTTTATCCCATAAATTTCTATTCTCTGTTATCCCGGAACTATTAAAGGAAACGCATTATTACTCTATCGTGCTCGTAAACACGCGTTATCTTCGTGGAAAGATGTAGTTGCGCTACTTAAGACTGAGTTTTACCGTTAGACTACGATGAACGTTTATTGGACGAGATTAAGTCTAGAACGATGGGTCCTTCGGAAACCATAAGTATTTATGTCGCTGTCATGCAAAGTCTTTTCCAACGACTCTCAGTTCCAATACCTGATCAAAAACAGTTATATTATGTACGCCGTAATCTAACACCCTTCTATCAGAATGCGTTAGCGTTAACTGAAGTCTCTACACTTTCACAGTTAATAACTTTAGGGAAAAGATAGAACAAAACAAGTATTTTATGGAATCTTTTAAACCTCCTCCGTCAAGGAAATCGTCACAACTGTTAGAACCTAGTTTGGCTTACGTTGATTCACCTTCTGACTCCTTTAAACCTTCTCCTTCTTCTCAATCATCGTCGGGAAAACCGAATACTACGGCGACTCCGCAAACTTCTAATGTTCTTGCACCTACTGTAACTTTACGCTGCTGGAATTGCTCTGGGAGTGGGCATACTTCACCACGTTGTCCACAACCCCAAAATAGGCATTGCTATGGCTGTGGTAAGCCTGGTTATACCCGCACTACTTGCCCAATATGCACTTCTAATCAGGGAAACTCATTTCTGAATCTTCTATCCGAGGAGAGGATTCTATCTTACCGTTAATCTCGGAAACAGCTTTTTGTGGAGTACCAGACTCTCGTCGCATTCTTCTTGACTATATTTTTGCGAGTGTTCGTAACGACGAACGACCTTACTTAAACGTCAATATCTTTGGTTATACTTTTCAGGGTCTTTTAGACTCTGGCGATTCACGCACTATTATAGGAAATTTGGGTTGGCATATTTTACAATGACTAGGTCTATCTTTATACGTGGGTTCGTTTACTGCCTGCACACTTGCGAATGGTAATACTTGTAATATTCTGGGTCAAATTACTCTACCGATCACTGTCGAATCTAAAACGATCATGCTGGATGTTCTCGTGGTGCCTCACAAACTAATTTTGGGTATCGACTTCTGGAAGGCGATTAACTGCGTCCCCGATCTTAGACATGGACAATGGACATTTGGTAATGATACGAGTTTAGCAACTATCTCTTCTGAACATTTGAGTTCTTTCTCTGATCTTCCTACATCCCAACGTTCTGCTCTAAAAACTTTACTGGATCACTCTTTTCAAAATTCCGACACTTTAGGATGTACTACTCTAGTTCAACATGAAATACGTACTAATTCCTAGCCAATCAAACAGCGCTATTACCCATTATCTCCTGCTTTACAACGAGTAGCTAACACTGAGTTAGATACGATGCTGCAATTAGGTGTCGTCGAACCATCAAATAGTCCTTGGTCAAGCCCGATTGTTTTAGTTAGAAAGAAAGATGACTCTTACCGGTTTTGCGTCGACTTTCGCAAAGTTAATGCTGTGACGGAAAAGGATGCTTATCCTTTGCCTTACATATCTTCTATTCTGGACCGTTTACGTGATGCGCGTTACCTTTCTAGCTTGGACATTCGCTCTGCTTACTGGCAGATTCCTCTTTTGGACGAATCTAAACCTATGACTGCTTTTACCGTCCCTGGACGCGGACTTTTTCACTTTACTCGAATGCCTTTTGGCTTACACAATTCGCCTGCTACTTTTCAACGACTAATTGATAGAGTTTTGGGGGGAGACTTAGAACCTTACTGCTTCGCTTATCTTGACGATATCGTTTTGGCTACACCTACCTTTGAAAAACATTTGGAAGTACTCGATAAAATTTTTCAACGTTTATCTTCTGCAGGTCTCACTTTGAGACAAGACAAGTGTCATTTCTGCCGTTCTGAGTTAAAATACTTGGGATACGTCGTTAATAAGGATGGACTTCTAGTAGATCCCGAAAAAGTTTCTGCAGTTTGCTTAATACCTGTTCCTAAAAATGTTGCTGATGTTCGCCGCTTAGTCGGTATGGCGGGATGGTATCGTCGTTTCATACCTAACTTTTCTTCTGTCATTAAACCTCTAACTTCACTTACTCAAAAGAATACTCCATTTGTTTGGACTTCTGATTGCGAAACCGCTTTTACTTCTTTAAAAGAATGTCTAGTGTCAGCTCCTATTCTTTCTTGTCCTGATTTCTCACAACCATTTGTCATTCAAACAGATGCCTCTGACTTTGGTATCGGTGCGGTACTCTGTCAACAATTTCCTACTGGCGAAAAGGTAGTCAGTTATATTAGTAGATCTTTGATTAAGGCTGAACGTCACTATTCCACTACGGAAAAAGAGTGTCTGGCTGTTATCTGGGCTATTGAGAAACTTCGTCCCTACATTGAGGGTTCTCACTTTACCGTCGTTACTGACCACCATTCTTTGATATGGTTAAATAACTTACAAAATCCTACTGGACGGCTTTGTCGTTGGGCGATTCGCCTGCAGCAGCACGACTTTTCGATTATTCACCGTAAAGGTAAAGAACATCTAGTACCTGACGCTCTGTCGAGATCAGTTCCGAAAATAGACTGTATTAATACTTCTTCAACTTCTTTAGTCACTCTGCCTGTTCAGGATAAATGGTATTTAAAAACCATTTCTCGTATCTCTACATTCCCTAGAAAATATCCTTCTTGGGTTGTACAGGACGGACTCCTTTATAAACGTTCCAAATTTTCTTCTTCAGATTCTTCTTCGGCCCATTGGAAAATAGTCGTTCCTAAAGAACAACGCAAACGTATTATTTCTGAAAACCACGATCTTCCAACTTCTGGTCACTTTGGAGTCACTAAAACTATTGCTAAAATTTCTATTCATTACTACTGGCCTGCACTTCGTGCAGATGTCATTCGCTATATTCGGCAATGTGCTGTCTGTTCTGCACATAAAGTTGAACAGTCTGCTCCACCGGGGTTTCTAGCACCAAGAGCCAAACCTACTAAGCCTTGGCAAATTTTATGTTTGGATATCGTCGGTCCTCTTCCTAGGTCCTCTAAAGGACATGCTTTTGTGTTAGTTATAGCGGATTGCTTTACGAAATTTGCCTGTTTCTTTCCCTTACGCCATGCTACTGCTTCTGCTGTGTGTCAAGTCGTGGAAGATAATATTTTCTTCTATTTGGTACTCCACAGTACATTATTAGCGATAATGGTGTACAGTTTCGCAGTAAAGAATTTATGAAATTATGTTCTGATTATCGAACCACTATCCTTTTCAACGCTAAATACCATCCTAGAGCGAATCCTGCGCAACGAATTAACCGAGTCCTAAAAACTTTAATCTCCTCCTATACCACTCAGAACCAACGTAAATGGGACGTAAATTTAAACAAAATTGGCTGTGCTATCCGCTCTGCAAAGCACGAAGTTATTGGCTGTTCTCCTTATTACGCTTTATTTGGACGCGAACATAACTTATTTGGCGACCTTTTAGGTCCACCACCTTCTCCAGATTCTACTTTACTAGACCCAGATCGCGAAAAACTTTCCGACAATAAACTAGTTCGTCAGTTCGATTCTATTCACACTGATATCAATAAACGACTGGCTAAAGCTTATCAAAGTCAACATCTACGCTATAACCTACGACGTAGACCGGTTAAATTTAAACTCGGAGATAAGGTGTGGAAACGCAATTACGTGTTATCAGACGCGGCGCGGCATTTTAATGCGAAACTCGCTCCAAAGTTTACTGGTCCTTTCCTAATAAAACGAGTGTTATCTTCCTGGACTTATGAACTCAAAAATTCTGTTGGTAAATCCTCGGGGTTTATCACGTCAAAGATTTAAAGCCACATATACCGGCCGATGATTCTTCTGAGTCCGATTCCTCCGTGCACTTGGCGTCCTCCTGTCCTCTTCCTCGTCCTGATCGATCCCTTCGCTATCCTAAACGACGCAAAAGACACAAACCTCCTAGCTAAACCCTTACTTCCTTTTTTTTTACTATTGTGACGTTTTGGCTTTCCTTGTGGCTCTCTCTTTTCGTATGGGCGGTTGGTTGGGCGACACTGGCGGGCCACTTTTACGGAGACCTCTCCTTCGTCTTTCGTGACCTCTACATCCGGTCCCTTCTCTCCTCCTGTCTGCATTTCTCCGGGGGTCTTCCCTACTAATTTCCTCAGGGGGATCTCTGGAGACTTGCCCTTTTCATTTCACTTTCCTATCTTCTGTCTTTGATCTAAATCTACTCTACCTTTCTATTTCACTTTACTGGATGAATGCTTGTATGAATGGAGCTAAGAGGAACGGGATGGGTACGCCTTCCCCGTGCGAGCTTCGGTGACCACGGGATCCCGGGAATCAGAGTCAATGGGGAAAATTTTCGCCGCAAATGTGATTTCTTCTTTCTCTCCTACTATCTCTTAATAGCACCTATGCCATTTCATCTGTGCTAGTTCATGGTGGCATAGGGTTGAGTTGGGGTCTTTAAGGGGCTCCTTTATTCACGTTTTCGGCAAGGGGGTCAAAATTTTGGGATTTCTTTTCCTGTGGGTTGGGATGGGCGTTCTTCTGGGAATTTGGTTTTTAGGCTGCCGGCCCTTAAGTTCGGTTGAGGGTGGGGTACTTTTCTAGTGGGTTGGGTTTCTCTTCTTTCTTCCTCTTCTACTGTCCTTTAGGTTTCTTTAGGTTCCGTGTATACCACGCGTGTTTGCTTTTTGAATGACTGAGACGAAGACAATCTACCTACCCAAATTACCTCATCCTTATCCACTTTGCTTCCTTAACTTTAGTAATAGACCTTTTTTTGTTTTCTCCTAGTTTTTTTTGTTTTTTTTTTGGAAGTATTATCGCTTCACGGTATGCTCTCCTTTCACTTTTGTTTTCTTTTCTCCCTATTTTCTCCTAGTACCGGCCGAATGCCGAAGGGCTCACGTGGGAGTTTGGAGTCAGGTTGTTCTTTCGTGGAATGCTTGAGTTGTATGCTTTATGGGTGTCTCTGGTGGTATATGCGTCATTGTCGTCCGCACTTAACTTTCTTCCTGTCTTCTCATTTCTTCTGATTTTGGGTTGGGTTTACTTTGTTTGCTCCGGGTTGGGAATGGCTTAGGGTTGTTTACTTCCTCGCAGGGGTTTGGTTTTTACTTATATATATATATATATATATATATATATATATATATATATATATATATATATATATATATATGTGGGTTGGGCGAGAATATATGGGGTTGGGTCATTAGGGATTTTAGGGCTTCTTGTCCTGAGCTTAAGCTCAAACTTCTCTCTTCCTCCTACCTTCTTTCTTTCCTACCGTACATCGTTATAAATCCTCTTCCGAGGTCTTAATTTTGCTGGGGGGGAATCTGTTACGTGTTTATCGCGAATAACGTGTATTTTCGATAATTTCCTTTACTTTATCTAATGAATGAACTAATTAGTTAGATCTAAATATTAATATTTCCTTATTCGTTGGTGGAATGTTTTTAATTTCGTACCTCAAAAATTTATTGTTCGCACCTCTACAGTTTAAACTAATTGATTTAACGTACACATCTTTTATTCCTCTATAGATATAAGTTGCGCCATCTCTAAAATTTATGGTCATTTACTAGAGTTTGAAAAGAAATCTTGTTTTTAAAAGACAACTATTAGATATCTGTAAAAATTTATTTATCATAATTTGGTTTTAACATTCTTATCTAGTTTGAATAGTTTTAATAGTTTGGCAATATTGCTTTTGTTAGGGCGTTGTTCCTAATCTTTCTTTTCTTAACACGCCATTTTCCGATGAGAAGGTTGATCTGCAAGAAAAATTTTTCCTTCCGTTTATAAGATGTTTAAGCATCGTTTCTTTGGAAAATTTTTCATATAATGTAATGGTTTTTGGTATAAAACTTTACTGACGCTTTACAAGCGGATCTATTGCAATTTTCAATCTTCATATCCTCGAGTAAGTGTAACACATGTTCGACAACCTTTAGTAAATCGTTTCTTTCATTTAGGTACTTTCGCAAGATTAATTAAATTAATAACATAAGTCTGTTGAAGCGAAATCATCGCTATCGGCTCTAAACATCTAAAAAGAGGTATGCTTGTATAAGGTAATTAGTAACGTACTTACTTTTATCACTTTCAGCGCCTTGATACCGGCGAAATAAACAGCTATTCTTTATTTATATACATAACTAGCAAATTGGAATGCACTACCGATCACCTCCGTACCTATTCCTACTGGAAGGCTGGCTCTTAACTATTGATTAGCTGTTTTGGTTCCACAGTAACTACCACCTTCGAAACACGAAGGGCATTTACAGTTTGGTAATTCTTCATCAAAGGTCAGAATTCTTTATTATTCAATATACACAGGACTTGTGTAATGAACAGGGTATTTCTAAAATCCGTACAACATACTTAGGTTACCTTCGTTTTTTTACTTACTTGCAACAAAATTTATCATTTACAATCCCTGTAATAACACTCTTTTGCTGGAGGCTAAAGGGGTTGATTAATATAGAGTTTGATTTGTTCAATTTGTAATTAATTTCTACATACAAAAAGAAAGAAAAAACCACACCTATATTCACTGGGACGTTGACCTACTTTGTTTCACGGTAGCTGCGCGTTGAAGCTCCTGTTTTTAAAATACATTATATACAGGGTGGAACAGATATCGAGGTCAAATGAATTACAGTCATTGTATGAAACCGTATATATATTTATAGTCAAATTTAGAATTTCTGTAGCTTTTCTGTACTTTGTCTTTGATTAATATTAATTATTTGTCATTACGGATAATTTTGTTCAGAGCAGGTTTTGCTGTAATAAAAATTTCTGTACTATTGAATGTCTTGCTTCAATTCTATGCCTTGCACTGAACAGACTATCCAGATATTTCTATTTAATACCACTTAAGGGTTTTAATAAAATTCAAGAAACCGAAATTAAAATCATTGGGGATTTAAATTCTATTTTGTGAAACGTAGGCAAGCCGTTTCAAAAATTAAGCACTACTATTTTCATTGTGGATCTATTTTAGATCGCACTTTATGGGTTACTTTCGCCCTTTCGGCTGCGATTTGTAAGTACTTACAACCGTCGGGAGCGGCACAATTAACGAAACTTTTCTTTTACATTTAGGGTTCGATTAACGAACTAAATACATTTAGTTTTTCTTTATTCTTTGTGGGCATCTGCGACGGCTCACCACTTGCCATCGTCAGGGCTGAATTATAATTATGTTGTAAGTTAAGATTGTTATGAATACTTTGGGGGAAAATTAGCATAGTACCATATTTGTTTACTTTCGATATTTATTCGACAAGTATTAATTTGAGTTTAAATTAAATTAAATAAACGATTACTGTGTGGTTGTTCGGGTAAAAGTTTGTCTCTCTTTTAATTTGTTTCCTTTTTTTTTTTGGAGCACTACCTGTTTCAGGTTTTACAGGGCCTGCCCCTACTCTACTCCTCTTTTTCCTTTTTCTCTCCTTTTCTCCCCTTTCCTGACTAAAACCTGTGGCGCCTATCCTTTAGTGGCTATCTAACCACGTCAACACCATTGTAGCAATCCTCCAAAACCCCACGCATCCAAGTGCTCTGCGGTCAAACGACCGTACGCAGGAGCTTAGTCGAGCGCACTTTCAAAAAAATGTTTACATGCAGGTTAGACATGTAGCACGTTTAATATTTTATTATCGTAAATAACGCCACAAAAAGATATTTCAAATATCCAAGAGGCGAGAGTACAACATTCGGATTGTAAAGTGCAACTGCGAAGTAAAGTAAATATAGTTTGGGTTGGTTTATCCACAATTGCTTACAAGTGAAAACAGTTGTAAATTTGTAGGTATTTACAACTTAGCAGAAAATTGTTTTGTTCTCTCGCTCTCACCCCGGATGAAGCCCCAAGGTAGTGGCTCGTGACTCGTGAACGTGATATTTCGCATAAGTAAATTTTACAGCACATTTGTTTTGTAAAACATCGGTCATGCTTCTTAAAGCTTTGCTGCAGCCGCACTACTAAGCATTTTCTAACTTTCACCGCGGGTTGAAATTCAAAATACATGCATGGAATAATTCTTTTATATTTTACGTGACAACAATTAGCAAATTCAGTCCTTTTGCGGGCCCTTACACGGTTCCGGGCACGTGTTCCGCTGAACACGGGGAATACTGGTAAATACGGCTTTGATTGAAGCATTGTTGTTTCTAGTAGATCTTGAAGTAAATGGTTCTTAAAATTACACCGAGCTGGTAGCGTAGTGGAAGAGTGACATGCATGACATAATCCCGGATCAAGCTTTGCCAACCTAAAAATATACCATGAAATTAATGGCTGTAATGACATCGGAGGTGATGACGTCGCGTTTCTTAAAGTATCTATTAAAGAATCAAAATGGAAGAAAGTAACAAAAAGGTAGTTTAGACGTGCAACAAAGTTGCACTCTTTTTAAGTAGTACAGGAAAATATAATTCATGTTGTAAATTCCTTGTTGTTGAGATAACATTTTCACCGTGAGCCTTATATGGTTAAAACAAGTGATAATTAAAAAAATACTTTATCTTAGCATGTGTTTCTGAAAAAGATATTTCGAGCGGTGTATTTTTCCTATGATACGTCTGAACGTATGTTTTACTAAGAAATTCACAGTTTTATACAATTTAACTAGGACAAAGAGCTGTTCACAAACTTTATGGGATATCGAAGGAGTAGCTCTCGAGAAAGTGTAAAAAAAAAAAATTCTCCCAAGTAAGGTACACTATTCGGATGACCACATTTACAAAAATCTTCACGTTCTGTCTCCAAATACCTAAAACAATAAGTTTGAATCTTGGGGATCTTTGGTATTATTGTTTTTCTGAAATGCACAAACGCACAAACTCAGAACATTTTGGTAAACTGATATTCAGTACAAGGCGGATCAAACGTTGTATCTTATTTTATTTAATTTACGTCACAGTATCTTATCTTATCTACTTTAGTTACAGTCAGTTGACATATAAGTTATAAAGGCACAATTAACAGTTAAAATACGAAAATGGTTGTGTGGTTAACTTACTTATGTGAAGATGAAATTTAGCAATAAAATGAAAGTATATAGAAATTCGAAAAAGCAGATTCATCAGGGAGAACTAACTATGATTTCTGACGCCTTCATTGGTTAAAATGTGGTAAAATATGAACAGAGAAAAGTCAGGCATGCAGGAGTGAGGTAAAAAATTGTAAATATCCCCACTAATATTCAAATAGAGGATTAATTTCGAAGTTTTACACTAATTTATGTATTTAAGCAAACAAGTCATACTTTTTTAAACTTTAGATGGATTTCAAGTTATTTCAGAAGGTTTTATGGTGTGATGACGGTATGTGATGTTACTGTGTTTACTTTCTTATGCGAATGAGCGTGTTCGTATGAGTGTGGATGTGCCTGAATATCTGTAGCTACATTACGTAAAATATACGTAACCGATTTTAATGAAACTCTGCATTTTGAACATTTCGGATCTATCCAATTTTGGTTAACATCTATGCACAAATAAAGGTACTTTACAGAAGGCATGAAAGTACATTGTGTCAGTACCATGAATACTGATAGCTTTATGGAAGAAAGCGGAAAGGCCTTTATTAAAGGTAATTAATTGCTAGGTTTCCTTTCTGTTGAGTAATAACTATACCCTAAAAAATCAAAAAAGGCCTAAAGATAACTTTTGTGGATATCAGCAAAATTCTCAACTTATAAAACCTTTTTAAAGATAATTTAATTTTAGATGCTTCTCTTTTAAGTATTCAACATGAAAAAAAAATTAGCTATTAGTAAAGTCTGTATTTTCATACTAGATAAACACAGGTGGTACGTCAGCATTTGATTAATAAAAATTTAAATAGAATTGGGTATTTTGTATTGAAACTAAAAATTATGTATGCTGTATTATATAGAGAGAATTGAGTTTAACTAATAAATGAATTTAGCCACGTAGGATGTGTATAATATGTACTGCTTTTTTTAAATACAAAAAATTAGTCAATATTTGCTAATTTATCACCACATACGCAAAAGAAAGTTATGTGCTGGTGGCATAAGTATTACCCTCGTGTAGAATTCGATGCCACGCAATGTCACGTTTCCTACGTTTTACGTTTTCAGCGTTTTAGGAAAACAACTACCCCATTTTCAAGTTGATGTATGTGTGTATGCACGAGCGCGTATGTGTGCGACAGCGTCCGCGTGTGTGTACGTATGCACCTGTCTTCGTGAAGCATGTGTTAATGCGTGGGGTGTGGGTGTGAGTACGACTGTGAATCAGCGTGTGTGCGTGGCACGTGCTTCTGTGTGCGCGTATCCGCGTTTTTGTGTGCGTTATGTGGTGGTTACATCAGATTTTACTTTCTCATGCGGGTGTGCGTTCGTGTGGCGTGTTCGTGTGCGTGTGTGCGTGCGTTATATTCAGAAGTAGCAGTAAATTGGAGGATGTTCAGGTGACTTTTGATTTCATTCTAACCTTTCTTGTGAGTATGAAAACAGTGCTAATACCATGATTAATTAAAATTTTATCAATTTTATCCGCAACGTTAGTTATGAAAAGGTTGAAACTCAAACAATATTAAACGACCATCGTTATTTACAGGTACACCTTGCAACACAGTTACATTATCTTTTTTAGAAGTATGCGTTGGGACTCTCTAATACTCCTTCGTAGGTTCAAAGCAGTGGGGTAGCTATTAATGAAGTTTAAGTAGGTTAACGACAGGATAAAGTACATATGTTGAATTTATTGTTGTCACATACAAGATTATTAAACCTGAATACATTGGATGTGGTAAATTACCACTATAATTAATTAAATAATACTGCGGTGTTCATCTATTGGTACTGAAGTGAAGCTGGGTGTAGCGTTCTTATAGCCCTACTTGACCACTTGAACACTGCAGTTGATGAAAACATGACGTTGATAAAAGTTAGAATGCAAATAAAATTAATGTTAAAATATTAGGCAACAAGGGGAAAGTTCTAAATCTAGTGTGATCAATAAAACCAGTGTTGTTTGGGGAAAAAGTACTTAGTATGGGTATTAGATAAACGCCAAATTTTGAATGTTTATTATATAATTATATATATATATATATATATATATATATATATATATATATATATATATATATTCTATTGTGGAACCGTAAAGACATCGGTATTTATAGTTTGTTGTAATTTATTGCAGGTGGATGTTAACCAAATAACGGAGTATAGAATGGTTTGGAGTTATAATTTATTAAATTTTAGAGCAATTATTTATTGTAAAACAATTGTGACATGTGATCTGGTTTATAATTAATGACTGACAGCAAACAAATGTAATATGTTGTTTCAAAATAATTGCTTGGAATTATAGGTTAAGTGAAAGCAGGGGTTGTCCTTATCTTTAAAAGTGTAATTTGAACTTATTTGCAATAATGCAAATTCAAGAACAAAACAATCGCAAACGGCTGTATCTTTACTTTACTGACAATAATGCTACTATTACGAAAATTAATTGCTTGCCTTACACAGACTTTCCTGACAATAATTAAAGCATTAGAATTTATTTACAAGTCTGTTATTTAATTACCCGCAAACCTCAAATCTGATCAAGGGAATTGGCCGTCTAGTGGTAAGTTACGCCATGTTATGAGAATGAGATAAGATTGGACGAGGTTAAGTGTTGCATCATGTAAACAATGAACCTACTCAAATTAGAATTAACAAGTTTTGCGAATGATGGTTCAACCCGTTAATTTACTGAGTTGCGAAAGAACTACAAAAAAACCCAATTTATTAATAAATGAGTAATTGCTTAAATATATTAATAAATCAAATAACAAAAAAAAAAACAATGGACGGGTTAAACATATAATAAAACCTCATTAAATCAGGTTAAATTGCGTACAAAATTATAAAATTAAGTAACAAATTAAATAATCACATCCACAATTGTGTCGTGAATAAATCAGAATAAAAATGGTGACTCCAAACATCTACTCCTTATACACCAATCATGCCGGTCTTTAAGTTAACCCAAAGTAAATAAGAAAATAAGAAGGCAGGCCGTTTTTACTCCCCACATCCACCCCCGTTTTTAAAAGCTATAAAAAAACGAGAAATATTACGTGGAAATATTTTCATATTTATTACTAAAAGAAATATTAATTTTTAAAATATGCACTCGTCCATAGCAAACCTTATACCTAGACCTTGAATTTCCAAGTAACAAAGTCTTTTGCTCAGCGGTATGTTCGGATATAATTAATTAGTGATGCGAAAATATCTGTGAGTGTAGCAGTTTTCAATTATTCGTCACGGTCTTCGGTAAATGCAGTTTCTAGAGAACGCCTGTTTTCTACCCCAACATATGTTTTCCTTTTTCTTTTAAACTCTTACTCAAATATCAGTTACATAAAACAAAATATCCCAAAAGCATTAGCAAATTACGACTTATTACCAAGATATTTAAACCCATTAATTATTTTTTCAATCGCGGTAACAATTGCAATTTGAAAATGTTTATAACAACAATAAAATTTTCTCGGTCAGCTACCTACACTATACGGCTTGTAGAATTGTGTAAGCGGTTTTTGGCAAACGGGATGGAAACGAATATAACGTGCTTTTGTTGGTGAAAGGGTTGTTTGTGTGTTGCGAAATTAAGTGGATAGAAATGGTGCTAATAAATGAAGATGACTAGTCTTCGGTTTTGAGGGGAATGCGTAACTTGCTTGGCTTTCGTTAAAATAATTTGTTTTCAATCCTTGTCTATCGTTACCTCGATTTAAGTTTTGAGCTTGTATTACTATTGGTAAGTATATTTACGTTACGTAGCTATCTTCTTTTCTTTCAATAATTAAATGTTAGTGTATGTCAATATTTCCCCTTTAGTGTACATAATTACGAGTACCTCTGTATATAGTATAGTATGGTCTGAGTTTTGTGCGCAAATGCGAACTCAATACGCTGGATTCAATTCCTTTCCGTCTTTTCTGATATACTACATTACATTTAAGTTTTGCCTCCCTTTTATAAGGTATGTAAAGCTTCTAATTACATTTTTGTATATTATATGTATTAGGGAACAAAAATAGGGTGCATGGGTACGCCTTTACATTAAGGAAACCGCTTGTGTTAAGAAAAAGCTGAAATTTTAAGAATTTTGTTCGTTATAAAAGCGTGCTGCATGACGTCATGAATGGCGTCATACAATGGCTTGCATGAGCATATACGTTTATATTATTACCGCTTGCTGTTAGTACGTCTGCTGTTAGTTTGCCTGCATTTGTAGTTTTTCCATTATTGGTATGTGGAAAATTACGTTACCCATATGGTCTATTATTTTTACGTCGAAGACAAATGAAATTAATTATAGTACCTTACCTTACTTCATATTATGGAACTTACGTTACCTTCATATATGGTCTACAGTTCATTTATTTGTACGTTATGGGAAAATGGAAATTATCGTATGTGTATCGTGTATATATTGAATGGGAAATGTATTTCTCATGTTACAGTTCGTTTTAAGACGAAGTTATACTTATTTTGAGTACATATAAGTCATGCGTATCCTTTTATGCAAAGTACGTTTTAAGTAAGTAAACAAAGTTCGTTTATTTGTACGTTATAGGAAAATGGAAATTATCGTATGTGTATCGTGTATGTATTGAATGGGAAATGTATTTCTCATGCTACAGTTCGTTTTAAGACGAAGTTATACTAATTTTGAGTACATATAAGTCATACGTATCCTTTTATGCAAAGTACGTTTTAAGTAAGTAAATAAATCAGTATAGTGTTGTCTTGATACGGTTATGAAGGAACAGCTGCTTTCTATTCCTAAGATAAAAGCATTCGAGTACATAACCTACATTAACCGTAACGTTTGTTGACGTAGGTCACGTTTTATTATTAAATACAGTGTTGATCACATTGCATTTTGAATTTTAAGTAAATAAATATTATAAGCTTGTATGGTTGTGTTTAATTTAGTAATTTTAAAATTGTAAATCTTTACGAGAAGTATTGTAAGCCACTTTGCTTACAATAATTAAAATTGTTCATTTTAAGTTGTCCTTGGTCCAACTCAGTCGGTTTACGTACTAGCAAGAAAAATGGATGGGTTCGTTTTGGTATCTGGTTTTGACAATTGTACAATTTGTACAATAAATAAAATATGCAATTCTTCCCTTGGCACGCCCGGTCTGGATGGACCGCTCTGGGTGCCAGCTGGTCGGCTATTGTCTCCTGAGACGTTCCTGTGTGAATTAGAATTAATATTACCTTTATCTGTTTATCAGGTACTCGTATTATAACACAAAATCCTAACAAGGACGTCTTTTAAAATTAATTAAGAACTCTTAGGCCGGCCCTGTAAATCCTGGCAACTAGAAAGTTTACTTACAGTGCTAACGAGACCGCTTGCGCTTGCGTCTGTGAGAAGGTCAGTTTCGAAAAACCAATACTTTAAGGCAACGTTGGTGCGCATGACTATTCTTGTAGAAGAGCTGGCTTTCAAACAGAATAAATGCCTTCTTTTACCTGGAATTTCTATTAAATGAATTTTTGTATTTGTACGATATAATAGTGTTAACTGTTACTGTTTATGATGATTTAAATAAACCAACTACAGGAGCGCCGGGTTCTGGTTGATTAATTTCGGAAGTATTTACTCTAA
Source organism: Vesta saturnalis (assembly GCA_036346205.1). Classification (NCBI taxonomy): domain Eukaryota; kingdom Metazoa; phylum Arthropoda; class Insecta; order Coleoptera; family Lampyridae; genus Vesta; species Vesta saturnalis. The sequence continues at coordinate 1,682,169 of JARFJB010001974.1, forward strand.
TTATTAAGGAATAATAAGTTTAATATTAGACGTTAACTAAAGTAAGAATAGAAAATGTTTTCTACATTAATTCGGTTTCGCCTGTAATTTAATACGTAAACGCTTCTATTCGAACGAGATTTAAGGGTAATTATTTAAAATGAATGTAATCAATATTACTATTTACACGAGATTTTACCCCGACGGTACCGGAAGTAAACAATTATTTCAATTGTTTGGAATGAAATAAACTAATGTTTATTACTTACGCGATTAACCTCCGTATTAAAATGAAATAATCAATACGTACAACGTTCGAACCAATAATGATGTTGGTCATGTGTTCAATCCGTCGGCAACGAAGTAGTTTGTTGTTTTCAGGTGCGGAAGACTTACTCGCGGTATAGGTATGTTCTTTTCACCGGTTGAAATTAAATGTGTGAACGCGCAACGGTCTCTTCTTTCTATAGCTGGAGGAGCATTTAGGTGATCTTTAAAGGGCGTCTGGTATTGATGTTATCTGCAAATTGCAGGTGCTGCTCGTTTTTATTGCTTGTTTTGCCTCGTGTTAAGCGTATTTGTGTTAGTAAGTATAATACATGTTTGGTGAAGAGCCATTTATAAGAATCTGGGGCTAACCCTTTGATTGTTGTACAAATCGATCATCAGGAGGTTGGTAGAATTAAGGTGATAACCTTCCTTCCCAACGGGGTAAGTGAAAGGCGACTACGGGCGACAAAACCCGGCGTAACACCGTCCATTATATGTATTGTGTAATGTTGTGCAATAAAACTTACGTGATTTTAACCCCAGAGTACATCAACCAGCAGCTCGGTGATATGAAGATGGCGGTGTTATCTAGGTAGCTCGACAAAATATGCACGACGTCAAAAGATTAATATTCCGACAAACGCGGGGGTCTACAGATCGTCGGAACTAGATAACGCGATTAAGGGCGGGCGCGGTCAGGCTTCTGTACCAAGTCTGGGTTATCACAGTAAGCGATCAGGATTCTGGTCAGGATTTTAAGGATTTATCGCGATTAAGAGCAGCGGACGATCGGTCAGGATTATCTTTATTCAGTAGCGTCGGCTGAACGGATCTACGCGCAAGAGGTCGGTGCAACAGGCCGACGTACAAGCAGGAAGTAGACTATGGACCGGATTGGTGCATGAGCAGCAAGTGGTCGCAGCAAAGGCCCAATACACAATCATTAAGTAGGGTAGCGCGTCTCGCGGCTTTATAGAGAATCCGCGGTACGGCTTCTGTACAGGGATCTTCAGGTCACGATTCGCGGGAATTACGGTGGGGACTCTAATGTAGAAAAACATTCGATATTTTTTAAATTATCCGACGGAGGGGATTATAAAAATCATTATTTGTTGATTTCTGCGAAATTTGATTAACACGGGATAATAAACAAATAAAAATTCGAAATTCGCTGGCTCTTTGCAATATCGTTTTAGTTATTTGATGCTGATATTAATCAGACATTTTGCTTTATTAACTATACATATAAATAAATACAGTTGTTTAGTATTTATTTAGATAAGCACAACTTTCTCAGTTTTTGTTGTATTTTAATTATTAAACCAATAAATTGAGTGACGTCCAACAAACAAATTCCTTACTAGTTACTTACGGATATATCGATACTTCCCTCATGACCTGAAAATCAATGAGTTCTCAATTACAGTAAGTTTCATAAGTTTGTACCTCACTGAGCTAGACCGTGGTATAATTTACCTTTTTAATATAACAGTCAATCATACCTATTTTTTTATTTATTATAAATGTTCAATAGTAAACGAAATTCTCGAACTTTGCTCTGTTGACAGGCTTATATTGTTATGGTATATTAGAGGGTCGGTATGAGCAAGCGTTTTGAGGTAGTTGAATACATGGGTTATACTTGCAGCGCCGCTTACTAGAACATAATTTAATATAAAATATTACCATATATTGAAATAAATTAAATCAATTCTTTTTATTTCTGTCACAATACAGCCTAGCACGTTTAATTGCATTATTGGAATATCCATTGGATGGCAACGGAGGTAAAGTTCATCCGATTAACTTATCCCGATGACGTCATGTATGCATTAAATCACAAAATGACCGTCGTCTGTAATTTAAAACAAAAATATGAGCACTGATACCAACCTTTCCACAGAACAACTTTCCTTTATTTGCGTATACGTTGATTGAGGTTACGTACGCTCGCCGGTTGGTTTGTGTCTTCGTTTATTCATTCCTTCTTTAGTTAATATTGTAAAAGATCGGTTCTTTTCAGAACCACATTACTTTCTAGTGTTCATTTAAGGTAAAGATTAATTCGTTTTACAGAAAGAGATAACATTTATGTTTTCATTTGTAGCACATCAACATGCCTCGTAGGCCAATTACCGTAGGCGAATTGATCCATAACTTAGTCGAATACTTTAATAAAGAAAAACAGAACAAGGAGCCCTTATCACCATTAACAGCAGTGCATACAAGGGTTAGCGATGCTTTGAAAATTGACACGAAAACTATTTCTAATGCTTTACGACGACATCAAAATCAAGAAGAAAACAAGGAAAATGAACATCAACGAAAAAGGCTAAAATCAAAAGACATGGATCAACGACAAAAAAGTGAAATCCGTACTACAATTTACAACATGTATATTAACCATGAACATGTTACATTAGATACGCTCTTAACAAAAATTAAAGAAAGAGGTATCGTTGAGTGTAAAAGGACTAGCCTCTATCACGTTTTGTTGGACATTGGATTTCATTTCAAGCAAACTAACAATAGAAAAGCTCTTTGCGAAAAAACTTCAATAGCATCGATGAGGTTAAAATTTTTGAGAAGTTACATTACTTATATGAAACAAGATATCTACAAGCAGTTCGTTTATCTCGACGAAACATGGATATTTGCAAAAGGAAGCAACAAAAGAATATGGCAAGATTCCAGTTCAAAATGCTTTAAGAATCTTGGCGGGGAAGGCAAACGTTATATAGTTCTACATGCTGGAACAGAATATGGCTTTGTGGAAGGAGCAGAACTTATATTCTCTACCACCAATAAAAGCAGCGATTATCACGATTGTATGAATTCGGAAAACTTCGTTAAATGGTTAACAAATCAACTTTTGCCAAACTTAACAAATCCATCTATATAATCATTATGGATAACGCTCCGTACCATTCACAAATTGTCAATCACCAACCAACTACAAATTGGAAAAAAGAAGAAATTACAGAGTGGCTTAGGGAAAAAAAAATTACTCATGAAAAAAAAGCATTTAAAACGGAATTACTACATATAGCAAAGCTACATAAGGAAGAGAAACAATATTTGGTCGATAATATTATTAGAGAACATGGACACGAAATTTTATGCTTACCTCCTTACCACTGTCAATTTAACCCAATAGAAATGGTATGGGGAATAAGCAAAACTTATTATGATAAACACATTGGAAGAGATGGTTATGTGGAAAGAAGCGTTAGAAACAGTTTCAACTTCAGTTTGGTTAAAAATGATTAAACATGCAGAAGCTGAAATTCTAAAGTCTTGGGAACAAGAAAAAGTTTATGATGTCCAAGTAAATCCAATTATTATAAATCCAAACGATAGCATAGATACAGAAGATGAAGTGTAGTGAACATTTAATTTCTTGTTTTTAATTGAATTCTTAACGCAAACAGTTTTCTCCAAAAACTTAATAATAATCTATAATAATTATAATAATAACATATAATGTATGTTATTGTACACTAAAACATTATAATTTATAACAATAAATTATTTTCAACACAGTCATGCTTAAATGTGAATGAACAAATTTACGTTTTATTACATTATGGTGTATTTTTTTTATGTACTCAATAAGTAAGAAACACTTGGTTATAATGTATTTGACACGATACTTTGAATAAGTTTAAAAAAGTGCTATAATTCAATTACATTAAATACACCAATAATTTTGAATTGCAGTATAATAATCTTCTACACAAACAAGTGTATAAACACCGATGATTGAAATTATCATTCCGTATTGTGCAATTCGAATATTTTCTCAAGGCATAATGATTAGTACCATTCCTAAAAATTCAATCTTTATGAATAAATCAAATAAATAACCATAAACTCACAAATTTGCAAATAGAATATATTGCAGAAGCTGAAATTCTAAAGTCTTGGGAACAAGAAAAAGTTTATGGTGTCCAAGTCAATCTAATTATACATCCAAACGATAACACAGATACAGAAAATGAAGTGTAGTGAACATTTAATTTCTTGTTTTTAATTGAATTCTTAACGCAAACAGTTTTCTCCAAAAACTTAATAATAATCTATAATAATTATAATAATAACATATAATGTATGTTATTGTACATTAACATTATAATTTATAACGATAAATTATTTTCAACACAGTCATGTTTAAATGTGAATGGACAAATTTACGTTTTATTACATTATTGGTTATATTGTGTTTGAAACGATATTTTGAATAAGTTTAAAAAAGTACTATAATTCAATTACATTAAATACACCAATAATTTTTGAATTGCAGTATAATAACCTTCTACACAAACAAGTGTATAAATAAACACCGATGACTGAAATTATCATTACATATTTTGCAATTCGAATGTTTTCTCAAAGCATAATGATTAGTAGCGTTCCTAAAAAATTCAATCTTTATGAATAAATCAAATAAATAACCATTAACTCACAAATGTATTGCCGTCAAAGATATATAATCGCCACTTTTATGTAGAAAAGTATTGGAACAATTACTTCCTCTCTTTGGAAGAGTTCATTGGTCTTAACCTACAAATACCTATTTACAAAATTTTTGCAACGTTTTAGAATATATAATAACTTACCAAAATTCGTCTGCTACGTTTTAAGTTTTATTGAAAATAATATGCTTTATGTGCGTACATCTACGATACGTAAATAAAACTTTTGTCTTTTATTTGCAAACATTATGACATTTATGTTTATGTGAAGTAGTTAAGTTAAAGTTGGTAATGTTGGTATCAAAACTGTTCGTACAAGAAAACTTAATTTGTTGTTAACGTTATCCTTGTTAGTTACTTGAGTTAATAAGAGCCATACAAAACGACACTCTTGGAATAATACGTTAGCTAATAGTGTACATTGTATTCAATATGTAAAAAAGGATAGTCATACACAAGTGCGCGATTGATTCATCGATCAATCGGGATAAGTTAAACGAATGTCCTATATGTATTAAATATGTCTCCAAACTTTAAATGTTTCAAACGCAACTGCAATTTTATAAAATCCGAAAAGTCATCTGGTTGTAATTGCTGCGTTAAAGTATGCAAATATATTTAAAACAGATAAACGTTATGTATTAAGTAATGTCTAAGATACATAATATAAGATTATCATGTTCTAACATTTTCACCTTATACCTCACGTAAAATTAGGGGGTAACATGAATAATTTTATAGTAAACGAAATTAGTATTCGGTTAAATACAGAAACAAAACGTATAGAAACTATATACGTTTTATTTACAAATTGTAACTTTTCCAAGTTGGATTTTAAAAAGAAGATCACGATTTAGTAGGCATTGCGAATAACTTATACTGAATTCCGGGAAGTTTGAATACACTTTGTGAACTAAAGTTAATAAGTGATGACAAGGATGTTGTGGAACGTAGGTATTCCCTGGATGTTAATTATGTATCGAGTTTAACTGTATATGTATATTTAGATGTATGTGAGTCTGTCTGCAATATGATGTTTAGATAATACAAATTCTAGGATCGTGGTATTCCGAATGTTATAACCTCGTTATATTTCACCCTTGACTACCATTACGCAATTTTACAATAATTTTAAGAAAATAACTTACATGTATTGTTTGTGTATAACAATAAACATATTATATCTATAATTATTGAAAACAGGAGCTAATGCAATTTGCTGTTTCAGGCACTCTAACTTCGTAGCAACTTTGTACGACATTAGAAATGCGTATTTATTAATTAGAAAGATAAGTGAAAAAAAATTGAGAAGGGCTTTTTCTTTAACGTTTTTTCTACAACCCAAGTTATCAACGCACATAAGAAAGGAGTTCGTAAAAAATAATATACTATCGTTATGGTGCAATATAAGTTATCTCTTATTTTATTGATCAAGAAATAAAACGAAGCTAAATGACGACTATAAACCTACATTCACTAGTGATTCATATGTTACAAGTCGTTAGGTTCCGTCACAGTAGTTCAATCGATTACGTATTTATCAACTTTTATAGCACCATTTCCTTGAAAAATGAATATCGACAGGGCACATTCGGTAATGAAACTTTTTTTAAATGCATAGTTGATATTAAAAATATGTAACCTTATTGACACTTTTGATGGAAAATAATTTGTTCTGTTAGAGGTTAAAACGATACATAAAACGGAAACAAGTAATATTTTATTTTATTTAAATTTTTATGTACAAAATAATTGAGGTCACACGACACAGCACAATTTGACGTGCTGGTTTATTTAGATTCACGACAGAGAAAATCTTTGTTAAAAGTTTCATATTTTTTTATATTTAGTGAGATAGCTTAATAAAAAATTTACGTTAGATTTCGAAATTCCGTCTTTATTTGTTGAATTCTTTTGCACCCTTTAATACCGATTTGATTAATTTATTTAGGAGCATTTATTACACAGCTTTTCCTATTTTTAAGATAATTGGTAACTGAAAGAGCTGTTGAAATGTTGGTTTATAATCCTTAAATCAATCACATTTGTCCTTTTTTCCTTTTTTGACAAGATTCGCACGTTTCAAAACTACAAGTATTTTCAGCTGTAGTCATTGGTATTATTAAGAAATGTGAAAAATATAACTGTATTTATTTATATGTATCGAATGTTAACATAAAAATCAAAAATCTATCCGTTTAAGAAGTTTCTTTCGTCATTCAATACTTGACGATTCATTTTTAATACGTTGATAACGAAAATAGGCAACATTGTAAAAACAAAAACAATAAGCAGACGAACGTTTAAAACTCGGTATAATAAATATCTCGATTTAACTAAAAAATTTCAATTTCTATAAGAATATTGATAATGGAGATTAAAC
>JARFJB010001974.1:1691775-1731775 GCA_036346205.1 Vesta saturnalis
TTGGTAACGTTGCTTGCTATACCCAGTCCGTGGAGTTATGTTTAATTAGCTTTTTTGATATCTGTATTTATTTATGATAAGATCAGGCATGCATGTAAAGTAATATAGCGGTGAAACTAACTATCTTATATCTTATTATATATCTTATTCATTATGCAATTTCCAACATTTTGTGCGTGTACTTTTGCCTAACCTCCAGAGGGGTACTGCTTTTTAATATAGCCAAAAGGACCTTAACTAGATGACCATCAAAATAACCCTAAAACCAACCCCCAAGTCCAGCCCCTGGTCCAGCCCCCAGCACCATGACCAGCCCCTCACGTGAGCATGTGCAAAAAAGGCGCTAATTAGGGTTGACCCATAGGGTAGAAAATACGCGTCCTATACGTGAGCTGTCATAAAATCGGGTGAAAAACAAGTTCTACACGTGGGTGTGTAAAAAATAATTAGGGTTGAAAAACAGCCTTCGAAAAAGAAGGGTTGAAAATACGGTCTCACACGTGAGCGGGTAAAAATAATTAGGGTTGAAAAAAGGGCCTTCGAACGGAAAGGGTTGAAAATACGGTCTCACACGTGAGAGGGTAAAAAATAGGGGTGAAGAAATACGCCCTACACGTAAGCGAGTAAAAATAAGGGTGAAAAATGCGGTCCCCCACGTGGGCGGTCTTGTGACGTCAAAATCCAAGATGGCGGCGCAAGTGTCGGTGTTCTACTTATAACTAAATATATAGGGTGGTCCAGTTTATAACGGCAGGACATTGCCAAAGGGTAGTTAACGTAAAAATGTCAGTTTTTCATATAAACATATATGCAAAATGCAACCCTGCGTTCTCCGCCTCCTGGGTGTAAACCATGAACAGGTTGCAGATGAAAAGGACGTCTGTGGTCCTCTTTTAATATTCTTCTTTGACTAGTCCTCGAATCTCTATTAAATGCACGAAGTACGTTATTGTTTCTCCTTACCGTGTTAAAATTCAGACCATTAGGATTCCTAGGTATATCCTTCAGCCCTTGATTGACGAATTGAAGATGCACGTTTGAAAAAATATTATGATGTGGCTGTCGTCTGTTGGGAAATCGTCAACGGTATTCCCGAGGTGCTTCGGCTGTATTCCTATCACAAAAACCATAAACAAAATGCATGTCAGCATATTCTTGATTAGAAAATTTAAAAGGTATTTTAGTTAACGTTTGATACTGGCAACCAAATTAAAAATAATTTACGAAATTATTTCTGAATTAAAATATTGTTCGTATAAATGTCAAAACTTAGTCATAGTTTACTTCGAGAAATTTAGATTCAAAATTAAATTTTGCATCACTGGCCTGACAAAATCTAAAATATCTGGAAAACAGTGAGCCGTACGTGTACCATGGAACCATACTTTTTTGTTCCAAAATGCATTATCAATCGGATGACGTTATTGGATTTATAATAAAGTCAGTGGCGTAGGAGATTTTTTTGAAAAGGGGCGATGGTACACCCATACCTCCGCCACTGATTTTCGTATTTTATCATCATAAGCCCTACATAATGAGGGATAATTAGTTCACACTATGTACCAAATTTAAAGTTATTCAAAGCTGCCGTTTTAAAAATTTTCAAAATATTCTATTTATTTTACAAAATTTCAACACTGTATCTCGAAGGAAGTTCTCCAGCATATATGTTTATATGAAAAACTGACATTATTTTTACGTTAAGTATCTTTTGGTAAAGTCCTGTCGTTATAAACTGAACCGCCCTGTATAAATTTACTTGTATATGTATTTAATTTGATATTTGTCAACCAATATTTCAGAATTTAATTTTTTCCTAATTTTTTGTAAAGGATTACCAAAATGTTGTTCGCAACACGTGCGCTGTCCCATTTTTGGTGCTCGGCCTATTTTATCCCTCGGCTACGCCTCGAGTTAAAAAAGAACGGCCTAGTACCAAAACATGTGTAAATAGCGCCCTAGTTTCAAAAATAACTATTATATTTTATATTTTTTGGTTGCTTCTCAGAAGGAAATGTAATGCAAATTTATTCTTTTCAATGACAACCCTTGATTTAGAATCTCTATTGCTTTCGCTAAAATAAGTACGGTTTAGTACAACAGCTGGCTTGTATAGAACTACGTTGTGCACATCTCGGGTAACTGGAAGGGTGGTCGCGTTTGTAGCAAGTAAACTAACACTTTAGCACGCTGACAGGCAGTAAGACGATACCTGTAATAGGGAGTGCTACATTTTCCTGGAACTTGGTAATCAGTCTACCTGCTATTTCAGGTCCTTACGAAGCTAGTATGATTGCGTGAGACCTGTCTAGTTAGGAGAGGTGCACAGCATTAAAAGAGACGGGCTCCATTGACGACGACCGCATAAACATGGAATGCGAATTGTTAAGCGGACTGTTAGAGGTGATTGAAACATAACTTGATATTTTGTCAGTATTAAACATAAAGCGGAAAGGAAAGGATGATAGTAGTGATCGCTATTTTCAGTAGTTGGAACGGAAACGGTGTAAGAGGAGTTGGAGTGATTGCAAGTGAAAAAGGCAAAATAATGTGTTAAGCAGTATGAATCGCCCCCCTTCCTCCCCGAATAATGTGTAATAGAATGAAAATGCAATTTCCAAAGATAATTTTTTGTTAAAGCATTCGGAAATGGAGAAAACCGCAGTAGAATGGGGTCAGCAGGAACGGAATTCTCTCATAATTTTTTTCACGTACCGTGGCGGAAGTGAAATGGAAAGTGGGTGGGAATAAGACGAGTGGAAGTGAGATGGAATTTAATGGGATGATCATAATTAAAAGTAGTATCTATCTGTTTGATCGTGCGCGCGCATACTTCATCATGTTGAGGGCTGTGATTGGAGAGCCTAAGGGAAAACCATGCCTCCTGGTTTCTGATTGGCAGCGGTCATTTTTGTTTTGTTTCGGTCATTTGATAGGCGTGGATTGTCGGCCATTCTTATTTTGGCAACCATTTTTGTTTTGGCGCAAAATTTCAAATAGTATTCTAATAAGAGGCAGCTTGTACTATCTCATAAGACAGGTATAGGCCTCTTGAACTTGTTCTTGGGTCGTACACTTTTGTCTGGAGCCCATAGACTCCGCCTAGACTCCGTGCTCTGGTCAATCAATCTAATTAACTAATCAAATCAATCAATATAGTAATAAATTCAAGATGTTGAACTGAAATCGACTTCCATCAAAACTTCTAAGTTATTACCAGTAATGAAAAGATAAAGAGCCTCTAATAATTTATTATAAGTAATACTATTTTTAAGGTCACATAACAAACACATCTCATGTATCAACAGCTGCATTACCATCATCCTCCTTATCTATTAGATCTTCCGTTACCTCCTCTTTTTCCTCTGGCTTCGAGTGAAAGTTTATAACATGCTTAGACTAATTGACCGAGATGAGATGATGGTGACGAATGGTTGATTCAATAATAAACAACTTGCACATTAATTTCAACACCTCTATCAACCTGCTGACCACTGTAATTGAGCAGACAAAAACCATACGAATCAATGTGTTCCTAATGATACGTTAACAATACACACACGTGCGCGCACACACACACACACACCATCCAGTTGTACTGCCACCGTCGAGCTTTACATACAGTGATAAAATACGTTTACAGTCATGGCATATTTACTTTTCTGTGTTTTGTTTATAAAATGGACAATATAAAGTAATTATTTTCTGGATTTCCCCAGTTTTGTAACCACAATAACATCCTTCCTCTATTCAAGACCCAAAAACCTTTACCGTGTTTGGAAAAAAACCCTAATTAGGTAATTACATAAAAGGTAAACAAGTTGAATTTCATTTCCAATTTTGCTAATACATCATCTTTTCTATAACCCTTGCTTTGAAAATTATATGTATAGCAAAATCGTTTGCTGCGTTTGCTTAAGCTGTCAATGGCTACATCTTCTTTCAACAGCCTCTAGATGCAAACACTTGATGGAACTTTCTTTGATTTAAGTTGAAGCTTGCAAAAACCAACTTTAGATTCAGCAATACTGGCTTGATTTAAGTTACAGCTTGTAAAAACCAACCTTCTTTTCAAAAATACTGGCTTGATTTAACTTACAGCTTGCAAAAACCAACTTCCATTTCAAAAATACTGGCTTGATATAAGTAAGATGTAATCTTAAAAATAGTATTAATTATAATAAATTATTAAAACTCCTTTACCTTTTTATTACTGGTAATAACCTAGAAGTTTTGGTCGATTTCAGTTCAATATGTTGAATTTATTGCTATATTACTTTGCGATTTAAAATTGAATTGTAGCTAAAAATCTGTTTATGTATTTGGTTTGATTTATGCGATTGATTGATATAAGTGGTTGATTTGATGGATTGAGCAGAGCACGGAGTCTATGAAGCCCATACAAGGGTAGAGGACCCGAGAACCAGTTCAGGAGGCCTATACCTGCCTTATGCGATAGTATGAAGGACACCTTATTAGATTACGATTTCAAATTTCCCGCCAAAACAAACATGGTTACTAAAACCAAAATGGCCGACAAGACACGCCTACAAAATGTCCGACAAGATGGTCGAAAAAACGAAACCAGGGGGCAATTTGTAAAAAAAGGCAGTATGCAAGAAAAAGATGCTGCGAAAAATGGTGCTCAGGGAGAAACAGTTATATGAAGTATACAGTTTCAGAAAGGAGACTAACACGGCAGTAAGGATGAGTAAGAGGATTTTGAAGAAAAAAGAAACTTCTGAAGGTGGGTAAAAAATACACAATGTGGCTTTAAGCAATAGGAGTGATGAATACTATGAACGAGATAGTATGAGATCAGTACTGATGTAGGAAACGCTTGGAAAAATGCGATCAAAGGTTGTACGGAATTGGGAGTAAATGAAATGAAACTAAGGATAGTAATGAGTTGAATTAGGTAAAGAAAGCTGTACATAACTTGAAGAGTGGTAAACTTGCTGGTGTTGGTGAAGTAACTGATGGAATGCTCAAATCGGGATGTGCAATGTCTAAGAAACCTTGTGTGGATATTTAATACATGTTTTAAGTGTGAAAAAGTGCGATTATTCTTTCGCTGTAAGAGGGTAACGGAAGCAAGAGTGATTGTAAAAATTACAGAAGCATCAGTTTGTTGAGTGTAAGTGGTAAGGTATTTGGAAGAGTTTTGATTGAGAAAGTACCTGCCATAACACAGAACAAAATTTGGCACGTTAAAGTTGGCTTCCTGCCAGGAAGAAGGGGATGCGCTGATCAGCTGGTTGCTCTGCAGCAGATGATTTAAAATGGTATAATGTGAAGAAGAACCAATAATGTGGGGTTATAGATTTAGAGAAAGCGTGTTATTGAGTTGGCAAGGAAAAGCTTTGGTACATTTTAAGTGAGTATGGAGTGAGTAAATAGCTAATAAATAAATAGAATAAAGGAAATGTCGGACCTGATTCAAACTGAGACAGAGCTTAAGCTTCAAAATAGAGCAAGGAAGTAGACAAGGCTGTGTGATGTCATCATGGATTTTTAATAACAATATTCATGGATAAATGGCAGTCAAGTAATTTAATGGTTAGTAACGTGAATGCACGAGTTAAGGTGTACGCTCAAGATACAGTTTTACTTAGCTAAGATGCGTATAAATTGTTGAGGGTGCTTGATGAAGATTATTAGAGTATGGATCTAAAGTAATAATGTTTAATCGTGAATATAAAAAAAAAGATAGAGTAAAGTAAACGTGCTTTATGGGTAAACTTTACCAATAAAATATATTTATCATGTTATATGGCTAGTAAGTGTGCGCATTTTGAAATTATTCTTGACTGTACAGTGTTCTAAAAAGCAGGGTAACACAAAATTAGTATTTTTTAATTGAACAACCTGTATATCATTCGATTATTGAATTCTACCTGCAATTATAAACTTTAAGTAATTTTTATATAGGTTTCATGCATTGAAATTTACAGTTTTTGAAATAATTCGGGTTCTATCCAAAAAATCGCATTTACACGTATAACTTTATTATTGTGTACCATCTTGTGTTTTGCTAACAAAACTTTTATTTTTGGACAAAGGAAAAACCACGCTGGAGCCTATGTTCTGAAGAAGAAACATTAGAAATAAATGTTAGAGGGTGTTCAAGATATATGTTCAAACCTGCTCAACTTGAATTTCAAAAATATCAATTTTTCTCAAATAGACCCTGTATATTTTTACGCTGCATTAAATAGACTCAAAAACCACGATTTTTCACAGGTATGTCCTATACCTATCTATCAAAGTTTTTGAGTAATTTTGATTTTTCTAGATTGTTCAACATATCAATGGTTTTCTTGTGATTATTCGTAGTAACCATCAAATTTGAAAAAACAGACAAACAATTGCATTAAATACTAAACACTAGCATGTATATGAATTAACAGAAAATATATTACATTATGATAAGAATTTGATATAAACTAAACGAACATTCTCAAGTCATTGGATAATTCAACAGTTACTAGTGAGTCCTTAAAATATGTTCGAAAAGGTGCCCTCCTAAACCAGATCAATTAATTGACTTTTAGAGTAATCCATTATTTTACTATTAAACAAACAAAACTTCCACAATCTTAAAGGGCTACCGAAGTACAGCAACAGTTTGTCAAGTCAAATATTTGTCATGTGGAAAATTGTTTTCATGGGTAGTGCGAGTAATCACAAGAAAAACCGTTGAAATATTGAAAAATCAAAACCAAACAGTGAGAGATAGGCATAGGACATACTTAATGAAGAATTAAGTGGTTTTCTATTCTCTTCATCATAGCATAAAAGTATATAGGGTGTTCTATTTGAGAAAAGTATTATTTTTTAATTTTAAGTTTCGCAGGTTTGAATTTATACTTTGAACACCTTGTAACATTTATCTCTGTTTCATTTTCAGCTCATGGGGTTAAGATTGTTCTTTCCTTGGTCCAAATACAAAAGTTGTCCTGACAAAATACAAGATGGCACATAATAATAAATTTATACCTGTAAATGGGAATTGATATGCAGGGTGTTCCATTAAAAAATACTAACTTGGGTTGCCCAGATTTTTTGGAATACTTTGTATAGTCAAGAATAATTTGAAAATGCAGACAGTTACTAGATGTACAATATGATGTAACGTTCCAATTTTTGGCTAAATATCGGTATTGAATTCGTGTTATTTGTAAATATATTTACATTACTTGGGTAAATGATCCATCTGTTTTCTTTCAATAATTAAATATTGGTGGATATATCGATATTTTCTCCTTAGTATTTATTATTACGAATACCTGTGTAAATATTTTTATCGTCTGTAATGAGTTAGTCACATCGATTTTATTTTATGCGCAACACGATCTTAGGTTATTACCGTTCCGTCTATCGTGCGGCTTGCAAGTATCCTGACTTCCCTGGATAAGGTATGCAATTGTTTTTAATTATACTTTTGTATTAATTTATTATGTTTAATAGGGAGAACCCTCCCTTGTATCAAGAAAAACCCTACCTTGAGTTAACAAATTTTGAATTGTTTGTAATTGATGATATGTGGTATTATTTCATATGAAGAAAACGTGATCGAATGACGCCACGAGGTAAAATGCCGTGCATACAGTAGTTTGAATGGTCCAATGTGTTATTTAGTTTCATGTCATTAACTGTGGTTAGAGACAATGTTACGCGGGCTTTTAATTTCGCTTTCTGTTAATATGTCTGCTTTAGTAGCCACTCCTGTGCTGGTTGCCCTGGTTCGAGCATGCATTACGTTTATCTTTACCTTATTGAGACTGGATTATCTTACCTGGTGTTTAACGTATTGTCAGGAAATGTAGTTCTCAACCGCAATTCATTTATTTTGAGTGTAAAGTGAGTACCTTTTTAGTGCAAATTACGTTTTTATTAAGTGGACAAATTAGATAAATCTATTTAGGAACGTTAAAGTCTAATATTGTTTTGGAAGTTTTAATGCTGTTGTAATGAAAAGAAAATAAAAAAAACGTCAGTTAATGCTTTCTAAGATGAAAACATTTAAGTGCATAACCTTGCATCCGCAGTATTTATTGGCATAGGTCAAACTAAACTTTGTTATTACATTGAAGTTGTACAGTTTCAATCATCCTTCATTTTAAAATAATTCTATGTAATTATAGGTTATATGTGCAGTTTATGTGTAAATTGGGAATTAGTTTACTATCCTAACGCTTTGCGAAAAGTTAAGTACTAGTTTATTTGCTTTTATACTGAAATTAATCAGCAGATCTTTTTATTAAATATGCGAACTACTGTTGGTGTAGTCACATGTGGTACTAAAGTACAACTTTCTCAAATTTTGTTGTATTTTATTTATTTAACCTTGTTACGTGTTTTATTGGAAAACGTTGCTTTTTTGCAAATTTACTTACTAAAAATAGTAATTTATTCTTAGGTTGAATGCTTCCAATTCACTATTTCGAAAATTTTTACGCATCTCTAATTGCATTTAAATTTATGTATGTAACTTTCGTACACATCTCTTATTTAGTTAAAATAAGTCAAAATAATACCTTCAGCGACATCTCTGAGATTTCGGATCATTTAATATAAAGCAGTTAAATAGAAACCTGGGATCTTTTAAGGTCAAATAATGCAAATACGTATAATAAATAAATATTTTCTACACAATTTAACTTTGGCAACAATGATTTAAATACAAATTTTCTCAAGTTTGTAAGATTGATTTTTAAGGTGTTGGCCAATTTTTCTTTCTTTCTTGTAAGAACGCCTTTGATGGTGGATGTTGAGTTTCTATAGAATTTTTCGTTTCTGGTTCTGGATGCTGAAACATCACTTTTTTTTGCAAAATTCTCACTTAAAGTAATACTTTGTTAAGTAAAAGTATTACTAACGCTTTTAAAAGGCGGACATAATTGAAATTATTCATTCGTCCACATCTTCGGTAAGTGGCACATGCTTCGCTAACCTCATGGTAATTAAAATTTTTTTCAGGTTTTCAAATATAAAAGCATTCAATGCTGATTCTTTACATATATAGACACTTCAATCGAAATTACGATGATTGTTCACTACCGGCTCGTTTGTCACCTGTAAGAAGTATGAACGGTCATAATTAATTAAACACCGTACTTATATTTACCTTCTTTTAGCATCTCCGTACTACCTTCTTTTAGCATCTCTGTACTACCCATGTAAGGATATCTCTGTACTACCTATGTACGAGCATCTCCGTACTACTTTCTTTTAGCATCTCTATACTACCTACATTTCTAACGGCATTCCTTCTTAAATTTTCTGACCACATTTTATTGTTACGTTACATCCAAAGTACCTGATTATCGCTGGAAGGCATAAGATCCTTGCTGACATCTATGACCATATACGTGAAGGCTGCTAGATTATTGGAATAGTACCCGAAATTTGCAAGATCAAATAAGCAGTCGTTTCAACAATAAAGGTCAGATTTTTTTTTTCTTATCACCCAGTTACACGATTGTGTTTACAAATTTCAAATACACCGAGGAGGTTCTTAGTGAATTTCTACAACGAAAATAAATGGACTTATAATATTCATTTTTGTAATCAAATAATTGACAATTGTTACCTCTTTTAGTTAAAGGTATATATTTAAGGTACTTCCAGCAGTTCACTTTCACAAAATTCTTCTCTAAAACGTATATATATATATATATATATATATATATATATATATTCACTAATTCAGTCATTAAAATAGGTAGACCACACCCAAACATGTTTAGCTTCCATTTTGACCTAATTAATTCTAGCTTCTGTGGCTACATTAAACCAACGATTTAACTCCTGTTTTGATTGCAATATACCGGGTGTAACGATTATCTGTATTACGTGAACTACTGCAAATGTTAAACATTTAATTCTATATGAATTTGTAATTTTTATCTCGTAATGTTTATGTGTTATGTACATTACTTTTCTTGTGACAAGGTTGTTCGGGCCAATTTATTTCCTATAAATTTCTTGATTACTTTGTTTTTTTTTCGGTAGATATTTACTGTGGACCAAACAAGCTTTCCAATTTACTGTAGACTGTTTGAAGAGTAAGGCAAGCAAGTTCATTAATTAAATTCTTGTTATTTATTTCAATCTTACTAGACATCCCAATGAGATTATGTGTTAAACTAGCCAATTCCGAATACGAACAGTAAGATCTTACAACGGCCGGAAGGGGGCATATAATAATTTTACTTTTTTTTTTATTGAAATTTAAATTATAATTGCCGTGGGCACAAGCTGAGGCTCACTGCTTGCCATCGTGGGCTTTGGTGGAATGTTAATTTATGTATTTTTTTAATTTTATTCTTTTGTCAGGATATCTACAATAAAAATTACTTTATCGGGGGAATTGTCAATTCATTTCTACTTCCTCCTTTCATTCTTATTTCTTTCTTTTTTTGGTAAATCCTGTTTCAGGCTTTACAGGGTTTACTCTCCATTCAACAATTGTTGAGTATTTCCTTATTAAATCCTGTGGCGCCTACTCATTTCCGGTTCCTATCTAACCAGATTACTATCATTTTAAGCTATACCTCCAAAACAACCACCCATCCGACTGCTCTGCGGTCTTCCGACCGTACGCCTGAGTTTAGTCGAGCCCGCTCATTCTTTTTTATGCCATATGATGATTAGACACGTGGCAACCTATCAAAACTGAGTGGCGCTTAACGATATTCTTACTGAGTATAGCAATGGATATATCCCTGCCTCCCTTACGACCTGATAAAGAAAAAGATCTTAATCTACAGCAAGAATCGTAAGTAATGTACCTTGCTGAGCTAGAGGGTGATGCAAATTTACCTTTTTTTTTATTAAAGCGACAATTTCTCTTAGTTGAAGTTGGCTTCTGAGAGGAAGTAGTAATTATATTATTTTAAACCTTTTTTATTTGTTATAAAGGTAAATATATTTTATTGGCAAAGTTACGCATAAAACACCCATTTACTTAACTCTCTCGTTGACTCACCCGGTATATATAAAAGATAGCTTTCACTATTATTCCTAATAAAGATTCCTTTTGAATGGGATAATCGAGTAAGCATTTAACATATGTAAACTCTTCAGAACCTGTAACCGTCACAACATTTTTGCTATACTAATATAACAAAGAAAGGTATATCTCCGAATTAAAAAGTGGGATTATTACGGAAAAATAGAATTATATATATATATATATATATATATATATATATATATATATATATATATATATATATATATATATATATACATATATATATATATATATATATATATATATATACAGGGTGAGCCAGTTTTTGTAGACAAACTTTAACAGGAGATAGAACGCATGTTTCTAAAAAGAAAAGTTCCTATAAACATATGTCGTAGGCTTCCTTTCCGAGATACAGGGTGTTGAATATAATTTTTTTTTCTCAAATTTTCATAATAACTCATAAACGAATGCTTAGATTTTTTCATGTTCGGGAGATAATGTCTGTTAATTAAGGGGCATAAAACAAGCGATAAGAATGTTCACAAACTTGCACAGTGCCGGAGTGGAGGGGGTGCTCAACCTCTTTCATAAACAGAACTTCTACGCCAATGACTATTTTTTAAAAAAACTGTTATTTTCATTATTTACATACAGTTTAACAAAAATAATGTACCTGCTTCTGTTTCGACATTCCTGTGCGTTTCCGAGTTATTTTGATTTTTAGTGTTTGATGTGATACTAAGTTAAGTAATGTTCTTTATGTGAATAATTGAATATAAAGTTTTTAATAAAAAAGATATAATAAAACATTTAGAGCCATTTTAGTACCTAACGATCGTTTCTTTAAAATTTCAAATACATTTTCATTTATAAATAGGTAGGTAATCGGTTTTTTTTAGTATCCATTGTTATTATCCTCGTATAAAAAGAAATGCATAATTATTATTGTTATGCGGTCAATACTTTCTGTATAATTATGTATGTATCAATTTCGCCATAAACATGTATGTAGTTTTTAAGTGAGATTCTAATAAGTTATAGACTGCTGCTCACTTGCTCTCATTAAAAAGCCGCCACTGTATCAAGCCATACTCAAATACAAGACTTTTTTAAATTGAAATCTGTTTATTACACTAATTTTAACAATCCTTATTTATTATTGTAACAATACTTAATTAATAATTGTGAAATTAATAAGAATTCTTAGCAATAACGATTTATAAATAAATAACAATAACACTAGTATAATAAAATTAGACACTTTGTTCAAAATGTAAACCGTTCTTTTTACGTCGCTGTGAAATGTGTATTAAACATTTCACAGCGACGTACAATAGAACGTCTTAAGTTAACTAAATGATGCACCCTTATTTCATTGCAACAAAATATGATACTCCTTGGAAAACAAGTAAGTATTACATTTTATATTTTGAAACGACAGTTTGACTTTTTACAAACACTTGCTTCATCTTGAATAATTTCACTGTTATTAATTATTGTTTTTAAGTTCAAAAAGTTATTTCATTTGATTTGCCAGCTTTTAATTAGTGTAACATGCCGTTTACATTTACAAATAGCGAACAAGCCGACATTCATTTTATTTATGGGTTCGCAAATGGGAATTCAAGGTACGTAGCTAGGGAGTATCGGAGAAGATTTCCGAATAGACGACAACCTCATCATTCCGTTTTTGTAAGTATCCATCGTCGATTTGTGAACTAGGGTTGGAAAAATGTACATGGGGGCCGACAGAACAACCGTGGACGAGATAGAATTGGAGAGGGTATATTGCGTGAATTTAATAGGAACCCCACGACAAGTACTCGACGTACTGCTGTTGCTCTTGGTATTTCCAAAAGTAAGTTTCCCGGGTTTTAAAACGGGATCACAGACGCCCATATCATTTTCAACCTGTTCATGGTTTATGTCCAGGTGACGCCGAACTAAGACTTAATTATTGTAGGTGGGTTCTTAACTCCATTCAAAATAATAGAGATTTCTTATCCAACATACTGTGGACTGATGAATCCTGTTTTACTCGTCGTGGTATCGTAAACTTTCACAATCTGCGTATATGGGCACATGAAAACCCACATGCCATTCGACCAAGAAGTTTTCAACATGAATTTAGTACAAATGTCTGGATTGGAATTTACGGCAACCACGTGTTTGGACCTTATTTCTTGCCACAACGTGTAAATTCAGAAAATTTCCGACAATTTTTAGAAGAAATATGTTAATATGTGGGAAGACATTCCTTTGAATTTAAGAGGACATTCTTGGTTTCAGCTTGATGGATGTCCGGCCCATTATGGCAGAAATGTAAGAAATTGGCTAAACAATAACTACCCGGGGAGGTGGATAGGTCGTGGAAGTCCAGTGGCGTGGCCTCCTAGATCCCCCGATTTAACGCCACTTGACTTTTTTGTATGGGGATTCATGAAGGAAAAAGTATATACCACTCCGGTTTATACACTTGAAGAACTTCACAATCGCATAAGAGATGCTTGCAATGAAATAAGGGTGCATCATTTAATTAACTTAAGACGTTCTATTATACGTCGCTGTGAAATGTGTATTGAAAAGAACGGTTTACATTTTGAACAAAGTGTCTAATTTTATTATACTAGTGTTATTGTTATTTATTTATAAATCGTTATTGCTAAGAATTCTTATTAATTTCACAATTATTAATTAAGTATTGTTACAATAATAAACAAGGATTGTTAAAATTAGTGTACTAAGCAGATTTCAATTTACAAAAGTCTTGTATTTGAGTATGGCTTGATACAGTGGCGGCTTTTTAATGAGAGCAAGTGAGCAGCGGTCTATAACTTATTAGAATCTCACTTAAAAACTACATGTCTGTTTGGCTTGTTTGTCATTAAGTGTCATAATAATATTACGCACGTGTTAAATCGTTCTGGAAATGGTTCTGACAACTGAGGAAAAGGTAGTAGTAGAATATTATTTCCATTTATATGGAAGTGGACGGAGCAATCGCCCAAGTTTGAAACAAGTCTTTGAAAAATATCGGGAGCAATTTTATAAAGCTACACACAGTAAAAGTGTAATGTTAGCAATTGTTAAGAAATTTCGTCGCACTGGTAATGTGTTATCAGCGCAAGGGTTGTTCAGGTCATTTATACCAACGACAATGAAGCTGTTCTTGACCAGGTTTTGCTGTCTCCGCAAAGAAGTCTTCGACGAACTGCGTATAAATTAAACATCAGTGAAGTATCTACACGTAGAATGATCAAAGGCATTGATGGTTATTCATATCGTATTCAAACTGGACAGCGACTAATCGCTGTGGACAAACGTTCAAGAAAAATTTATTGTGGACGCGTGTTGAGACTAGTATATGAAGATACCGATTTGTTAAGAAATGTACGGTTTTCAGATGAAAGGCATGTTCACCTGAATGGCTGTATCAATACAGCAACAACACTATTGCTTGGGTTTGAACGTCCTGACTTCATTGCAGAAAAGCCACTTCAGAGTGCTCGAGTTACGATTTGGTGTGCTATATCGGGGCACGTTATAATAGGTCCTTATTTTGTTGAGGGTGGGAATTAACACACAGTTACTGTTAATCAAGAGCGTTACAGGCACATCATCATACCTTTTGTGAGAGATTTAGGAAATTTTTGTCATGCACGGTTGAACAGGCAATGGTTTCAACAGCATGCCTCCACAAGCCATACAGCTTGACAGCGAGCGTATTAGAAACAGAATACCTTCTCGGACTTTCACGGACTTCGATTATCCTTCGCATTCTCCTAACCTTACGCCTCCTGATGCACACATTTGGTGTACGAAAGAGTCAGTATTCCGCTCTGATGTTGTACTAATAGATATTGCAGAACTACGGCAAACAATCATAACTATTTGAATATGTTCAATGATCTGCAAAAGCTATGAAGCTTGTTTACGCCGTCATGGTGCACATTTTGAACATTCGGAATGTATTATTTAGGCGATACACATTATTGACAAAAGCCCATTTCATTGGAAAGTCTACAAATCTCAATTGCAGGACAAGGCCTGCGGGTCGGCTAGTGCAACTATATTTTCGATTTCTTGTTTTAAATTGTTCATGATTTCTTCATACCGATCAGTGGCTGTAGAACTCAATCATAATATTTGTTTAAAACGGCTCGTAATTCACTGATAAATACCAGACATTAAACCACCAAAGTTAATGTTTTACATTATGATTAATTAATCTATTATTTTTAATTTAGATCAAGTGATATAAAAGTAGTGTGGATATGTTCATATTTACATTTATTGTGCAACATAAAAAAAAAAAATTGCAATAATGCATATTGTAACACGTGCAAAAACGTAGTTATTAACACAGACCAGAAATGGAGTAAAAAATACTTTTTTGAATTAAAAGACCAATCGTTTAATGATTTTAAAAAATGAATAATACGGTGTTAATGCAATATTAAACTTCAATAACATTTTTATGTTATTTACGAAGAAAACCTTAAATACAGTAAATTTCATTAGTGGCACTAAATTTGATCTTACTAGTTCATAAAAGTAAACGAATTTCATTTTAAACAGCAAGCACGTGATTGCCGAATTGAGATAATTCCAACGGAAACAAACGATTCTTTAAAACATTATCGTTTGTATACATATACCATACTCAGATAACATTTCTTTCTGCTCGAACGCCATCTCTTTCTATTGTTGTTGTCGGTGTTCTCCATCCCACTTGTTATTTGACTTCATTCTATAAACCAACGTATTTGGCAAAATTTACAGTCATGTTTATATGTGTCAAATAAATAATTACATTTTTCTCATGTTTATGTTTTGTCAGACAGTTTATATGAGAAATTAATTTAGAATTTATAGTTTAAGTAATCTTTATAATGATTTCAAACATATATTATTCAGGATAATATTGATTACTGCGATTTTCGCACAATTATGAAATTTTATTTCGTTCAATATATCAAGATATCTACTACCTGTAATAATTCTACTTTTTCTGTACAAAATAACTTATGCTTTAATACGTAAGTTAACTTATCTGTGAGTGAGTAACTGGTTTTAATGATGCACAATTCCGTTTGATAAGTATTTAAAATATAAAATACAACCACAAAACTTAAGTTACAGGTGTATATCATTTTTTTCTATTTATGGTTCTAAAATCCTGTTAAATGAATACCATATTACAAAAGAACACATTCATGCATACTACCACTTATTATTCATAACTTAAATTAACGATTCATTTAAGACCTGAAATTTACCCACAAAAATATTGAATCAAGAAATTGTACAAGCAATGACGTAAGGGTATAATACGACTTAGAATAGGTTTCAATATTAACTAAAACAAGACGGAATATAAAATTATAATACTTTTACGCATCGAAACTAACCCATATAGCTATAGTAAATTTTACTACACCCTCAGTGCTTAAAATAGAAACTAACTGGCGTTAGGACTTACAACAGTAGCAAATATCCCATTCACGATGCTATTCATTAATGAAACGAATAGTTCAGATATACATTTCTGGTGGCGCCACTACACAATCAGTTTAATGAGGTCACAATAGCAAGTGTGCATACAATAGTTACCATTATGAAAAGTGACATCGTTAACACAAAAAAACTCAATTTTAGAGTAAGACAATGTAGTTAAAAATTATGACATCGAGTGTATGAGGTCACTATTTAAGAACATGTCACAGTACACGATGATGCACACACGCGAGACCGCTTTTAATATGCTACAAACACACACACACACACGCACGCACGCACGCACGCACGCACGCACGCACGCACTCACTCACTCACTCACTCACTCACTCACGCACGCACGCACGCACGCACGCACCCGCACGCACGCACACACACACACACACACACACACACACACACACACACACACACACACACACACACACACACACAGCACGCACAGCACGCACAGCACGCACGCACGCACACGAACGACGCACGTACGCACGCACGCACGCACGCCACGCACGACACGCACGCACGCACGTCAACAGACCACGTACGCACGACGCACGCACGCACCACACACACACACACACACACACAGACACACACACACACACACACACACACACACACACACACACACACACACACACACACACACACACACACACACACACACACACACACACACACACACACACACACACACACACACACACACACACACACACACACACACACACACACACACACACACACACAACACACAACACACACACACACACACACACACACGACACACACAGACACACACAACACACACACACACACACACACACACACACACACACACACACACACACACACACAACACACACAGACACACAGCACACAACACACACACAACACACAGACACACAGCACACAGACACACAGACACACAGCACACAGACACACAGACACACAGACACACAGACACACAGACACAGACACAGACACACAGACACAGACAGACACACACGGACACACAGGACACACAGACACACAGAACACAGGACACAGACACACAGACACACAGACACACAGAACACAGGCACACAGACAAGCACACAGACACACAGGACACACAGACACACAGGACACACGGACACCAGACACACAGACACACAGAACACAGACACACAGACACACAGACACACAGACACACAGGCCACAGACACACAGACACACAGCAGCACAGGCCAAGACACACAGGCACACGACACACAGACACACAGACACACAGACACACAGACACACAGACACACAGACACACAGACACACAGACACACAGACACACAGACACACAGACACACAGGCTACACAGACACACAGACACACAGACACAAGACACACAGGCACACAGACACAGAGACACACAGGAACACGACACATCACAGACACACAGACACACAGACACACAGACACCCACAGACACACAGACACACAGGCAAGACACACAGACACACAGAAGACACAGACACACAGAACACAGCACACACAGACACACAGACACACAGACACACAGACACACAGACACACAGGCACACAGACACAAGACACACAGGCACACAGACACACAGACACACATGACACACAGACACACAGACACACAGACACACAGACAACAGACCACAGACACACAGACACACAGCACACAGACACACAGACACACAGCACGACACAGACACACAGACACACAGACACCAGGCACACAGGACACAAGACACACAGGACACAGGCACAGACACAGGCAACAGACACACATGACACAGACACACAGACACACAGACACACAGACACACAGACACACAGACACACAGCACACGACACACAGACACACAGACACACAGACACACAGACACACAGACACACAGACACACAGGCACACAGACACAGAGACACACAGGCAGACAGACACACATGCACACAGACACACAGACACACAGACACACAGACCAGTCACAGACACACAGACACACAGGCTCATAGACACACAGACACACAGAACACAGACACACAGACACACAGACACACAGACACACAGACACACAGACACAGCAACACACAGACACACAGACACAAACACACGACACACAGACACACAGACACACAGACACACAGACACACAGACACACAGCACACACAGACACACAGGACACACGGACACACGACACACAGACACGACAGAGACACACAGACACACAGACACACAGCACACGACACACAGACACACAGACACACAGACACACAGACACACAGCACACAAGACACACAGACACACAGACACACAGACACACAGACACACAGACACACAGACACACAGACACAGACACACAGACACACAGACACACAGCAACACAGCCACACAGACACACAGACACACAGACACACAGACACACAGACACACAGACACACAGACACACAGACACACAGACACACAGACACACAGACACACAGACACACAAACACACAGACACACAGACACACAGACACACAGACACACAGACACACAGACACACAGACACACAGACACACAGACACAGCACACAGACACACAGACACACAGACACACAGACACACGAGACACACAGGACACACACAGCACAGACACACAGACACACAGACACACAGACACACAGACACACAGACACACAGACACGCACAGACACACAGCACACAGGCACAAGACACACACAGACAACACAGACACACAGACACACAGACACACAGCCACACAGACCAGACACACAGACAACAGACACAGCACCAGACACACAGACACACAGGCACACAGACACACAGACACACAGACACACAGGCACACAGACACACAGACACACAGCACAGACACACAGGCACACAGCACACAGACACACAGCAACAGACACACAGACACACAGACACACAGCACACAGACACACAGAATGCACACAGACACACAGACACACAGCACACAGACAACACAGACACACAGACACACAGACACACACACAGGCACACAGACACACAGACACAGACACACAGACACACAGACACACAGACACAGACACAGCACACACAGACACACAGACACACAGACACACAGACACACTGACACACAAACACACAGACACACAGACACAGACACACAGACACACAGACACACAGACACACAGACACACAGACACACAGACACACAGACACAGACACACAGACACAGACACTCAGACGCACAGACACACAGACACAGAGCCACACATACACAAGTACACACGGACACACGGACACGCGGACACACAGACACATAGCCACACAGACACACAGATACACAGGCACACAGACACACAGACACACAGGCACACAGACACAGACACATAGACACACAGACACAGACACACAGACACACAGACACACAGCACACAGACACACAGACACACAGACACACAGACACACAGACACACAGACACACAGACACACAGACACACAGACACACGACACACAGCACACAGACACACAGACACACAGACACGACACAGACACACAGACACAGAGCCACAATACAACAGGCACACGTACACACGACACCGGACACACACAACACACACGACACACAGATACACAGGCACACAGACACACGACACAGACACACAGCACACACACAGCACACAGACACACAGACACACAGACACACAGACACACAGACACACAGACACAGACACACAGACACACAGACACACAGACACACAGACACACAGACACACAGACACACAGGCACACAGACACACAGACACACAGACACAGACTACAAGAACACAGGCTCAGACACACAGACACAGACACACAGACACCAGACACACAGACACACAGACACACAGACACACAGACACCAGACACAGACAGACACAGCACACAGGACACAGACACACAGACACACAGACACACAGCACACAACACAGACACACAGACACACAGACACGCAGACACACAGCACAGACATAGCACACAGACACACAGACACACAGGCAAGACACAGACACACAGACACACAGGCACACAGACACAGACACAAGACACACAGACACAGACACACAGACACGACACAGACACACAGACACACAGACACAGACACACAGACACACAGACACACAGACACACAGACACACAGACACACAGACACACAGACACACAGACACACAGACACACAGACACACAGACACACAGACACACAGACACACAGACACACAGACACACAGACACACAGGCACATAGACACAGACACACAGACACACAGACACGCAGCACACACAGCACACACAGCGAACACAGGCACACAGACACACAGCACGTACAACAGACGCACACAGCAGACACGCACACAGCACAACACACACAGACACACACAGACACACACAGACACACAGACACACACACCACACACACACACACACACACACACAGACACACAGCACACAACACAGACACACACAGACACTCAGACACACAGACACAGACACAGGCACACAGACACACAGACACACAAACACACAGACACACAGACACAGACACACAGACACACAGACACACAGACACACAGACACACAGACACACAGACACACAGACACACAGACTCACAGACACACAGACACACAGACACACAGGCTCATAGACACACAGGCTCATAGACACACAGGCACACGGACACACAGACACTCAGACACACAGACACACAGACACACAGACACACAGACACACCGACACACAGACACTCAGACACACAGGCACACAGACACACAGGCACACAGGCACATAGACACACAGGCAGACAGACACAGATGCACACATACACACAGACACACAGACACTCAGACACACAGACACACAGACACACAGACACACCGACACACAGACACTCAGACACACAGGCACACAGACACACAGGCACACAGGCACATAGACACACAGGCAGACAGACACACATGCACACAGACACACAGACACACAGACACACAGACACACAGACACACAGACATACCGGCTCACAGACACACAGACACACAGGCTCATAGACACACAGACACACAGACACACAGACACAGACACACAGACACACAGACACACAGACACACAGACACACAGACACACAGACACACAGACACACAGACACACAGACACACAGACACACAGACACACAGACACACAGACACACAGACACACAGACACACAGGCACACAGACACACAGACACACAGACACACAGACACACAGACACACAGACCCTCAGACACGCAGACACAGAGACACATAGACACACAGACACAACGACACACAGACACACAGACAGACAGACACGCAGATACACCGACACACAGACACAGACACACAGACACACACACACACAGACACACAGACACACAGGCACACAGACACACAGACACAGACACACAGACACTCAGACACAGGCACACAGACAAACAGACACACAAACACACAGACACACAGACACAGACATACAGACACACAGACTCACAGACACACAGGCACAGACACACCGACACTCAGACACAGGCACACAGACAAACAGACACACAAACACACAGACACACAGACACTGACATACAGACACACAGACACACAGACACACAGACACACAGACACACAGACACACAGACACACAGACACACAGACACACAGACACACAGACACACAGACACACAGACACACAGGCACACAGGCACACAGCGACACAGATACACAGATACTCAGACACACAGTCACATAAACACACGCACAGATAAAAGAGACACAGGCATAAAGGCACACAAACTGACAGGCACACATATACTCGGACACACCGTCACACGGTTACACTAATGTACGGACGCACAGAGACACGGAGGCACGGGGGCACGGCGGCACTAACTCCCGAATTTATGGGCCCAGTGACGCGCGGACGTAAGGACGCATGGGCATATGGACGCATGATCGCATGGGCACAGACGCACAAATATACAAGCAAACATACACGCAGGTAGGAACGCATACATACCCAGTAGCACACATACACACGGGCCGACGGACACACGGAAGCACTAACCGACGGACGCACGGAGGCACAGGCCCGCTGAGCAAGGACGCACGGAGACGCGTACCCACTGATGTACGGACGCACAGTGCCACTGATGACCAGACGCACGGGCGTACGGTCGCTCGTACGAACGTTCGCGCGGACACCCGAGCTCACGGGCTCGCAAACGCACTGGCGAATGGATGCAGGTACGGGTGTACGCACGGACACCCTATCTCAGGAACTCACAGACGCACTTACACACGGACGCACTCGCGTACCGACACAGGGGCGCACGGACGCACAAACGCACGGGTGCGCGGGCGGCGCACGGGCGCAGGACCGCATGGGCACAAGTACGCAAGTACTGACGGACGAACGGACGCCCGTACAAAGGCTCGCTCGTACGTGACGGTTCTCGGACGTACGGACGCACGCTCGAGTAACAAAGCTAGCTACACATTATTAAAATCATAGACATAAAACAACGTACTATATAATTTAAAATAATTTGTGTGAAAAACACACTTGGTTCCAACCTTGTTACGTGCACAAAAGTATTGCTGCTCCAAAAGTAAAGGGTTCGCCCTTACAACTACAAGGGCCGGAAGCTCAGTCGATCGGTTATGCACATGAATGCGTAGGCGTGTGTCTGATGTAGAAATACATAAAATTATAAAAGGACACCACTTGGCTTATATCTGTATCGCCCTTACACCTAGGAAAGAGTAACGACTCAGCAAGAGGTATGGTACAGTTAAATAAAGTATGGTGAATGCTGACCAGGAATAGGGCGGGTCCGGTTAGGGGTCAAGTCCTAATCCACAGTAATATAGAAAAGAACTACTGCAAATTTAACAAAAATCCGTTTAGTACTTTGCACCAAAAATAATCCAACACTTGAATATACACAAAACTGCATTTAACAAGATATATATAAGGAACTAGTGATGCTAGATGCTCAGTGTGCCCGCAAACATTGATCGTAAAAGCACAATTAGTTGTAAAAATAATATCTGTAATGGGCATAGTATTATGTGCACTGAACACTTCTCTAATCCCTAAAATAATTTTAAACAATAATGTTTAGTTTCACATCTAATCTCAGATTTGTAATGTATATGTATAAATAAACAAAGTTTTAATAACATGATTTAATATGTGATTTTATATAACGGGCCTCAGAATCCCGGATTATGTAAATGCCGATATTTCATAGTATCCTAGGGTTAATTTGAGACAAATTTTCCATAACACACTTTTAATGTTTGTTCTGTGGAGTTATTTATTGTTTTTAGAAATCACCATTACAACACTTTTTACTCACCCTGTATCGACAATATATTTATTTATTCGCTTATTTATTTAAAATAGAATTATCCTATAGTTATTCAATTCTTAGGGTTTACTGTTTGTCATTAATCCGTTTAAACTTGTTAGACTTGTTGGTGATTGTTACGGTAAATACATCTTTGAAAAGCAAAACTATTAAAGCTTTTACTTTTTAGTTTTTACTGTTCTGTAAATATTGTTTACACAAGTTACTCTTTTATTATGACAACGATTACAATGCGTTTTATAGCAACCGTATTAAAACGTAAAATAACTATCTCATTACGTTTACCTTTTAGCATCATTACTATAAGGTTTGTTAAATAGTCACGCTTCAAAAAGTATTAAAAAAACTTCTAATAACGTTGTATGACTTGCAAACCATCTGTTACAATTCACATTCTGCTATTTGTGGAATTTAATAAAAGCACAGCTATATGTTGGTAAAGGATTATACGTTTATATTTTGCTTAACTCTAAGCATAATTGCAAGCAAACGTATACGTTCACTAAATAACTAAATAATTGCACCAATAGGATTTTTGTATGTAATTCTTTTGTTTTTTCTTTTTTTTTATTTCAATCATTTGTTCATATGAAAACTATTTTGTGAAAAATAATCTTTCAGTCTATAACCCATTTTTTTTTTGGATTTAATTAAAAAAAAACATTAGAGAAATTCAATGTATAGTAAACAAGAAAAAGGAATGAGGACATAAAAGCATTTTAAAACGGAAATAATTAAAATTTAAATTATTTGTATGTAAATCGCTAATGTAACATCATGTAAGCTGAAATGAGATAACATCTATACGGGGTTGCTCATTAGTGCGTCAAAGTTCAATATAGGTTTCATTAACTAAAAGTGGAGAAATTTATTTTACAAGAAATGGTTTTGTAACGAAAAGCGCACATTTTTAAAATAGTTTGACTTGTGCAGGGTGAAACTTTGAAAGCAGACCACCTTCGTGAACATTTTTTTAAATACAACACTATATATATATATATATATATATATATATATATATATATATATATATATATATATATACAGGGTGGCAAAAATCTCACTACGTTGTATGGGCAACTTTGTTATAAGAGGTACAAATTTGGTTAAACTATCAAAGTTGGGCACAATTATATGAAGGTTTAGAACTCGGCAAGAAAATGGACCATTGTTGCCAAGATTTATTCGAGAAAAACTGAATATCATGAAAATTTTCAATCAACGTTGGCTCGTTAGTAATTAAAAATACAGTAAAATCTTAAAGAGGTTTTTTAATAGATAATTTTAAGATTAATTAAATCCACTACTCAAAAAGTTTATTAATCCTTGCTTTTTGAGTTACAACCCTTACCTACCTTTTTTTGAATAGCAACCATAAGCAGCGAAAGTTAACTTATTAAATTTCTTATTTTTTTCTGATTTTAACGATATAAAGTTTTGTATACCTAATTTTAATAATAATCCGTAAAATTTCAAAAATTAAATACATCGTTATGGCTGCGATAAAACAGTTAAAAATAAAACAAGAACAGCGGGAAAAATTCTAATTTTAAAGTAATTCTACAATTATTTTGCGTCGTACCAGACATTTTGTCAGTTAGGGCTTAGTGTAGTGGGAGAAAATTTTTAGTCAATATGAACTAATCGTGCAGTGTTTAACATGTAAATAGGTTTGATGTTAGTGACCTCTGAGGCCAGTGTACTGGTGCATAAAAAAATATTAAACTAAGAAAAAGGTGCATGTTTGTGTGCGTGCACGCGCGCAGTTTTCTGTGTGTACGTACACGTGTGAGCGAGCGTGCGCGTGTGCGTATGCGTGTGCTTTTGCGTGCATGTGCTCGTGCGAGTGTGTCCGAGTGTGGGTATGTGTGCGTGTACGTGTGCGTGTGCGCGTGCGTATGAAGTTTCTTTTTTATAGCATAATAAATGCTTTATTAACCTCCTTTATACGCGAGCATATGAGGGTAATTCGATAGTTTACTTTTTGGAGAGGAATCGATGATATGGATTCCTTTTTTATTACTTTTATTTACTCTTTATTTCAGGTGGAAGCACGGACTCATGATTTTGTTTTGGCAATACTGTAGCACGACGATAATATGGCCGCAGGCTGGGTTATGTATTAACTTTTTGAAGACATCGATGTTGTGTTGGTCGTGTCGGTGATGTGTTAATTACGGCAAGTCCTTTAAAATACGGTTACGTTGTATAACAAACAAATTTGGCTATTTAAGATATTGTGTGTTCATAATTAGTTGATTGCAATCAAAGAATATTTACTAGAAAGGGCATTTAGTAATCTACGCAATTCTCTATACAAACGCTATATTGTAACAGTGCGACTCATAAATACCCGCGACCAACTTTGGGAAGAAATAAATACAGCAGCGGGTTCGTTTGGCTCAATAATGCTGTTTAACATGAGACGATCTTTTATGGAACGTGTAAATAAATGCATCGACGAGAATGGTGGACATATCGAACATTTAATGTGACACAATTAAAGTTATAATGTTATTTAGCTTAGTTTTTCTTAATTTTTTTTTCTAAAGAAAATGTGTTGCATTCCTATTAGGACTTAGTTTAAAGTGCCATGCACATTTCTAATGTTAACTCCTACTATACTTTAATAATTTTCATCATTTTTATTATATTAGCGTATAAGTCTATTACATTTCTCGAAATGAATAATTAAATAATAATTACGCAGCCGATCTCTAAAAGGCCACTATCTCGTAAGCCGTGAAGTTTTAGGGTTAATGACAAGTATATTTTTTTCTATTAAAGTAACGTAGCTTAAATATTCTTTTACAAAAATGGAGCAAACTTAAACGGCAGAAAATTTTAGCGCACACTTATGTCAAATGTGTGGCCTATGTGGCGCCCTCTACTAATTACATTGAAGTATGTACCAAGTTATGATTTTTCGTGCCCACAAGCCTCCCATTCCAAATTTTTATGTAGAAATATCCAAAAACGTTAAAGTTGGTTCAAATCGTAATATTTTAAAGTGAGGAATCTACCACACTTCTATGTACAATTACTTAAAGACCACCTTATATATATATATATATATATATATATATATATATATATATATATATATATTATGCAAATATCAATAATTTTACGTAATTGTAGGGTACCGTTCCCCAATCATTGCGGAAGTTCCTGCCAGTTTTTTTTCCGCAGCTCAAGAGAAAAGGCTAGTTGATCACATTAGAAACCTGAATTCGAGATTTTACAGATTACAAATGAAAGAAGTAATGGCTGTGGTATTTCCATATGCTGAAATGAACCATATTCTGCATAGATTTAATATCGAAAAGAAGATGGTAGGTAGGTGTTGGGTCAATTTGCCGTGTAAGAAATGCAGTTTACCTCTAACTAATGGAATTTATGAAGTCCAGTCAAGCCAGTACCAAATTTCATATTTAATATGGACGAAACCGACCTTTCTACCGTCACGAATAGGTCACCAAAGGTTATGGCAGCAAAAGGAAATAATTTGTTTCGCATGAGCGCAACTGACAATTGAGTTCCACCCGTCTTGATTTTTCCAAGGAACCGTATGAAGTCAGAACTATTTTAGGGTAGGAGTGCTAGGACATTAAAACTGACCTCTAATCCAGGGTACATGAATCAGATCTGTTCATTGACTGACTCAAACATATTCAAACTCATGTCAAACCGTCGGAATACGATTCGGTTATTCTACTTTGGACAACCATATATCACACTGCACATTGCAAGCTGGAATATGGCTACTTTGCTTCAAGGTGCATATTCCAGATTTGTAAACTCATAAATCTGCTACAAATCTTTTAGAGTTACCAGATTATATTCCTATAATTCGAATATCTTTACAGGTGAAAATTTTGCACCTGATCGACCGTTGCCTTCCCACACCGCTGACGCTGAGAAACAGTTAGTAGCTGAACCGCCTCAAAAATTAAATTCTGAAGTGGAGAACAAAGATTTACCATGTGCAGTAATCAGAGCTCGTGAAGCTAACATCAAAACCTCAGATACTGAACAGCAAGGCTACACAACCTTCCAAGAAGAGGAATGTTCAAAAGTCGCTAAAATGTTTTCCAATGTTGCTAGGTTATCGTTAAAACTCCAGGTGACCCTCCGTCACCAAGTAGAGTAACAGTAAATGACAGATCCATTTATGCAATTTTTGACGGGCCCTCAATGTAACTCTGTCAACGATAGCGCCGCTTCGAAAATAAAAGTAATAGCAAGTAAGAAGAAAAATTTCGAAGAAGTCCGAAATTTTAACATCAACGCCATATAAAAATCAGAACGAGGGCTATAAAATAAAGTCATCTAAGAAAAATGTATTTTCTGTGAGGAAATTGATTTCGAAAAAGAAAATCCAAACGTATATTACTGCAAGGGATAAAGACTAAGCAGATTTTTTTCCAGGATGCGAGGAGCAGTACGAAAAAACCACAAAATGTGTAACACATGCAAAAAGTTGTGGCACGAGGAATGTGCAACATCTACAGGACAAAAAGTGTTCGTGTGTAACTATGGTGTTTAGAATTGTCTATTTTTATATCCGCGTACTCTTTTACTCAATAATGCGTACTCTGTTTCGCCTAAGAGTACGCATTTACACTAATTTCTTAAGCTTGAAATAGGTTTTTAAGTTTGTAAGAATTCCATTTTTTGTTTATGTGTGCAGATTACTTATAGTATGAGCTTTGATTTATATATAAGGGTGATTTTGTTAAAGTTTTATTTATACAGGGAAGAACGATGTTTACATAAACAAGCGTGGGAGAACGTTGGAAGCGTGGTAGGAAAGAGCATTGAGCACACATCATGAGCTGTTAAAACTGCAAATAGAAGATCACGACTACCACACACTAAAATATTTTGAGCAGTGAGGTAGACAGTAATATTAAACATTACCTGACAGACTTTGTAAATCGGACCCTACGCAAAGAGATGAGAGGACCGACAAGGAACAATCACAACTATTGAAATTACAAGACATACAGTGAGCAACTAGAGACCCTACTACAACGAGTACAGGAAAAATTAGACCAAGAAGAGAACACAGTCCAAATCAACATGTGGCGAGAAAAAATTCAACAAAAATGGACTGCGAATGAGGAGCTGCACAAACACATTAAAGTACATGAAACAATGTTTCAGGATACCTATTTTACAGCAAGCGAGTTTCATAATATTGAATAACGGTGTGACAAGATATGCATCAAACTAACATGGCCACTCAAATAAATAAGCCACACAACGTTCCACTACCAAAAGTGAAGCTACCTGTATTTAGTGGTGGCTATGAAAACTGGATTACCTTCCAAGAGGTTTTCGAAAAGGTAATACACAACAACAGGTTTGTGAGAGATGCAGATGCGGAGAAGATGCAATGTGTAAAAATCCATGTCACGGTCGAAGCAGCTAAATTAATCCAGCCATCCACATGGCAGAGTGCAAATATTCAACAGCATGGGGCATTCTCAAGAGCAGATATAGCAACAGAGAATTAACGGTATCAAAGCTAATAGATAACATTTTCGACTTTTCCGGGATTGATAAGGAGCACGCAAAAGCAATAAAACAGCTACATGGCATGAGCCATATGGCGATCTCAAACCTGGAAACAAAAGCGACATCCCGAGGTGCAACGTTCATCTGGATAGTGACACGGAAATGGATTCCAGTATCCAATAAACTCTTTAAACAGTGTCTAAAAACTCCTAATTAAGAAGCAGAAGCAATAATAGAATTCCTCAAAGTAAAATTTAAGTCGTTATAAGCCGTGTTCCGAGAGAGAAAAACAACATATACTCCCATGAAAAGCAATCCCATAAAACAAAATTGACGTTATTTAGCATGTTACGGGCAGAGGAAAGAGCGCAGTTACAAAAATTTTGGGAACTCGACGAAGTACCCAGACCATCAAAACTCTCCCCACGAGATGAATAATGTGAACAACATTTCCACCAAGCTCCCGTAAGAAATCCTTCTGGACTTTATATAGTCAAGATTCCATTCAAAGAAGACCCATCTACCCTAGAGGGTTCCAGATCAGTACCCATTGCGAGATTACTACAACTGGAGAGGAAATTCCTGAAGTTCGTCAAGCTCGAGAAGGAGTACAAAGAATTCATAGAAGAATACTTAGAGTTAGGACATATGCTACTAACTAGTAACCTGAACGATAAGAGAATCTACATCCTCCAAGAATTTCAGTTCAAAAACATACTGAGAGTGGCATTTGACGCATCTTCGAAAGAGACACTAGGAAGAGCTTACATGACGTTATGCATGTGCTACAACAAGATCTCTCGAACCTACTGGTAAGGTGGAGGAAACATCGTTACGTACTCACGGCTGATGTGGAGAACATGTAGCGCCAGATTAAACTAAACGCGGACGACCAGCGGTATCACATCATCCCGTGAATCCCCAAATCAAGGGAACTAATCAAAGAATACCAGCTGATAACTGTAACATATGGAGCGGCATACGTTCTATACTTAGCAGTTAGAACTTTGCAGCAAATGGTCCAAGTTGGAGAAAAACATACTGAAACGCATCAACAGTGACACTAAACGATTACTACGTGGACGGTTTGCTAACAGGCTAATTTAAATTAAAAAATGAGCTAGAAACTATCAAGAATGATGGAAGGACGTAAGCAAGACACTTGAACTTAGGGACATTAACGAAGACGGAGCAAGAGAATCTCTAGGTGTTAGATGGCTACTACCGGCACAGCTTTCAATTCAATGTGGAGCTCAGTATGAATTTAGTAAGGCAGCTGAGTATCTTTTCAGAAACAGCGAAAATATTCGACCTGTTGGGATGGGCCAGTCCAGTAAACATAGCAGGCAAGCTACTAATCCAAGAACTCTGGTTAAGCTTAATAGACTGGGATCAACAGATGCCCAACAACGTAAGCAAGAAGAAGTAGAAGAATTGATCTTGATAGAAGCGCTTCAGATACTGTGACGGATCCACCACGCAGAAAACCAACTACAACTATACTGATTCTGCGACTCATCAAAAAAAGTAAGATGAAGCGGTCTATAATTTAACCAATCAAGCGAATACGAAGGAAAACCAGTCAACCACAGAGAAATGGATTGTAATGGCATACCGCAGTTGATCCTTCGTCGGCGTGGCAAGATGTTCAGTCGACAACCTAACATAAACTCTTCGGCCCGACAGGATGTTCAATCTCAAGTTGAGCAGGACTTGCATTGTTTTGCAATCATTATTAATAATTAAGTTAAATAGTGTATTTCAGAATTATAGCTTAGCATAAAGAAATTGTAACATAAACATTAATCAGCAGTGTTACTAGACCCATAATATCAAGAATGCAACGTTGCACAATATAATGGGACATATCAGATTGCAATTGTTTATTTTTTGTAAATATGACAGTAAGTTAATTACACTAAATAGTTGTAAACTGCCCCTATTTTCAATTTGCGATTTATTCTTATCTCCCCATAGAAGATATACAGGAACGGGATCATCTTTTGAGAATTAAATAGTAATTCCTACTTTATAGACATTGGTTTAAATTAAAGGAACTTATTTTATCCCTTCTGGAAGTGGGTTTTTAATACTTTATTAAGTATTCGGGGTAAGAACACAGAGTGTTTTATATTAATTTAACTACTGGAATACAGGATGTAATTACGGTCACATGTATAGTGGTTTTAACTGGATAATTTGACGGAAGATGGGATGTTCTGCAGATTATCCCAGCTTTGTGGTATATATGTTAGGTAATTCCGGTAACCACTCTGTGAAACGGTAGATCGAGCAACGACGGTATCCCGAACTCGTGAGAGTGACAGCTTTCCACGCTGGAAGCAATGCGTGTTGTACCTCGGATTAAACATCTTAGCACCGTTGTTTTTTTCAAATAGACAAGTTTGTCTTTTGTCAGTTGACCTTCTTAGATTGACATGTAAACCTCGAATGAATTAATATCGCGTCGCGCTGATGCTTATATAGTACGTGATCTAACGTGATTGGGTGAGATAATGAAAGTGGCGCGTTGGTGAGGTTCTTGCGGCGAAATCTAACACCATTTATTAACTACGGAAGAAGGGGAAGTAACTAATTATTGAAATGCACCGGAGCATTATAAAGCTATATAAACGGATAATTAAACAACTAATTTACAGGTTTTTGGTAAGGATTTGGGATCTCACATAGTTATGATTTTACACTAAATCAACAGTATTGAGTTAGGTACCACTATGTTACGGTATAAACTGGCGGTATAACGGGATAACAGGTAAATGGGGGTTGCTTGACTGCTCAGTGGGTGGGGTGGGTAAGGTGTTACTTAATTTTGCGCACAATAAAAAAAAACTTGCCGTAAATAAGTGAGAATATGGGGTGGAGGTTGATATCAAACCGGAAAGTTCGCCAGAATGTTTGAAATGACATAATCGGGGTTGAAATGCCTAATTACGAAGGTTCACCGCTCCTTCAAATACCCAAATAACTCGCTTACTTTTGGACGTAATCACAAGATACAAAAGTATCGCATGTTTATCTTAAATAACACAAAATTAGTCGCTTATTCGAAAAACAATAACTCTGTAGTTACGTTACATCACTCAATAAATCTTTCAATGAAATTAAAATTTAGAGAAAACGGTTTAATCCAATTTTTACAACCACTTGAAATTTTATCTATCAATTCACTGCAAAACATAGACAAATTCATAAAAAATAATGCATAAACGCATCTTTCGTTAAATATTACGTTATAATTAAAATAATCCCTTGTTAACGTTCGAAGGTAATTACTTTACTCAAAACAACAGCAAAAAATATTGACGTTAATTGGATTATCTCATCTACATAACAAAGGAAACAATTAAAATGCACGTAAAGATGCGCTATATAAGAAATGGGGTTCACAGCTGGGTTCACGATCCAAAAAAACGAAATAAGTTCATTAAGCAGAGAAATATCAAAACCATCGTTAAATTGATTTTACACACAAATTAAATTATCTCGTTTATTTAAAATGCAGTTATACTAGCTAGTTTCTAAGTATTGTAAATTTTGCTAGTATACCAAGATAAACAAATGGTTATAACAAATAATATGCGTTCCCCTTTCAATGCAATCGTACTATAAAATTTCGGTACAAAATAGTCAATACAACAAATCAAAAAACTCATATAAATTTGGCTTATAAGACAAGTGGATACGCTCGCCTTTAAACGACAAAAAAAATGATCCTACAGAATAGCGTATTCAACCGTTAGCACATACAAAAAAACGCAGTATACTTTATTAAAATTTGTCAATAACACAGCAACAATATGAACGGAAATGATTACCTTAAATTTGATCAGCCTTTACAACAATTGGCTTCTTTAATTTACCCCCTTTCTTTATACAGCAACCTGGTGTACCCTGCGGCGGCTGCGGCAATATGATCGACATTGTGACTACTCTCGAACCTCCGTAGTATGACCCACCTCATGAAAGAAAACGGCGAGTCGCTTCACTTCCAAGCTGCGTTTTGATTAATCTCTCAACTGGTTATACGATACACTAATGTCTATATTTACACGTTGCTTGTTAACTTTACTCTATTTATGTACTAGCTTTTAATGGCGTTTATTATTTTTAAAAGAAAAGCTTAATTATTTACAGCGAGCTTTTCGTTACCGACGAGCTATGAACTGAATTTCTGGGGAATTAGGAACGGAAGTTTTATTTCTTCCTCACAAGCGATAACTACTCCATAGAACAGGGCAAGCACTAGAATTAACGCTTAACACCTTCTTATACGAATACAAGCTACACTTAACGATAAACCAATCGCGTGTTGGTTGAAACGACACAACAAAATCCCTTTAAAGGGTTGACTGGGGAAATTGCTCCCTCTAACCGAAGCCATGTTTCTTGTAAGTTATAGGTGTTCTTGTAGCAATTCTGGTGTTACTACTGGATTTTCGATACATAATAGTGTGTCTGTATCCTCAGCGAAGGTGCCTATGCTTGAATGTAGTGTAGTTGGTAGGTCAAACTTGTATAATAAGTGCATTAATGGCCCTAAGGCGCTGCTTTGAGGAACACCTGCATTTAGTTCCCTTATTTGAGATGGTTTGCTGCCTACGTTTGTTTGAAAATATCAATCTGCTAGGTAAGATTGTAAAAGTACATAGTAATTTTGCGGTAATAATCTTTTAATTTTGTAAAGTAGACCTCTATGCCATAACTTGTCGAATGCATTACTCACGTACAGGAACACTGCACTTCAATATAGTGTGTCTTCAAATGCTGTACGGATTATGTTTACCAGTTTATGACATTATTCTGTTGTTGAGTGACTAACTGTAAAGCCGAACTGGTGGTTTGGTAGCCATTCCTCTTGGAGTTCACTTTCGTTTATGCACTTTAGTATTAATTCTTCAACAACTTGGATACAATGGAGAGGAGGCTGATGGGACGGTATGATATGATTTGGTTAGTAAATTTACCCGGTTTAAGTATTAAAATAATTTGAGCAAACATCAACGTCAATGGCCAATATTCAAGTCGCAGAATTCCCTTAAACAATATTTGTAAAAATCGGAGTCCTTTCTCGGGAAGACGTTTCAGAGCATTATTTAAGTCTCGTTTCGCATTTGTTGCAGTCGGCGGTCAGTTGGTTGTTTAGTTGATTTAGTCTATATTTGACTTCAGTATTCTGACAACGCTGCCATATTGCTCTTGCTCTTTTTTTTTTCTTTTATTAGCTCCATTATTCCAGTGGGGATATTAGGAGTATTACATTCTAAAATGTTTGTTTGTGGTGTTGCCCTCCACCCTTCTTCCTGTATTATTGATGTAAAGTGGTTCGTTGCGTGCTCCAGGTCTTGATTTGTTTTTAAGCTTATGTTTGTATGAAGATTTTGGGAATATGGTCTTCAAGCACTTTCCAGTTGCTTTGGCATTGCTCAGGGTAGGTTTTGATTCTTGGTATGGTATAGTTACACTCACTGTCACTATTACAGGCATATGATCAGATGAAATATCATAGTTGGGAATAATATCCATGCAGTTTGCTGACATGCCATGGGTAACAAAGAAATCGAGTAAGGGTGGAGTTTTATTTGGATTTGTGGGCCAATATGTTGGACTTCCCGTTGACTGAAAACCGTATTTGTTAT
This sequence comes from Vesta saturnalis, assembly GCA_036346205.1. Lineage (NCBI taxonomy): Eukaryota > Metazoa > Arthropoda > Insecta > Coleoptera > Lampyridae > Vesta > Vesta saturnalis. Next base: position 1,726,868 of record JARFJB010001974.1, read on the forward strand.
CTACTTTAAATAGTTTTCCATTTTTTGGTGTTATTAATCGTGAGCCCCATCTCGTGTGTTTTGCATTGAAGTCTCCTACTGTTAGAAATCTAAGTTCTAGTAATTCAAAAAAAGGTTATAGCATTTCTTTAGTTGTTATGACGTGGTGGACAGTAGATACTTTCTATGACTCAAGGTGCTGGCAACCTCTCACCTTCTATCATAGTGGCTTGTGGGTAGTCTGTTTTATTTTAAGGTAACTGATAACGTTTAATGGAAATAGGTACTACTATAGCTGAGTCACCATGAGCAGTGTTATCTGGATGCGCTGTGTAGTATACAGAGTATTGAGGCATCGTTAGATAAGATCTTGAGGTGAAGTAAGTTTCTGAGATTAGTAAGCCATCAATTTTATTACCACGTATGAAAGTTTCAATTTCCAGCTTTCGTTGTTGTAGTCCATTAACGTTCCACAGTGCTGTTTTAAAGAACTTAGCCATTATTAAATGAGTTTGTTAATGACCGTGGTTAACATAGTTAGTATCACACTATTTTCCTGTAGTAATTGGTTGAACATATTTTTGAATTCGTCCAGGAACTGTTTATGATTAACATCCTCTGAAGGTGATGGTTGATTTCGGGCTGCTTCTGCATAATTTAGATGTGTACGTGTTGGCTGGCTAGGGTTAGTGTAAGATTGATTGTTTTGGCTTTTTAAGAATGGAAAATTTTGTCTTGTTAGGCTTGGAGGCCTTGGGGTTACTTGTTATCTGTTGGGTTGGTATTTTCGCTGAAGCTCTTGATGTATAGAACGTCCCTTATAGTTACCTGGGTGGGACACTTCGCATCAAATGCATACGGCTGGAGTTGCTCGGGTTTATTGACAGCCTTTTGTATCATGAATGTCCATACATTTCACGCAACCAAAAGGTCTACTGAAGTAGCTTTTTGTGTATCCATAATTCTGGCAACGAGAACTTTGCGTAATATCTCTGTTTGTCTTTGGTGGTTCAATTATAATACGTTTATTTTCCAGTGAATGTATTACGCACTGCGTGTCTTGATTTTTTAAGGGCTTTTTTAATGTCATCGATCGGGGTAATACAGTGTATATGTTTTAGTACAACTTTGTAGGGATGGTCTTCCTTCATTTGGTACGTGTGATGTACAACATTACTATCTTGCATGTACTTAATAAGTTTACGGTATGTAACAGGGGTGTTTGCATTTATTTAGATTACATTATTATGTAGACTTCTTGTGGTGTACTGTTCTTCTCCCACAATTGTGTGTAAGTTTGTGATCATTTTCTCATAATCTGAAACACCGTAAACAAAAATTGGTGGTGGTTTATGTTCAGTTGCTTTTTGATGTTCTTCGTTTTTCTGTTTGTTTGATTCATCTTTCTCAGTTAATACTGAATATCTACTTTCATTTATGATTACTGGCTCCTTTACAGTACTAGTCATTTCTGTGCGAATCATTGTTAACCGTTTTCGTTTATTATTTGTAAAGCGTTGCCAACTATTAGCAGAATTAATTTTGATTTCTTCGTCGTCTTCGGAATATTCGTTTGTATCGCTTTTATCTTGACTGATTGTTTCATCGTGATGCTGAGAAAAGTAAGTTTGTGGCTAACTTAATGTTGATTAATAATGTGGTAATTAATAGGATGAGTTAGGGAGTTGTAAAAATGAATATTAGGCTTGTTGATGAGAGCAATTGGGTTGTATGTTGGAAAAAAACAGGGATTGAGGAGGTTGTAGCGGATTTACATTCATATGTTGTTAATTATTGATGTTATATGGGGCGTTAAAGCCATTTTCGGCCGGCAGCATTGTGTTAGGATGTGCTTATTAAACTTTTATTATTAATAGATCCTCTTAAAGTAATTTAAATAATATTGTTAGCTTACAGGTTGTTTATTAAATATTTAAAGTTGATACCATGAGTTGACCAAGGTCGTACTTTATCACTCAGCACTTGATATCTCGCAGACCATTCAAAAGCCTCTTTATTCCACAAAATTCAAAAGTTATATTTGGTCCTTTTATTGGACGTTAAAATAAATTAAGATTACTGAGGAAATTGCTGTTTATTTACTAGTCCTGTTTCTTCTCCCTAGTTCAAGATTTACAGGGCCTCCCTCATTAACCAATCATCTCCCTTTTTCTTTAAAGGTTGTGGCACTCAATTATTGCTCAATTTCCTTGTCACTTTTACTGCAGCCCTGTTTCTTATTATCTGGAACTATCTTAAGTCTATTATGTATTATGAACACTCTAAAACTACCCACGCCAACAAAGCGCTCTAGGATTCGTTATCGTTCAACTGAGTTCGCAGCCGCGCTACCTTCACTAACATAATATTATATTAAATGCGTCTTTTTATATGAGGTGGTAGGTTAGACAAGTTACAAATTACGCCCGCCATAAACACAGCAAACTCGTACCAGTAAGAATAGCACCTCCAAAGTATCCACCGTCGCGACGGTATGTACCTATTGTGGGGTGAAGTGATTAGCGTTAACCTCAGTCTTCTTTGTATGTATGGTAAATGTCATTTTACAACGAGACTAAAAACACTATAACCAAAAAGATAAGTAATGTAAGGTTTATTTTCATCCTTCGGGTTTGGAAAAATTTGAAATTTGTATTATAGTGCACTAGAGTTTTAAATAGTTAAATCCATGTACACCGTGAATTATTAGTTTTCATTATTCCATTTACATGCATGACAAGAAGGCTTTTTGAAATAAATTGGAATATTCCATTCACTGGAATTATGATGTTTTTTCAATAAGATACAAAACCGATCATGATTTAAATTAAATAATTTACATACACATGAATCGAAGGGTTTTACAGTATTGCAACCACCGCCTATTTTATTTGCAGAGTGGATTATGTTCAACATGCATTCACATTCAATGGCAGAATCAATGATTATGAAACATACGATGAGTTGTATATTGGAGACCAGCAGCTGTTAAATTAGATACGTATTTAATCAATCAACTCATGTTATGTAACAATATACATTTCTAATAAAAATCTTATTTTAGTTACTTTACGCTTGCATTGTCTGAGTAATTGATTAGAAAATAATAAATGAACCATTCCGCGTTGAATTGCCGAAGGAATAATTAAAAGCAGCGTAATGGATAAGAATAATATTTGACATGTAGCGTTATACGTTCATTAATTTCGTTTTGGGTACAATTAAAAGTTCAAGTATATTGCAAATAATTACAAATAAATTTATTTATTGACAATTAGTGTAGCAGTCTTTCAATGAACCCTTTAATGAATCTACAAAGTTTACTTAAGTTGATTAATTAATAAAAACAGTATAAAACACACTCTTTTAGTGTTCCGTTTAACGTTGTTTCAATAATGTTCCTAATGAATTGATGCCGATTTAATTTATTTTGCAACAATAGCAATCATATTTTACATATATTACGATGAGTTTACTTTGAAAGTTAAAGGTTAATTCCGGTAGATTGTTACTAAAAATATTACGGGCGAATGTGAAATGTAATAATTATGCAAAATGCGAGGCCTGAGGAAACTGAACAAAATAAAATTGATAGTAATATATAAGGTAAATGTATAGAAAGCGTACGGAAGTTGCCAGATAAAATAATCAAAGATGCATAAGAAAAAAAAAAAGGAAAAGGCCACGTATTTCATTCCCTCCCCAAGGGGAGAGGGCTGGCTGCTCGAGCTTTCCGAGCTCCTTCAGCCACTATCACGGACTCCCAGCATATATACATACATTACGTATATATGCATGGTGGGATTAAGGATGGGTGTGGTCAGGATAGGATCGGAAGGAACGGAGTTACGGTTCTGAGGGGGAAAATGCTACCCCAGCATTCGCCTAAGCAGCCGCACGTGGTGTGCATATACGCAGTGACCATGCCGCTACATGTGTATGAGGAAAACTCCCTGAAAAAACCACATACAAGGTAGACGGTAACGGGAATCGAAGCCATTACCTCCCGAATGCTAAGCAGGTTGTGTCACCACTCGCTACCAGCTCGGCGATGTATAAGAAACTATCAAAGCCTTATGTGTACTAGAGCAGTCAGCAATAAATTCTTAACATTTAAACAAATGAAAAAATTGCTTTATGATCCTCTTATCGTTATCATCTTTTCTACCATTTTAAAGATATCAGTTATTAAACCATTGTATAAAAGTGGCTCCGAAGCCCAAGTTACTTACGAGGGTTTTATTTTAAATGTTACATGTAGAGCTGGAATAGAACAGTAGATAGCCTTTAAAGACTTTGCTTTTCGACGTATCCTCCACGCACTTTTGCATGCGCTACTACGAACTAATTCTGGAAGCAGTTATTCCACGCGTTTGTTGATACAGTGAAAATGACGTTTTTGAAGGCCTCACTGCTTCTTCTGACGACTGAAACCTGTGACCACGCAGTCCTTTCTTGATTTTCGGAAAGGTAAAGAAATTGTTGGGGCTTACGTCGAAACTGTACGGAGAATGGTCTAACAATTCGACGTTTTGTTGCGTTAAAAATGCAATTGTCTTGCGAGCTGTGTGCGAAGTTGCGTTATCTTTGTGGAGGATGTCGCCGTTCAGGGTTGGTTTTTCGAAGCTCCGATGACCTCCGGCAAACAAATGGTTGTATACCAATCGGCAGTAATAGTTCTTTGATCTTGCAGAGGAATTGTTGGCACATGACCCGCTTTTGAGACAAATGTCGCGACCATCTTGTTGGATACACTTCGAGAACAGATTACTTTTGCTGTTTTTTCTTCACCTTGGAAAATCCAAACAGACGACTGGCGTTTATTTTCGGGTTCATATGAGTAAATCCACGATTCATCACCACTGGCGATGCTGTACACTTTTTGAGAGTTTCCTGCGTTGAAGCGGTCTAGAGTTTTTTGACACTGAT
>JARFJB010001974.1:1741775-1766775 GCA_036346205.1 Vesta saturnalis
ACACGCAGACACGCAGGCACGCAGATACGCAGACACGCAGACAAGCAGACACGCAGACACGCAGACACGCAGACAAGCAGACAAGCAGACAATACACGCTGACACGCAGACACGCAAACACGCAGACACGCTGACACGCAGACACGCAGACACACAGGCACGCAGACACGCAGACACGCAGACACGCAGACACGCAGACAGGCAGACACGCACACGCGCAAACACGCACACACACACACACAGACACACACACACTCACAAACACACACGTTCACACAAACACACACGCTCACACAAACACACACAGACACACACACACACACACACACACACACACACGAACACACAGACACACAGACACACACCTACATACAAAAAAACGCACACACGAGAGCTCGCAGGCTGCACGCACTCAAGCACACACGCACGCACGCACGCACACACGCACATACGAACACACGCACACACGCACACACGCACACACGCACACACCCACACCCAAACACGCACGCACGCACACTCACACGCACACACTCACACACGCACACATGCACACACGCACCCACGCACACACGCACACACGCACACACGCACACACGCAGACACGCAAACACGCAGACACGCAGACACGCAGACACGCAGACACGCATACACGCAGACACGTAGACACGCAGACACGCAGACACGCAGGCACGCATACACGCAGACACGCAGACACGCAGACAAACAGACACGCAGGCACGCAGGCACGCAGACACGCAGACACGCAGGCACGCAGACACGTAGACACGCAGACACGCAGACACGCAGACACGCAGGCACGCAGATACCCAGACACGCAGACACGCAGACACGCGGACACGCAGACACGCAGACACGCAGACACCCAGACACATAGACACCCAGACACGCAGACACGCACACACGCAGACACGCAGACACGCAGACACGCGGACACGCAGGCACGCAGACACGCAGATGCGCAGACACGCAGACACGCAGACACGCAGACACGCAGACACGCAGGCACGCAGACACGCACACACGCACACACGCAGACACGAAGACACGCACACACGCAGACACGCCGACACGAAGAGACACAGGCACGCAGACACGCAGACACGCAGACACGCAGACACGCAGACACGCAGACACACAGACACGCAGCCACCCAGGCACGCAGACACGCAGACACGCAGACACGCAGGCACACAGACACGCAAACACACATACACGCAGACACGCAGACACGCGGATACGCAGACACGCAAACACGTAGACACGCAAACACGCAGACACGCAAACACGCAGACACGCAGACGCATAGACACGCAGACACGCAGACACGCAGACATTCAGACACGCAGACACGCAGACACGCAGACAAGCAGACACGCAGACACCCAGACACGAAGCCACGAAGACACGCAGACACGCAGACACGCAGACACGCAGACACGCAGACACGCAGACACGCAGACACGCAGAACTGCAGACTCGCAGACACGCAGACACGCACACACACACACACTCTCACACACAACACACACACACACACACACACACACACACACACACACACACAGACACACACCTAAATACACAAACACGCACACACGAAAGCACGCAGGCTGCACGCACGCACGAACGCACGCACACACGCACATACGAGCACACGCACACACGCACACACGCAGACACTCAGACACGCAGACACGCAGACAGGCAGACACGTAGACACGCAGACACGCAGACACGCAGACACGCAGACAAGCAGACAGATACGCAGGCACGCAGGCACGCAGGCACGCAGACACGCAGACACGCAGACACGCAGGCACGCAGATACGCAGACACGCAGACAAGCAGACACGTAGACACGCAGACACGCAGACAAGCAGACAAGCATACACGCTGACACGCAGACACGCGAACACGCACACACGCAGACACGCAGACACGCAAACACACAGGCACGCAGACACGCAGACACGCAGACACGCAGACACGCAGACAGGCAGACACGCACACGCGCAAACACGCGCACACACACACACACACACACACACACACACACACACACACACACACACACACATACACACACGAACACACAGACACACAGACACACACCTACATACAAAAAAACGCACACACGAGAGCACGCAGGCTGCACGCACTCAAGCACACACGCGCGCACGCACGCACGCACACACGCACATACGAACACACGCACACACGCACACACGCACACACGCACACACGCACACACCCACACCCAAACACGCACGCACGCACACTCACACGCACACACTCACACACGCACACATGCACACACGCACACACGCACACACGCACACACGCACACACGCACAGACGCACACACGCACACACGCACACACGAAGACACGCAAACACGCAGACACGCAGACACGCAGACACGCATACACGCAGACACGTAGACACGCAGACACGCAGACACGCAGGCACGCATACACGCAGACACGCAGACACGCAGACAAACAGACACGCAGGCACGCAGGCACGCAGACACGCAGACACGCAGGCACGCAGACACGTAGACACGTATACACGCAGACACGCAGACACGCAGGCACGCAGATACCCAGACACATAGACACCCAGACACGCAGACACGCACACACGCAGACACGCAGACACGCAGACACGCGGACACGCAGGCACGCAGACACGCAGACAAGCAGACACGCAGACACGCAGACACGCAGGCACGCAGACACGCACAGACGCAGACACGCAGACGCGCAAACACGCAGACACGCAGACACGGAGACACGCAGACACGCAGACACGCAGTCACGCAGACACGCAGGCACGCAGAAACGCAGGCACGGAGGCACGAAGACACTCAGACACGCAGACACGCAGTCACGTAAACACGCAGACACGCAGACACGCAGACACGCAGACACGCAGACACGCAGATGCGCAGTCACGCAGACACACAGTCACGCAGACACGCAGACACGCAGACACGCATACACGGAGACACGCAGACACGCAGACACGCAGACACGCATACACGGAGACACGCTGACACGGAGATACGCGGACACGCGGATACGCGGACACGCGGAGATGCGCACACGTGGACACGCGAAAACGCGGCAGCGCGGACCCGCGGATACGCGGACGCGCAGACACGCGGACATGCGGACACGCGGACACGCTAACTGACGGGCACGTGGACACGCGGCACGCGGACACGCGGGAAGTGGACACGCGCACTTATTCACTCACTCACTCACGCACGCACGCACGCACGCACTCACACACGCAAGCAAGCAAGCACGCACGCATGCACGCACTCAGCCACCCACCCACCAGCCCACCAACCCATCCACACACCCACACGCACACGCACACGCACACGCACGAGCACGCGCACGCGCACACGCACACCCACACGCACACGCACACGCACACGCACACGCACACGCACACGCACACGCACACGCACACGCACACGCACACGCACACGCACACGCACAAGCACACGCACAAGCACACGCACACGCACACGCACACGCACAAGCACACGCACACGTACACGCACACGCACACGCACACGCACGCGCACGCGCACGCGCGCACGCACGCACGCACGCACACACACACACACACACACACACACACACACACACACACACACACACACACACACACACACACACACACACACACACACACACTGAAGACATCTGAAACGTAACAACCAAGTCTACCTTTATTGTTCACAATTGATGTGGATACTAACATAGGTGCACAAACTGGCAACATATAGACTGGAATAAAGCTAGGTAAGCATAACTTTACAGGCAGCGTCCTCTGCAAGCAGCGTCAAAACTAATAAGAGATTTAGGTTTCTCTTATTACCTCCACATTCCAAATATTATGCCGTTATTAAAATTTGTTCGGGAAATATCCCAAAAAAAAACGGCAACAAAGTTGTGTTTTAACACCTTTTAATTCAAAATCTAAGTACTATCGGCCATACGTTTATATGAACTTTTTTTTCCTATTTTTAACTGTAGAAATTTTCGCATTTATTTCTTTACACCTCATATATATATATATATATATATATATATATATATATATATATATATATATATATATATATATATATGTCACAAGGTGTCCGTTTTCGAGTGTCTGCATGGAGACCTTGCTTATCTTTAGAGGTAAGCAGTCGGTTGAATTAGGGCAACGTTGCCCATTTTTGTGTAGAACAAAGCACACTGCTCAAAATTGTGAAATTGAAAATTTTGGCGTACATTTAAGGCAGAATTGTTATGTATGCTTCATTGGATTCAGAAAAAGACTTGTTACAAAAATGTCTAAAATGACGCCAATAAGAAAAGGCAAAGTTGGATGTTGTAGGTTTTGAATTTGGGGTGCCATGGTAATTACGATAACAGATTTAGACTGCTTGTGAGGAAGGGTCTTCACAACGCTTTAGTTGAAAATGTCTAGGTTTATTGATTTTTGCTTAAAAAAATAAAATCGAATACCTACATTTTTATTTTTTGTTGCAACAGTTCAAAAATAAAGGATGACAGCTCTAATTTACTTTCAGATTATTGTTCAACATAAAAATGCTCCACTTTGTCCTAATTTAACCGACCGAAACTACTTTTAAATTATTACTGCACAGCAACTTATGCCTTTGTAATAATATCAGGTAAGTTGTGACATTTATATACAGGTGTCCGTTTTTCGAGTGCCTACATGGGGATCTTGCTTATTTAAATAGTCGGTTAAATTAGGACAATGATGCGCATTTTTATGTTGAACAATAATCTGAAAGAAAATTAGAGCTGTGATCATTTATTTTTTAACTATTCCAACAAAATATTAAAATTTTGGTTTTCGTTTTTATTTTTTTAAGAAAAAATCATTAACACTAGACGTTTGCAACTAAAGTATTGTGAAGACCCTTTCTCACCACGACTGTAAATCTGTTATCGTAATTTACATGGCACCCTAAACTCAAAAGGTACAACATCCAACTTTGTCTTCTCTTATGGGCGCGATTTTTACATTTTTGTATCAAGTATGTTTTTCCGAATACAATGATACATCATACATAATAGTTCTGCCTTATATTTAGGACAAAATTTTTTATTTTAAAATTATACGAAGTGTGCTTTGATCAACATAAAAATGCGCAACTATGCACTAATTTAACCGACTGTTTATCTCTACAGATAAGCGAGATCCCACACAGGTACGCGAAAAACGGACACCCTTTGTATAAATGTCACAGCTTTCTTGATATTATTACAAAGCTAGAAGTTTGTGAACAGTAATAATGGAAACGTTGTTACGTTTTGCAAACAAACGTGGAACAAATAACTGCTATTTTTATATCGTAATATATTTTTTGTGCCTTCGTTCTGTAATAGGGCATATGATGACCGCAAATGCGTCCGGAAGCTATGCGTTTTCAAAAATAATACTAAATTACAGTTGGTATTCGTTGTAGTTACAGAACTGATGGAATATTCGACATGATCGACATTTAACATAACACACAGCCTAATCCTACAAAATTCGGGCAATGAATAATTGCGCAAAATGTAACCAATTTTACTGAAATGTAATAAATCAAAAATATCTGGTGTGGAACACCACACGACCTACAAAATGGATATTAAAAGAAACAAAATAGTTTTTTTAACATTTTTTTAGGATAAGTATGCAACGTCTTTTACAAAATAAATTAATTACGAAAATAGGCAACATTTTAAAACAAAAACAATAATCTTAATCGAATAGGCGGCTAAATACTCACTAGAGCATACATCCCGTAAAGGAAATTTGCTATGCCACGGCATAGTGTGGTGGTGTGGCCGGGGGGTCTTACTTAGTGTTATAAAGGGATACTCGACGCAACTCCAACAATGCCAAAATCGGGAGAAAATGTCAAAAAGGCGCCACCTGTTAAACATGTTTATAGCGGGAGAACGTCATGAATAGATCTTAAATTGGCTTTCCGGGAAATCAAAACGTTCACTCAAAAATAAGCTACTCTATTACTAAAAAATCTATTCCAAAAATATTTACGCGAAGTTTACCTAAATTCCAATGAAATCCTAAGCTTTATATAAAAGCTGCAAAAAAGCGAAAATAAAACCCCGATGTTCATTAAACATTTCGATAAATTCAGCGCCAAAATTATTATCTCAAATAACCAAAAATATATGAAAATACGGTAATTAACTCTACAATTTAAAACATGAAAGTATGCCCACACAGCAAAACTAAACGCGATTGAAAATTTATAAAATCCCCAAATTTACGAAACGTCGGTATCGGGATTGAAAATTTCTAAATTCGGGAAAAATGCACAGCTTCGTCGCAACAAATAATCAAGATCGCTACCTATTTGGCAACATCGTTGATATCTGCTATCGGTGGGTCAATACCTATAAAAAGCAACTTCATAAGAGGGCGACTATTCCCAACACCCTCGTATGCACAAAATTAGAAGCAGCTGTTCGGTCAACGACCAACCTACTTCATAAATACGTTATGTGATTTCACTTAATAAATCTGATTTTCAGTATAATTATTCTTCAAAAACAAATCACTTTAATTCTGTTACAACCAGTCATAATTCTATTAAACAATCCGCTATCAAATATTCTCAAATACAAAAACATACTGCGTTAAACCATTTAATGTTACGTTATAATTTAATGCTCACTGATAAAGCTTCGAACGTAATTGCTTGTTCCAAATAGACCCAAAACTACTGACGTTAATGTAATGATCTATTTAACCAAACAAACACAAACGAACGTAAATAAGATGCTGTATAACAATCGGGGTTCACAGTTAAATTCACATTTTAAAAAACAAAACTTCAATCATGGGCAAACGTGTATTATAAATAAATATCCACAATGATTAAATTAGAATTATATGGATTTTTACCCTTAAACTGACCTAAAATGGTTTCGGTATGCTATAATCCGCTATATAAATTCATCCGTATAACACATATTAAAAATACACATAAATAAATTTAGTTTGATATCAGGTTGAAAACGTTTACGTTGCAATTGACCCAATAAAATAATCAGACGTTAACCAAAAAAAAAAAGCAAACCATTAGTTTAGGTACCACATTCAATAAAATACACACAAGGATTTTACTAAAACCTGTAAAGCACAGCAAGGAAATTAAAATGCACCAATATATTTTACCTTATCCTTAAACTTAAAACCCTTTTGTTACACATACACCTGTAGAATCGCGAGAATGGCTTCGACGTTGCCAATATAACCGAGGTTGAAACTGCATTCAAGTCTTCCATTATAACCCAGCTCGGAAATACTTCTCTAAGTTGCGTTTTGATTGATATTAGAATTGGTTGTACGTACACTAGTGATTCAACTTCCATAAACTCTGATTACTTGATTCTACTATTTACAAGTTTTGAATATCACTTATTAATTTTAACTGTCAAAAGAACGAAAAGCTTTCTATTTACAGCAAAACATTTGTTATGTGGTCGGCTGTACATTCGAAGTTAACAAAACTAAAACATTGAATTATTTTATATTCGATCCGCACTTAAGCTTATTCAACACGGATGAGGACTGTTACCATACGACAACGATACACTAAAACAATCCTCCAATTAAGGGTAACAAAAAAACTTCCACGATAACTTCACTTAACCTCCAGGTAAGGGCGTAAAATAATTAGCCACCTCCAAACCAACACCTCTTCGTGTATACGGCAAATCGCAACTAGCCTTGACGTTAGGACATCATTCCAAGTTGATTTAAGCTAAATTCAGATTTCGCCATTTCCAATTAGTCCTCCAAGTTACATAAAATAAAACATAAATTAGTCTATCATGCAGAAATAACGCTTTAATTTTAAACGCTTTAAAGAAGATACTCAGTACGAAAATAGTCGAGAGAAAGAGAAATTACATCATGCTGCAATTGCAAAGTCAGCTGCCTACAACCGACCTAAAACGATATCGCTAAATTATTTTTCTTTAGTACTTATTGTAGCTAAAATAAATTTCTCTCATTCTACAATGACAAAATTTAGCAAAAGTGATATGGTATATTACATTCAGAAATAACTATGGTACCACACACAAACGCTATTACACGTGGATGTTATCAGCTTATCAGGAACAAAATACTTTTTAAATTCAAACCTTGGAAAATTTATACTACTACAATTTCAACTACCTGAAATTTTATCAAAGAAATCTATCTTAAATACAATACGTCAATTCTTTAATGCTTAAAAAAATGTAATTTCTCACTTTCAACTAATAAATTCCTGAAGCTTAATATAACGCGAATACCTATTTAATCGTCCCAAAATCGGAATACTAAATGTTAATTTGCAATAAAAACCTCAAATACGTAAAAATTTGACTTGAATGAAAGTTTCCAACATGTATACTCATTTATATTTAATTTTAAATACCTCATTCGAAATTACTCAACACAAAACAATATATTTTAAGTTTTTAACTTCGAAATTCGCAAAAAAAACGAGAAGGACCAAACTATCTACTGGGTGTTGCTTCAAATTTCCACACAGCGTGACAAAACTTCATGTCAGATAGAGGTTAATAGACATGTAGATACTGTAGCGTCACCCAGGCACCCTATCTTGAAACGTGTAACTTGAACTGATTCGCAATAATGCAAATTCAAGAACAAAACAATCGCCAAGTGATTTATCTTGACTGACAATAATGTTACTACTACTCAAATTAATTGCTTGCCTTACTTTGACCTTCCTGGCAATAATTAAAACGTTAGAATTTACTTACAAGAATGATATTTAATCATTCGCAAACCTCAAATCAGATAAAACAAATTGGCCGTCTAGTGGTAGGTACGTTGTGCTATTTGACTGAGATAGGCTGGACGAGGTTAAGTGGGGCAGGTAAACAATGAAACTACTCAAATTAAAATTAACGAACTTTTCGCAATGGTAGTTCAGCCCGTTAATATACTGTTGTGGGAAAGAACCACCAACAAAACCCGCTTTATTCATAAATAAGTAATTGCACAAGTACATTAATAAATCAAATAACACGAAAATAAAACAATAAAACGGTTAAATATATAATAAAACGCCATTAAATCAGGTTAAAGTGCACACAAAATTATAACATTAAGAGAAAAATGAATAAGAAGAAGATTAGTTACATATTAACACAATAAAAGGAAACGCATGTAGTCACATCCACAGTTGTGTCATAAATAATCAGAATAAAAATCGTAATACTAAACATGTGGCCCTTTAAAACCAATGATGCCGATCTTTAAGCAAATAAGCACATGAAACAATAAGCCAAATTACGTTACATATAGAATACAACAGTAAAATGGCACTGGTGATAATAAGGTAAATGCAAGGACAAAAGGAAATAGACAAGGAATTTACACGTACACAATTGTTTAGTGATTACTAAAGCACAAAATACGTACGTAAAATTATAATGAATTATAGATAAAGAGACATTAGTTCGCAGGAAAACAATTCTACTTAACAAACTGACAACAAAAAACTCGTTAAAACAAATCCTTACAAGAGTAAGTTGTAAATAGATCGTGACCGATATATAAGGTTGAGTGCGTTAGAAAAATACAGCGCCTCTTTCTCAGATTACACATTCATCTATACAACAATAAAAACAATAATAATAAAATTTGAGGTGTTTAGTGGTCATCTGGGCCCGAAAGTATGTACACACTCGGCAATTGGACATTAAAACTAATAACAGAGCAGTATCCTTTACCCATTCGCCCACGCCCACCTCTACAGAAATATAAATATGAAGAACAAACAACAATGCTGATTCACGCAAATACAAGAGTGAGGGACACCTGCACTGTCTTTTATTTTCCGGTTAATGAGCCCGCCTTAATTTATAAAAAATACCTACTTACACTTGAATTCAATTTAACTGTTCACAGACACAAATCGTTAACATACGAGGATTAACTTTAAAAAGGGCAAACTGTTTACAATGAAGGTACTTAATTAACCAAATCGGTCTGGCTTGGTCGTCACTAATAAAAAAAAATTATTATGTTAGAACAGTTTCATATTAATTATTGAACGACATTTTAATTTTAAAAATATGCATTCGTATGTAACAAGCCCTACATTTAGGTATCGAGTTCCAACGTACCAAACGAAGACGTCTTAGATTGCAGTGCGCACCAACGTAATTACTTACTAAAATAGTGACATTTTACATCAATAATGTACGCCTAAGAATTTATAATGAGCGTTACGCCCTTTCAGTAAAGCAGCTTTTACGCGTACACCTGCCAGTTAGACCTCAAACACATGTTTTACAACCCTTAACCAAATATCAGTTACAAAAATAAAATATCCCGAAAACCATCATCAAATAACGACTTAATATTTAATAAAATATGTTAAACCCCATTAATTAACTTTTCTATCGCGGTAATAATTGTGATAAAAAAAATGTTTGTTGGAATAATAAAATTTTCGCGGTCCGCTACCTACATTACTCACTTAAAAAAAATTACAAAACCGCCCACTTCTATAGAAATAATACAATGTTCAATCATATATATTTAACTTTTAATTGAATTCTTTGTCAAAATGTAACCAATTGTACTGAAATATAATGAATCAAAAATATCTGGTGTGGAACACTATACGACCTTCCAACCTACAAAATGGAAATTAAAAGAAATGAAATAATTCAATTTTTTTTTGGGATAATTATGCAACCTTTTTTATAAGAAGTTCATTACGAAAATAGACAACATTGTAAACGCAAAAACAATAATCTATCTCAAACAGACGTTTAAAACTTCATGACAGACATCTACGTGCTATCTTAAATAAAAAAAAATGAAATAATTTTAATTTAAATTTTTTATCCGCAAACGTCACAAAAGTGACACTTTTATGACTCAATGTCAAAGGTAAAAGTTTTACTTTTCAGACATGGAGTAAAAGTTGTACTTTTGTGCCTAGGCATTTTTATTTTTACCAAATGTGCTTATTAAATGTGCGTTGTTATGGTTTCATTACTTGCAAAGCGTCCTGATTATCTTATTTTTTTACCTGCTAATTATGTTTGATCTTTCCTTTCGATCTTTACCAATTATTTTTACGTTTGCGGATAAAAAAGTATATGTTATTCGGAGTAAAAGTGACTTTATGTAGCTCAGATGAATTATTTTCCTCACTTCGTTCGGCAAAATAAACATTCAGCTTCGCCACATAAAGTATCACTTTTACTCCTAATAACATAATGTACTATTAGGATAACTATGCAACCTCTTTTTTATACGTTCATAACGAAAATAGGCAACATTTCAAAAAAAAAGAAACAATCTATGTCAGAACGACATTTAAAGTTTCATGTTAGATATAGACTAATAAACATAAATACATATTAACTTAAAAAAGTTCCAAAGTCGCGCGCTTCTATAAAATATCTATAATACAGATTCAGCATTGTAAATCTCTATTTATTTAAATTTCACACTTATTTCGCTTTACATTAAAAAACTTTATAACGAAAATGTATGTATAATTGAATTTTCTTTAAAAAAGACGTCTACACATTTTTTTGTAAAATTAATCGTTATTCATGTAATGAAAAAATTTTAACTAACACTTTAATTTTACCTTAGGAATTTTTTTGCCGCTAAATTAGGCGTCATATCAAAAATTTGTGTAGAACATAATTAAAAGGTATGTTTAAGGTCTATATTTTGGTATTTTTATATCTTTGAAATATGCGGCTGTTTTAGAAATATTTGACAAAAACCAAAAACTGCGCTGGATTTGTCCCAAAATCTAATCAGCTCTAATCAAAATGAAAAAAAGGTTGAATATAAAATTTTAAGTACGTAGGTATTTTCGTTCTGGAGCTATCGTGGATACTAGCATACATCCACACAGACACACATCCAGGTATGATGGCCGATCTTGGCGAAATTTGGCCAAAAGTTGTAAAATGAGCTAATAAGTCGAAGTCGATTTGTCGATTGCACAATCTTATATACCTACATAAGTATATCTAGGTTGGAAGGTAAATGTAATCTTTTTATTAAAAATATGAATTATTCAAACTTCCTAATACTTAACTTGTATATACATTACATTTTCTCTGAAGATTATATAAAAAGCTTGATTCCTTTGCTACAAATTACTCAATTTTAGAGAAAAACGTAAGATGGCAACATATATCACCCTACATGATACAATCACATCTTCAGATTGTAGAGTGTGATAATGTTTCAAAAGAAATTATGTGCTATTTTTCTCTCCCTCTTATTTGTAATTACATTTTGAGTATATTCAATTCTTGGTTTCATCTTACAGCTCAGTAAATTTGTTTATGAAAATCTGAAACAGCTCTAAATGGTAAGGACAGATGAATGCTTTCTGGAAACATTTCAGTGCTACATTAAATTCTGTCAGTTTTAATATAGACAATGAATGCAAGTTTTCCCCAAGCGTTTTGACTAATTTTCTCGTCAATATTGAAGCTTTAATGATCCAGATTTTCAATTTCAAGTTTATTTGTTTAGTATTATACACAAAGTTTGTACGCAGAAAATAAGCCTTGATAATATAAATAATATTGCTAAACGTTCCTGAACTACACCATTTCAATGTTTTAAATTCGGAATGAAATGCACTTTATTTGATTATTATGAATATTTCATTTTACTGCTTTATGTAACCAAAAAAAAACAGTTTATCTGTTTGTAATGTTATGATATTGTCATACATAAAATCATGCTAAGCATTACTATGAAATTTGCCACTAAAGTGTGTACTTTTATTTATATGTTTCATGATCGAACCAACGCCATATTATGTTGGTTAACTCTGTCGTGGTAATCCATAGCAAAGTATAATTTATTTTACAGTGCATATTTAATAAGCAGTAATGTAACCAATTCAATTAATTTATGTGTGAATAAACTGATAAAAAAGTAATGCACGTGCAGATAAACCGATAAACAAAGATTACCCCTATACATATACTATTAAATATGGGGTTGTATTTCCTTTATGAGGTTTGCTAATGGATTAGCTGTTTGTTAGAAAGATATTACCTTATATAAAGAATAAGTACAATCATAAAGAAAATTCATACTAAAAAACTTATGACTAATAAAGTACTATGTACGTAATTTGTCAAAAATCGTAATTCGTAAATAAAGTTTGTAACATCCTATTTATTTAAAGTATTGAACAAAATTGTATCCTACGAAATTAATTGAAGTCTATCAATCAAAGGTCTGCAGATGAAATACTTTAAAGGGTGTTCTGATGTTTAATTTGACCTGGTGTCGACTTAAAGTTGTAATTACATGAGAAGGGTTCGTTAGCTCGTTTATCGATTAATGAACACTTTTCTCCTACAACTGAACCGTAATAGTTCACAAACGCAAGAACCCCTTGTCTAAACGCGACCCTTTTTTAACGTGACTCATTTAGGGGTAATAATATTAAGGAAAGATCTACATTTAATTGAGTTAACAAACTAAACTAAAAAAACATCAGTTGAACATAAGTTGATTATTAAAGCACTTTGGTTACAAAGTTCTGGTTCGTACTCATTGTTTATAAGCAAATTTATTTCTGAGACTAAATGCAATTCTTGATATGTGTGCGTATACTTGAAATTTGCATTAAAGTGAATTAGGGACAGGTAATAACTTTCTAGGAATTATAAGCATTTTAAGAGCAATTAATTTAAAACGAATGGCTTAAAGGAGTGGAGAAATTATAGCTCTCCAAGTTTCATTACACGGAGTAGTACTGTATAAGGTATAAACTTTGTAAGAATAAAGTTTGATATTTCAATTACTGCTTTGATTAATATAGTGAAGCTTTCATAAATAAAGGCTCAGACGTATTTCTGGCAACTTTACTTCAAAACTTCAGTTACAAAAGCATATCATAGAATAGATTCTGTAAAATTTAACTAAGTTAAGAGGTGATGAAAGTTCAAAATTTAGTAATATACTTATATAATGTACTTAAAATACAAGTTAATTATTGTAACTTCTGTAAGTGTCGACAGTGGCAAATAATTTAGTCCAGAAACAAAACAAGAAAATCTTATGCTGTTGCTTAACACCTTCCATATGGACTCATTGTTTTCAAGGTTGCTTTTACCAAAATTGTTCAACAGTCACAAGTTAGCCATTATTTTTATGTTCTTATGATACGTAAAATGAAAGAAATTCGAAAGAGGAAAACTGTGTTTGATATACGTTGACACATTTCAAGAAATTGCAGTAACGTAATTGGGGTAATTTATAAAACCTATTTAACCACAGGTTTTTAATAAAATAAATTATTTTCTTAGAAGGTGTCAACAAAAATAAATTAAATATAAAAAACACGATAAATCTAAACATAGGGCCTAATATATATTTGATAAGCATTTTTTTTTATTTCACAACCTATCCTCCATATGAAGAATATCATGTCTTTGAAATATTTGAATTAATCCCACCAATAAACTCTAAACCACTATTTCTCTTAAAAAGTTCTAAGGGCATTGGATATATCTATAATAATCTAATAAACTGAATTTTTGACTGATGCCGTTACCAGAAAGAGTTGGTTTACAATGATATAATAAAATCAACCAGTTTCAATTTTTTTTGCTGTTCTAAGAAAAATGCTATATATAAATTTAAAGTGGTTGTAAACCACTGTGCGAAGCTTAAGTGTAAACATTGAGTAAACATTTATTCAATGGCTTAAATGATTACTAAACGTATTCACGTGAATTCGTTGATGGTAGTATTACCTGTGCACTGGCGCAAAATCCATTGACCATGTACATTTTCAGGAGTAGAATGAGGGCAGTTGAGGGACAATGACGCCCGGCGTCTCGACGCCTAAGGTCTGAACTTCGTGTAACCGCCGAAGGGTGTCCGCCGTTTTCGGAGGTCATTTTTGTGTCTTCGGAAGACATCGCGCATCGGTGTTTGAACTTCGTGTAATGTCAGTATCTAGTGGTGTTTTTTTAAAAAATAATATCTAACGGAATTGTCATCTAGTGGTATATTTTTAAAAAGTGTGGCATGAAATTTGAAGTAGCATTCTAATAATAGGATCTATCTCGTAAGACAGGGCTTTGGAGCTTGCTCTCGCGGCTTCGCTCGCGCCCCCTTGTATACTGTAGAGGTAAATTTGAAATAGTATTCTAATAATGGATGTTATTTCGTGACATTATCCACCATTTTTCAAATCAATTAATCAAATTAATTAAGCAAACCAGTTTAGGGTTTGGGATGAGTGGATGTTGATCGAGTGAAAGTTTACAGCAGGTTTAGACCGAGATGGAATGGTGTTGATGAATAACTGATATCATAATAAGTCACTTGAATTTTCATTTAAACTTGCAGCCTACTAAGCAGTGGAATTAGGGGAGACAAAAAACCTTGCGAAGTAAACAAACACATAAACATACACACACACACACACGCACGCACACACGCACGCACGCTCGCAGGCACGCAGGCTTACACGCACGCAAGCACGCACGCATGTACACACGCACGCACGCGCGCGAGCACGCTCAAACACACACACACACGCACGCACACACGCACGCACGCTCGCAGGCACGCAGGCTTACACGCACGCAAGCACGCACGCATGTACACACGCACGCACGCGCGCGAGCACGCTCAAACGCACACACACACACACACGCACGCACGCACGCACGCACGCACGCACGCACGCACGCACGCACGCACGCACGCACGCACGCACGCACGCACGCACGCACGCACGCACGCACGCACGCACGCACGCACACACACACACACACACACACATTATCCATTTGTGCTACCAATCTAAATTACGTGCATCACTATTGGTGAGTTTTGCATGCACCGGTAAAAACAGTTAAACTAGTAAAAAAAGGTTTATACAATAACAAAAAGAGTTTTACCGGTATCGTGTATTATAACCTAAAATACGTATCTAAAATTAAAATCACTGTGCTGAAATAGAAATAAGTGGGAGATGAATGGACATGGATCCAAGGACGGTCACGTAACTTCTGAACGGGATTTTTAAAGTTAGAAACTAAAACGGGGCTAGGCCGTACATGTTAAACCTATGTGCGAACCACGTAATCGTAAAGAAGGGTGTCATAACCATCCTCCTTTCTACGACGCTTATTGTACTGCACCTGGTAAATCTTGTTCCATGGCTTGATACAACTTAGTATGCGGGGGTTCTTACAATTTTACAGTCAGTCTGCGCGTACACAGGTTCCATGTCATCTAACACTGACTTTACTGTATCGAAATTAATTACTTGAGAATTTGTACATTTTGAGTGATTCCCTTAGCTTTACACACCGTAATGTATTTGTTTTTACGTGTAGAGAATACCTTGTACGGATAATTCTTAGGACCCCCACGAACTCCTTGATTCTACTACCGAGTCCGTAGACTTCCACCTCATCGGTCTATCTCCAAGGACATCACCGACAGACGGAGCCAAGTCATTGGAGCTTTGCGGAATCGGTATCATAGCACGGAACACGTTCGGCAAGTGTCTTTGTCCAACTGGACGCCCTCCCTTTCCAAATACTTGCGGATGTATCGCACTTTCGATTCATCGTCGTTACACCATGAAGGCCAGTCAGAACATATTTCTTTGATTTTAAGGAAGTTATCGAACCTGAGAAAAGACCCCCGCTCATATTATCTCTGCTGTATTGACAAACTACATACTTCCACACTTCAAAGACTTCTAAAGCTCCGGTAAATTTACGTTCGTCCTGCGTATGCGTGCAATCATACTGGAACATAGTTTCGGAGTATGGTCTACACAAGACGAACATTAACTGACCGTGCAATGTCAAGTGTAGGATGCCCCACCAGATATTTGACGTATTTGTTCACACATGGTTATAGTGAACAAACATCCAAATATCTGATTTGCACATCTTGTTCTGCCTTATAATGCAACATAACCGCATTAGAGCTAACAGATACAGCACGTTGTTTGAGCTAACAAGAATTATTGCCGCCGGATTTTGTCTTAAAAATGATCTGAATTCAAATTCCTAAATTTCCATTAAACCATAGTTAAAGCACGTATCCCGTGTGATGTTTCCAACGTTTTCGCACGACACAAAAACGTTGTACGCTTCTCGCGTTTGATATTACCAGGTTTTTTAGTATAACACCTTTCACAACCCCTGGAAATAGAAACCGTGAAACTGGTATACAGTATTTGTATCGTGAAAACAACCCCAGCATGCTGAATACGTCTGCCTTCAGCACGCCTGAGCCAAAGAAGCCGTTGAATAGCAATCCTTGACTGATTGTAGCCCAATCTGTATCTGCCGCTTGGGATGAGTCCTAAAGGATTCTTGCGAATAACATTTCTGCGGAAAGCAAAACTACAGGCAACGGTGATCGTGCAACATTCCCTAAAGGGGTCGACCTTGTTTTCGTCGACAAACCTCTTCCAAAACTCGATACAGGCTTCTATGAGGATACTCAGACATTTGGTCTACGCCGTAAAAGCGAATGCCTGGTAAAGCGCCGTCATAATTTTGGTTTTGCACGGAGTTAAAAAGGTGAGGAGAGTCACCTTTTGAGCCGGTGCAATTAAGGGCGGGCTTTAGGGAGTTTGAATAAGGCTATGGGTAGGAGGTTTAAGCTGTCTATAAATTTCATGTCGTTATAGCAGGTAAGGGACATGATTTTAGGATACCATACAGAGGGATTCTTCAGGATTTCGTTGTTTAATTGATAGTCATAGGATTTGGAGTTGTGGGCTAGGGCTGTAATGGATGCTTGTTTCCTGCCGAGTGAGGAAATGTAGGAAAAGAATTCAGATACAGGTAAAGTAGAGAACGCGTATTGATGTTGTCCTCAATGCCTACAACCCTGCTCAATATCGAGATCGTATTAATGCAGTGGTTGCAGGCATGCTAGGTAACGCATAACGTGGAAGTGTGGATGAATGTGTTAGTAGGTATATCTTGGCGGCAGTCCTAACGTAACTTAAATTAACTTAACTTAACCTTCACACCATTCCCTTGCGAAGTAGGCAAAACAATTCCTGCCTCTTATTTATTTTTTATTCACAATCTTTCTTCATACTTTTATATCTCCGCATACCTCCCTAGCTTCCGCAAGATTTATACATTGTCTCTGACATGCCCTTTTATTTTTAAAACTCCTTATATTTCTTTCCTTCTACCACATTCAGCCAAGGTTTACGCGGCCTTTCTTCTAACCTCACCCACATACATTTGTTTCGTTAATCTTGCGCTGTTCATTCTCTCAATGTGATCAAACCAACATAATGAACTACTTTTATATCTATCCGTCATCGTCTTTTCCTCGCCACACTCCGTCATTATGCATTCATTCTTTATCTTATCCCTTCTCGTTTTACCACATACGCTTCTCAGGAATCTCATACCCACGGCATTTATTTTTCTTTCGTGCTTTTTTTGACATACCCATGTCTCAATTCCATACAGTACTGATGGGATAAATACGCCATTATGGAATGCTCATTTCGCAGCTAGGCTCATGCTTTCGTTTCTCATTATCGTCCACATCCTTCCAATCACTTTCCTTCCAGAATTGATCCTTCGACCAATCTCGCCCTTCATTGTACCATCCACAGTAAACATTCTACCCAGATATACCAGCACGTCCACTTGCTCCACAGTTTCATCTTGTTTCCTGCCGGCTGAGGAAATGTAGGAATAGAGTTCAGATACAGGTGAGGTAGAGAACACGTATTGACGTTGCCCGCAATGCTTGCAACCCTGCTCAATATCGAGATCGGTATTAATGCAGTGGTTGCAGGCATACTAGGCAACGCATAACGTGTGAGTGTGGATGAATGTGAAAGTATTGTTAGTAGGTGTATCTTGGCGGCAGTCCTAAAGCAACTTAAATTAACTTAACTTAACCTTCACACCATTCCCTTGCGGGGTAGACAAAACAGTCCCTGCCTCTTATTTATTTTTTATTCACAATCTTTCTCTACACTTTTATATTTCCGGATACCTCCCTAGCTTCCTCAAGATTCATACATTGTCTCTGACATACCCTTTTATTTTTAAAACTCCTTATATTTTTTTCCTTTATCATACATTCCACCACATTCAGCCAAGTTTGACGCGGCCTTTCCTCTAACCTCACCCACATATATTTTCTTAGTTAACCTTGCGTTTTTCATTCTCTCAATGTGACCAAACCAACATAATGTACTACTTTTATATCTATCCATCATCGTCTTTTTCTCGCCACACTCCGTCGTTATGCATTAATTCTTTATCTCGTCCCTTCTCGTTTTACCACATGCCCTTCTCAGGAATCTCATACCAACGGCATTTATTTTTCTTTCTTACTTTTTTTGACATGCCTATATGTCTTACTTCCATACAGTACTGGTGGGATAAATACGCTATTAAGGAATGCTCGTGTCGCAGCTAGGCTCAAGCTTTCGTTTCTGATTATCGTCTACATACTTCCAATCACTTTCCTTCCAGCATTGACCCTTCGTCCAATCTCGCCCTTCATTGTACCATCTGCAGTAAACATTCTACCCAGGTATAGCAGCTCATCCACTCGCTCCACAATTTCATCTTGCAGAGAAAATACTCTACTCTCCTTTCCACATTCCCGATTGAACACCGCAATCTTAGCTTTGTCCACGTTTATCTTTAGGTCCATACTCTTACAGACTGTATCATACAGCCTTGTCGCACTCCTTGTGTTGGGCCACGTTTTGTATTTTTGACCCATTTCCAGAAGAGTTTTTTGTTTCCCTGAAAATCATTCGGCATTTTCTCTCCTTCCACAGCCATCACTTCCTCTTTACTTTTTCTTACTGCCTCCTTCGCTTCTTTGTTTCTTAGTCTGTACACCTCATACAATCGCTTTTTCTCAATTTCATTTTTTTGCAGCAATTATTGCCATGCACACACCTTTTTTCTTACATACTGTCTTTTTTACCGACTCTTTCTACCAAGTACAATTTTTCTGTCTACCTACAGTCGCTCTTCCATATATCCTCACGG
This sequence comes from Vesta saturnalis, assembly GCA_036346205.1. Taxonomy (NCBI): domain Eukaryota; kingdom Metazoa; phylum Arthropoda; class Insecta; order Coleoptera; family Lampyridae; genus Vesta; species Vesta saturnalis. The sequence goes on from JARFJB010001974.1 coordinate 1,761,926, forward strand.
CACAATTGGCAACACAGTTTTTCAAGCTTCGAAATCACAAAAGACAATAATTAAGTCTTTCGCGAGTTTTTTCTAGTCCAACGTGCTCTTGGACATGTAACAAGGATGACAAAGGGGCTTTCGGATTTACAGGTGCTACAGTATGCAAAACCACATGTATGAGGCATCTTGCCCTTCCATGTACTCACTAAACAAGTACGGAAACCTTGGAGTCTGCTACAAACAACGCTAAGTTTATGGTTCGGTAGGTAGTTCTTTCCGCCGAAATCCCTTAGACTCATCACAAACGGTACAGGCAACAGCCTGACAACGGGGACTGTTATGACAACATGGACAAATGTTACGGCAATTTTATTACGTTCGTTGTTATTGGTGCCACAACCATAGAATTCGCAAAAATACGAAGTTAAAAACGTACTGGTTAAACTAGTGATCACATTATAGTGCTCCTCTTCATAAATTAAATTTAAAACTTTACGTGTAGGATTTATCGATCCTTCAAAATAAACTGGTTGACCTAACCTGTGATTATGCGCAACTATGGTGTAGTTAAATAACTTTGGAATTTTTGTATGCGTTCAACACTCCCACCGTTATTTAAATCTAAATTAGCTGCAACACGTAACGCATGCATCCTTCCATCCAAAATAGCGCGAGCTTCTTCAAAGCCTGCCAATTAAGGATCGACCTCTGGTGCAACTATGCCCACCACTAAAGCCTTAACTAAACATAAATTATCCCTATTGTTGAAAGTTATAATGCCCTTTTTACGCGCAAGAAACTAGACAGAACTAACGCCCTTCATCCTCTGACAAGCTGGGCTATAACCCACACGTAGAGCGACCCTGTCTACTTGCAAATTCATTGCATTAGTATTAAAGAAACTGACATTACTCTGCAAGTCTTTCTTAAGCGTCGCCACCATCACAGCGGAGCTCAGTTGAAAAGAATATCCCAAGGGCTTAACGGGGAACTTGTCATTAGTCAGCACCATACCAACCCGGTCCGCTGAATTAAACCCTGCGCACACTTTTGTTATCAATTCATCTAACGAGTCCTGTAGCAAAAGTGTAATTTTAGTAAACATATCTTAGTACAAAAGAAACTTATTACTGTTTACTTTAAGCCATGAAACTGGTGATTGAATGGTGTCAACATATTTAAATTTAAACACAACCCCCTTCGCCGTTATATTAAACTTCCTAATGAACTTTCCCCCCGTAAACACCGTTTTAAAATATTGATGATTCTCTAAGAGTGATGAGTTAATTCCAGCATCACCACCACCACCATGTAAATACTTTGTTGTCGTTACTCCATGTACACCCTGTAATTAAAAAATATAGATTAAGGTGCAAAAAATATAAGTATCATCTTTAAATACTAGCACTTAACTTCAAAAAACGTGCAGAAAAAAACGCCTTTACGACGGTTTAATACGGACGGCACAAACACCATCAGTGGCTGAAGATGTTGACAGTTTCTAAAAACAGTATATCGATTACTATATTAAAATTACGATCAAATTTAGAATATTGTAGTGCCAAAACCAAACAATACAGTTTGTATTTTTATAAAAACTATTTCTACTTATAGTGTCATGTTTTATGTTTTCCAACGATGATGGATCACCGTCGCAAGTATGATCTTGTACTTTAGCACGTACCTAGAATGGCAATAGAAAATATTAACAACAAATTTTAAGAATACTAAGATATTACTTACCACAGACATTACTACGGACTGGATCTTTTGCATTGGGCCACGTAACCTCAGGAAACGATGCTCAATTGTCGTTATGGTTTCACCACCAACTACGAGCTCAACATTGCGATAGTACATTTCCGCCAGTTATCTTCTGTCATTATTTCACCCTAGAAAATATTTAAAAGAGATGAAATTGACAAGCCATTCTAGAACAGATTTAGCTCAACTTAGGAACTGTAAATGAAGTTAAGAAGGGAGGCACGCTGGTTTTATAGGTGCAAGCTAATTAGAGGAATTCTTTATCACGCACAAAGAATATGAATAGCATATTTGTATTTTTCAAGGACAGTCCACCTTTTATGGATGCGTTTGAATAGTAAAAGGTTGTTATTTCTGGTTACATAATAGGGAATCCTCACACAATCTAATTACAGGTTTTTTACCACACGACATAAAACGATTTTAATGTGCATCTTAAAAATACGTCAAATATGAATTCAGATGCAGTCAATGGAATTATGCAATCGTGCAAACATTTCATAATGATCATCTTCAAAATCACACATAAATTTGATAGACGTAATACAGGTCTTTATAAAATTCAAGCTAATTCCAATGCTAAAATCACGGTATTTATGATTCAAACACCCTATACCTTTAAACTGTAGAACGATTAAACATTTTATCTTTTCATTACTGGGAATGTTTTGATAGAAGTCAAGTTCAGACCAACACCTTTGAATATATTTTTATATTACTTTACGATTTAAATTGTAATGCATTTAAAAAGCTGTTTTGTATTTGATTTGGTTGATTGCTTTGAAGTTTGTTTCGTCAAAAATACAATTGCCTAACACTAATTTTGAGTTTGAACTGGAGACATATAATGGGGTTTTCTCCTGTATCGGGATACACGAAGAGTTTGATAGATAATTAGTCTATCTTAGCATTTTAATTACTCAGTGTATTTATTTGCTTGCAGTACATTTCCGATTAATTGCATAAATCTTTCGTTAGTTTTTAAAAACATTCCGTTAGATGAGGCTCAGCTGTATTTCTTGTTCGTTCTTATATTAAAACCACTGTTCTTCTTACTTGTTTAACGTATTTACAGAGACCTGAATATTTTCGAGATGACACTTGTACGTAAAACATGTGTGTATTACAAAATCGTACATTTACTTTTTGTAAACAGGAAAACTAATTAACTTAATTACTCATTACACACTTTTTATAGTACAACATTTAACAGCATATTTAAAAATTAGCGATATATTTTATTTTTATCTTGCGTCCATTGTTTTATTTTAAATATCTTCTAAATTGACCATGTACATTAATCGTGATAGGTATAAATTTTGATGTATATATGTATATATATATATATATATATATATATATATATATATATATATATATATATATATATATATTACTGCGTAGTACTTTGTGACTTCCAAATCAGATACACAGTAAACGTTGCGACTTCATATACAACACTGTGACTTCCATTTTTGGAAGCCACAGAGTTTTCCCTTGTTTTCAACGCGAACATGGACTAGATGTCGCTAAAAGCCTAATTTTAAAAAGTTTGTCGGAAGTCACTTGTACCATCTTATGTGCCCAAGATTTTGATTTAGTTCACGTATACATTTCTGGCACTAGGGTCGCCTCGTAGTAGATACGGCTAGCACGTAGTGACTTCCTTCGTGTTGTACTTCTGTAGTTTTGTTACAGAAACTGTTATTGTTCTTGTTTAACCCTAATGTGAGCAATCATCTCTTATTCACTTGCTTCTCAGTTTATGCATTTGAATGCCGACAACGTCGCATTAAATTAATAATACGTTTTAACTCTGTGCACGTTAAAGACTTACACATATAAACGTTACTCTTTCCATGCGCGTTGACTTCCACCAAGTGAGTCTCTTAAAACTTAATTAATTGTTAATATGGCTAATACAAAGAGGTCGTCTCCTAGTTTCTATGGCTACTAAAGATAGTAAGTAAAATGTTTCAAATTATATACATTTAGAACAGCACTGAAATAAATGATTTAAGCCATGGAAAAAATCGGTCATTTGAACAGGTCCCAACATTCGTTTTCTTAATAAGTAAGTGTTTTAACTTTAGGGTTTAAGCCTTTGGATAAGAGATGGCCTCGTGTGTAATGTGACTTCTATAAAATTAAACATTTTGAGACATACATTATACACACATTTAACGTAATTCAATTTTAAAACATTACACATTGAATGCAACATTTTATTAATTTGAATTTGAAAACCAGTACCGTTACATGACAAATTAATTTGAAATTGCAATTTTATCTTTCTTCGTGTACATGGCGCCTGATTTTTCACAATAATACAGATTTTCGCAAACATTTTATTACATTTAAGTGCTGACCAGCTCACTAAAATGTATGATCATATGTTCAAATTAAAAAAAAGTCCATGTAAATCAATGGCGAAATAGTATATTTCCTATGTTCAGTTGTAAAAAAATCTCAATATATAGTAATGGAAGTAATTTTCTAGATTTAGAAAATAAACAGTTGTTAAGTGGACCCAGGAAATACATAGGTAAAACTAAAAATGGGAATCTGACAACACCAGAACTTTCAAACAATCAAAAAACACTTGTAAGTACATTTTGCATTGCACTTATTTCCTTTTATCATGGGTTGTTGTAGGATTGGATTTACAATATCAATTTTGATGACTGTTCTGAACACAGCAATTTTGAAATTTTTGACGATAAAGAAAATGAATTTAAAAGTCACGTAGAAGAAACGCATGCACTAAAGCCTTTCGAAACTGTATCTGAAACCAACACATATTATTGTGACAGTAATGGAGATAATTTAGAATGCTCTTTTCAAAAGAAAATTACGGTACCACTTGAAAATTACAAATTTATTGTTTTTACATTAAAGTATTTTTTTTAGATTTTGCAAAACGTGCGGGTGGATCCCGTAATAAAAATAAACAATATCGAACAAAATCATAAGTGTCCCTGCTCTGTTATATCCGATTCAGTCTCTCTGCGTAATGATAAAGAGTCAGAATGTTTTATTCAGGAAAACATTATTTTCAGAGATGTAAATGTGATTTTAGAAAATGTTGTACATTCCCCTTCCGA
>JARFJB010001974.1:1771775-1774275 GCA_036346205.1 Vesta saturnalis
TTGGCAGCTGTTTCAAAATATTTGATGAACCTCAAAAAACAGCCCCCAAAACCCCACCCTCGCCGCAGCTAAATTTCTCCGAAAATCTAATCAGATCCAGGAGAAATGAAAATAAGCATATATACAAAATTTTACGTACGTAAGTGTTTTCGTTGTGGAGTGATCGTTGGCACTAGTATACATCCACACATCCACACAAACGCACGCACACACGCACACGCATACACCGCACACGCATACGCAAATGTAAACGCACGCGTACAAACACGCGCAAACGCACATGCACACGGATACGCACACGCACACGCACACGCACACGCAAACGCACACGCACACGCACACGCACACGCACGCGCACGCGCACGCGCACACGCACACGCACACGCACACGCACACGCACACGCACACGCACACGCACACGCAAACGCACACGCACACGCACACGCACACGCACACGCACACGCACACGCACACGGACACGCACACGCACACGCACACGCACACGCACACGCACACGCACACGCACACGCACACGCACACGCACACGCACACGCACACGCACACGCACACGCACACGCACATGCACACGCACACGCACACGCACACGACACGTACACACACGCACACGCACACGCAGACGCACACACCACACGCACACATGCACACAACACACACACACACACACACACACACACACCACACCACATCCACGCACACACACATCACCTACACACACGCACACCCACACACGCACACACACAGCACGCACACACATACATACACACGCACGCACGCATGCCACACACACACACACACACACACACACACACACACAACAGCACACACGACACCACACACACACACACACACACACACACACACACACACATACATACACACACACACACACACACACACACACAAACACACATACACACACACATACACACACACACACACACACACACACACACACACACACCCACATACACACACATACACGCACACACCCTCATACACCCACACACACACACATACAGTATGCCAAAAATGGTCAAATGGATTCAAGGACATGCAAAACGTGAATATCCGTCAAAACCTCGGAGTCGAACTGGTACATAATCGCAATACTTTCCCTTTACTGTATTTCATATAGTATACGGGAATTTAAAGAAATGTACGAGGGTGCTCATTTTCGAACTTTTAATACCATACCAGTTTACCTTTGTTCTTCCTATAGTAACTGAAGGTCGAAAAACTCAAGTCGCACACGTGACACGGAATACCGCCTTCTTTGGTGGTTCGGTTGAGAATGGAATATTGTTAAGGTGTGTATATAGGACTGGATTTTAGATGTCTGTATATCTGTGTTTCTAAAGCACCGTGCACACTATCACCCTCATTTTGTGGGTGCCCACAAATGAAAAATTTGTGCTCAATACTTGCATTATATTGATTTAATTCATATTCGTAGGTAGCGTTTATGCTATTGTTGACCACAACAGTTATCTGAATAAAAAGTTGTGTCAATATTTGGCTTGCACTGATTTTGAATGTGTTTTAACTGAAACGGAAAACATGTTAACACAAAAATATAAAAGGGTTATTAATAGCGGAAAGGGATCTAGAGCGGTGGTAATACTAGTACCAGAAATAATTCAAGGTTTCATTAAAGTCTTATTGGAAAATAGAAGTAATATATACCATCAGATAACGGATACGTTTTCGCAACTCCAGGTAGCAGAATAAAGTGGGGCAAACGAGATATGGTGATAAAAACACCGGCTAACAAAATTAAATTGGAAAATCTACAAACAATATCTAGCAATAAACTAAGAAAACAGATCGCCACAATTATGCAACTATTACATTTCAGCAAGGACGAGACGAAGCAGTTTTAAGATTTTATGGGCCACAACCTAAAAACTCTCCAACAATTCTACGAGTAAAAGCGAATTATTACAATGAACAATTTATTTCTATATTAAAAATTTCTTTTAGACTTCCAGTTGACATTTTCCAAACCGGAAAAGTATCCAAAGTACTTCTTATGGCGGAAAAAGGATGTGTCGCGGCAGATTATGTGTGTATATATATATATATATATATATATATATATATATATATATATATATATATATATATATATATATATATATAATATATATATAAATATAATATATATATATATATATATATATATATATATACATATGTATCTTTTCGGGAATACTAATGAGGTCTTAATTACTTATATTTATTTTAACGTTATTTAAATGTTATCAAATCTATATCTTAACCTTCAAGCTGTGATTCCAGCAACAACATAAACGAATTCACCGTATTATGATCCCGCAATCGAAGATATTCCAGATCAACAACCCTTGTAAGTGATCGTTTTGGTTTTATAGCTTATTTTATTTAGTTGTACAGATTTTTAATATGTTATAATTACAGATATGGCTTTATTTGCCCTAAATGCATCAACGTGTTCTAGACC
>JARFJB010001974.1:1779275-1861775 GCA_036346205.1 Vesta saturnalis
ATTTACTTAAGAAACATTGTAAACGAAACTGACACAAGACGAAATGTTTCCCATAAAAAATTAAAATTTTCACATTAAAAGTACGGTATTGTTCACTCATAACTGAGATACCATCAGAAATGGGACACCCTGTACATTATTTTCATTCCTTGCCTCGCCAAGAAACAACACTTTTCACCAAAACACAAGACAAAAATAGTGAAAATGTTTTAGGGTAAAATATTTAGATTAATTAGTGATTGGTTATTAGGTGTAGCTGTATCTTTTTCCTTCAAAATTATATACAATGAAGAGTGCTGCTTAAAAATAGAGGGGCTTAAAATGTTGCCATGTTTTTATTTTGTCTTTCAGAAATGTTGTTTTTTGTGTATTTTATTTGGGCACTAATTTAATATATTTTTTATTAGTTTTGTTACAACAGCAAAAAAGGGAAATAGCATTAAAATAAGAAAAAGGAACACAGAATATTTAATTTCAGGAAAGGGAGTGTCATTAATAATTCACGCTATTTAATCAAGTATTCCTAGCAAAAACTAAGCAAGAAGCATCAAAAGCTCGTGAAGGGTTGAACTTAATAGTGAAGTACACTTGATGTTGCCTTTTTTCCGACTCATCCATCGCACAAAACCAAGCAGCACGGTAATGTAGTAACTAACTCCCTTACAAACGGAACGTGCACAGAATTTTGCATGTTCGTTTATCAGTTATGTGTTTTAGAAATTCCTTGCCTTATATTATATTGACGAGTACAAACCTTCGGTTTAGATAGGCAGCATGCAATTTGTTAATTCTCGTTTTCGATAGATTTGAAATTAGTAGTCTAAGACCGAAGTCGAATTGATGGGTACTTAAGCTGTAATGTGTTTATGGAGAGATTTGATGTGAATATAAATTTGGGAACGTATTTCCTGCATGTCGATTTAAAAAGAAAGAAAAAGAACAAAGGAAGTTAGGAGAAATCAAAAGGAATACAGAAATATTAAAGTGCTCTAAAATACATGTATATCTTTCATCATTATTCGGTGAGCTTTATGAAAAAGTGGCAGAATATGTTTTCATATTGTTAGGAATTCGGTAAAAGTTTAGAATTAGTTACATAGATTTCATAAAAATATTTATATTGTTATCGTAAATATGAGCGGTAACTCCCTAACAAATTTTACGACGCTATTTACAGCAACACTTAAATACATTACCTCGATTATATTAAAGAATATTGTCAATGCCTAACTAAATCGCATATTAATTATTAAAGTGAAATGGTTTAATTAGCTTTTTAACTTTTTTTAATTGGAAATAGCATGTAATTTCGTAACAGGTTTAATATTAAATTCTTAATTAAATTGCTACCGTTTACACGTTCTAATAGACGCTTTTAAAAGTTACTGTTATCGACGTAAAGTTTTATACATCCATCACGAGAATATCATAAATTTTTGTTTCTTTATAGCAGTTCTAGAACCTTTAATACCAAGGAACTAACTTTATACTGCTCATTTTTAGGTCTTTTCTATTATAGCTAAATTAACTTTTTTTGATTTAGATAACACCTGACGAAACAGAAATGTATAAAGAAATTTGCATAAATTATGACCTCTAAGGTAATTTATCGCATAATAGTTACATTTTGTGTTGCATCCTAATAAGTATATTCGTAGTTACTCAAAGAAATTGAAGTATGCTGTGCATGTACAATTTCTCCTAATTAGGGTGATATTTAGAATCAATCTGTGTGTCACATTTATAGCTGCAGTACTAGTTTTGTGTACTCACAAGACTGATTACTGGCTTTGTGTTACAAGACGGTACGATGGTTGTGCATCGTGTTTAAAATTTTTGAGTTACTGTCGACGAAAGAAAATTAAATTTACCCCTTATGCACTTATGTCTGCAAAGAAAAAAAAATACTGGGAACTACATGCTTACGACAGAATTATAAGTATAATTTCTTTTCTATTATTGTCTCCGTAAAATCCATCACAAGCACACGCGCACATACGTGCATGCAAACAAACACACACACACACACACACACACACACACACACACACACACACACACACACACACACACATGCATACGTGCACGTGCACGCACACGCACACGCTATCCACCCTTACTCCCACTCACCCACTTCTCTTAATCAGCGTTTCTTCAGATGTAAGGAATCAAAGGTATGGTAAGATTTCGCGAACAAAAGAAATGGTAACAAGAGCAGTTAGGACATTCATTAGAAGTTTGAACGTTAGATCTAGTGAAATATTTAGAGTGTACTTATCTTGTTACAGGTGTAACACTCATTAGAGCATCAAATCGTACAGGCAAAGTTAGTAGTGTAGCTAAGTCCGTTCTGGCTTACATTAGGAATTTGTTTGTGAAGAAGGTAAACTGATAAATAGGGAATTACATGAAGTGTGTGAGAGGGAGAGAGAGGGGGGGGGGGAGGAAGAGGGAGAGGGGAGGAGAGAGAGAGATAGAGAGGGTGAGGTGAGGGAGAGGAGAGAGAGGAGAGGGAGAGGGAGAGGAGAGGGAGGGGAGGGAGGGAGGGAGAGGGAGAGGGAGAGGGAGAGGAGAGGGAGAGGAGAGGAGGAGGGAGAGAGGAGAGGGAGAGGAGAGGAGAGGAGAGGAGAGGGAGAGGGAGAGGAGAGGGAGAGGGAGAGGAGAGGAGAGGGAGAGGAGAGGGAGAGGGAGAGAGAGAGGAGAGGGAGAGGGAGAGGGAGAGGGAGAGGGAGAGGGAGAGGAGAGGGAGAGGGAGAGGGAGAGGAGAGGGAGAGGAGAGGAGAGGGAGAGGGAGAGGGAGAGGGAGAGGGAGAGGGAGAGGGAGAGGGAGAGGGAGAGGAGAGGAGAGGGAGAGGGAGAGGGAGAGGGAGAGGAGAGGGAGAGGGAGAGGGAGAGGGAGAGGGAGAGGGAGAGGAGAGGGAGAGGGAGAGGGAGAGGGAGAGGGAGAGGGAGAGGGAGAGGGAGAGGGAGAGGAGAGGGAGAGGGAGAGGGAGAGGGAGAGGGAGAGGGAGGAGAGGAGAGGGAGAGGGAGAGGGAGAGGGAGGGAGGGAGAGGGAGAGGGAGAGGGAGAGGGAGAGAAATTTTCTCGAGGCTGGTACATTGCGAGTTACATTATTTCGAGTTATGGTGGACTAATATTTGTGATATGTAGTCTTTAAGTAATCACAGTAATTGATACAGCTACATACTAGCGGTTATCGGGATGTTTAGCAAGAGGGACTGGTCATGATTTTAAGCAGATTAACTTATATAAATAAATTAATGATTTTTCTTTAAATGCTTTTTATTTATTCCTTATATCCAAACGGTAAAATGTCAAAGTTTTCTATCCATCGTCGTTTAGAGTAACCTACATTCCCCTTCATTTAGCTCAACACCACAAGCCCTACATAACACAAACATCAACTTGCCATGCATGTTTAGAAGTAAAACAGGATGATAGTGATTAGAGGGCGGTAGTACACGATCTTTAACTAAACCCTCCACCGTGTCCAACGAAATGTTCTTACAATCTAACCCTGCATGCATTTTTGGATGACCTACAGGGTATTTACAGTATTTGTTTACATAAGGGTATAACGAGCACATGTCATAGTACAAGATTTTCTCGGTAATACCGTTACACTCATGGTAGAGTTTGCTGGCATTTGTGCGACCACCGTAAAACGCGTCTCGTAAATTTAATGGCTCGTCATCTTGATCGCCTAGATTTAGTATAAACGCTCTTAACTCATCGTTTGCAAGTATTAGTTTTTTAAAATCACATTCTCGCATTTCCACTAGATTATATCCGCGCTCGGCTATAAATTAAGACCGCACCGCCGTGTTCTCGTTTCGGACAAACAAGGATATATTTATATTCAACTTTGGGTCAATATCTTTCTCCGATATCTGATCTGCACAATAATATGCAAGTGTAGGCAGAGGACCCCCATAATTCTGATTCTCGGATTTGTTGAAGATAAATGGGAAATATCCCTTGGACCCGGGAGAACTGAAAGTTTTCGGAAACGTCGAGAGTGGTAACGAAATGAAATTAAAGGAGTCAATAAACCTGATATCGTCGCACTGGATGGAAATTAGTTTTAGACCGTTGGAGATGACTTTTGGTCTCCATCGGTTATTATTAGCTAGCATGCATCTAAGGACAAAACACCCATCGTACCACTTCATTTTATGCGCAATGCATGTAACTTTAAATTTTCGTGCTTTCTCGGCAACATATGACAGAAACGATTCAACGGGATCTTCCCTGATAATGTGCACTCTTTCGCTGCACATCGGGCATCGCTAATCCAAATTGTCAGTGTATTGGTTACAAACAGAGCAAACATTCGCGGCCACGCATAGATTGGGCTCATGCAGAAATCTATCGCTCACACCTTCTCTTGCATGGATTCCAAATCATAAAAAATAAACATAGATGGTTTACCATCACTGTGTCACCTCGAGTCTTGTTAACGGGCCTGTATCAGGGATGTGCAATAGGTTTCTGGTCCTTGCATGTGGAGCAGCAGCTGTAATCGGATCTATGTTTACCCTTTACCTCGGTAGTTTTACGACTCTTTAAATATCTACGTAATTGTTTACATAGTTCAGTGTTCTTGTGGTTTTTAAGGCATTCCTGCCCATAAAAATCTCTCTTACAATCATTGCAAACAATTTTCGGATTTTGAATGGAACATGGCGGTTTTTGATGACAACCAGGACACTGATACAGACATCTTACATGCCGTTTTTTGTCATTACAACGTTTTTTGTAATGTTCACAGTAATAACTGCAGGTAAATACTGAAGTGAAACTGGTAATTACGTCATAGTGCTCGTCTTCTAGTATTAAATTTAAAACAACTCTACCCGATTCCCTAGGACCCTCAAAATAAACCGAATCACCTATTCGCGAATTATAAACTACAATGGTATATGAAGTTAAATGGTTTTGAAATGCTTGAATATGTTCGTAACTATCACCCTGACTAAGATCTCCACCGCTGTTTTGGCAGAGTTGCATGGTTCGGTCTTGAAGTAAAGGATAACCCAGTGCCATGCTACTGCGCATCGGATCGTTATTTCTAAACGCCATAAGATTAGGGCACGAGCTAAACAATTTTAAGTTTAAAACTAACAAGTCATGCGAGAAAAAGCTAGCATTGCTCTGCATTACCTTTTCCAGTAGTGACATTATCATCCTCACCGACAACTGGTCCACCCTTCTAAATGACACGCCAATTGGTTTGTCTGGGTAATTTCGGTTTCTTAACGTGATGCTGACACGATCGGATGGAGACGAATCCTTTACAATGTATGCATACAGCTCTTCGAATTCACTCTGCAAAAATATGTGTTAGATAAATAACATTTAGAAAACAATATAGTTTTACCTGCAGCCATGTTAAGGGACTATTTTTGCACATCTCGTCATTAAAGCTAAATCTCAGCGATTTACATGTGGTGTCAAATTTTCTAATAAATATAGAGTTTGACTCTCCTATTATATTTATATGATTCATTTTGGTAGAGGATGATCCGGCCTCTTGTTGCAGGGCTGATAGGCCTGAGCCCGATTGACCTTGCTGCTGTAATGTACTCATTCACTAAGCGAGACAATAGAAAATTGAAGTACATACCGTTATCAAATCCTCCGCAGCGGGAGTTTCTAACATCTCTTGATCATCATCATGAACAAACACTTCCTCCACACTTACTTGAGCGGGCCTTTAAAAAAATAATGAAAAGTTAAAATAAACTTATATATATATATATATATATATATATATATATATATATATATATATATATATATATATATATATATATATATATATATATATATATATATATATATATATATATATATATATATATATATATATTCGTACACTCCAAAAACTTGCTGTGCTGCCCCCGCAAAATCATTATAAATCTCTATCGAATCGATAGTGTCATTTTCACACAACATCCTATAAGTAATAATACTATAAGCGCTTTTCATCCACTCCTCGGTTAAAGCTCCAGCACTGAACAACCCCAAAATTTTGTTAACATTTAAAGATGCTATAACGATGATGATATGCTTTTCAAACAGAACTAAATTAACTAAACTCTAACGCAGGTATTTATAGTATTTTTCAAAGCATGATTTGTAAAGCAAAACTAATTATGTAACTTTAATTACCAATTTATGTGAATAATTTTGAAGGTTACAATCTCGAGGTCGTTATTTACATATTCAAAAAATTAGGGTTAGCTCAAAAAAAATTTAGTGCATGCACCATTCGTCTTTTAAAATACTCATTCACGACACGTATCTAGATTTCATTTTGTTTTTAGATAAAAACAGTTTTTTCTTAATTGCCTGATGTATTTACAGAGGTCTGTTATGCTACTCAAATATTTTCGATGTATTACCTGTACATGAATAGTACAAGACAAGGACGCCTTTAACAACCTTGCAGTTAATGCGAAATGTGATTAGAAAAATATAATTTAACAGTCGACCTTTCAATATTTTTACTTTTAATTTATAACGCCATTAAAAGTGAAACGTGAACAATCTATATGTGTGTTATCATTACTACATATGCGCAACCATTTAATAGTGTTTGGTAATACTTACTTGATTGTTTACTTAATTAGGTACTCGTTCATTTAAAGCAATTTGTACGTATATACAATACAAAAACACAGTTTTAAGGCTGTTATTTATTTATTTATAATACCAAGGTGATATTTTGTTTGTACACAATATAAACTGATGAAGTGTGGCTTTACACGATCAAAGTGAAAATCATTTTTTAAAGCATGTTATGGCCCTAAGCGAACAGGTTAAGTAGTTAACTAAATTACGCGTTTTATTTTAATGGCATTGAAGTGAAATAATTTATAACTATGTATAAATAAATTAGTTCACAATCTATAATTAATAACAAATTAAACCTTTTTTCACTCAGAACACTGCATGCACACACATTTACCTACCCTCAAGGGGCTGAACTTTAGAAAATTTTATAATACTGCCAAAATGGTTCTAATTAGAGCGAAAATTCCATCAAGGGGTTGAAAATGACCACCGAAAAGAATCCATAAAAAAAGGAATGAACTCACAAAAAGGTTTGTAACACACCCAAAAGAGCTCTAATTAGGGTGAAAATTCCATGAAGGGGTTGAAAATGACCACCGAAAAGAATCCATAAAAAAAGGAATGAACTGACAAAAAGGTTTGTAACACACCCAAAAGAGCTCTAATTAGGGTGAAAATTCCATCAAGGGTTGAAAATGGTCTCCGAAAAGAAGCCATAAAAAAGGAGTGTAAAGTACGATCCCCACGTGGGCATATAAAAAATGGCGGCCAAGGTGCCCCAAGTCACAAAAATCCAAGATGGCGGCAAGTTTCCCTCTTCTACTAATGTTGTTGGAAGCGCAAAGGTAGGTTCAAGTATTTTTCCGCATTATATTATTTCACCCCTTTTTGTTTGTGTAAATTTTACCCGGTTTAAGACAGGGTGGCGTCTAAAATATTATCCGATCAGAAGGGGTTGAGAATGACCACCGAAAAGAAGCCAGAAAAAAGGGTGAACTGACAAAAAGTTTCTTAACACAACCAAAAGGGTTCTAATTAGGGTGAAAATTCCATCAAGGAGCTGAAAATGGCCCCGAAAAGAAGCCATAAAAAAGGAGTGAACTGACAAAAAGTTCTTAACACAACCAAAAGGGCTCTAATTAGGGTGAAAATTTGATCAAGGATTGAAAATGGCCTCCGAAAATAAGCCATAAAAAAGAGGTGTAACGTACGATCCCCACGTGGGCATATAAAAAATGGCGGCCAAGGTGCCCCAAGTCACAAAAATCCAAGATGGCGGCAAGTTCCCCTCTTCTACTAATGTTGTTGGAAGCGCAAAAGTAGGTTCAAGTATTTTTCCTTTTTATATTATTTCACCCATTTTTGTTTGCCTAAAGTATTATCCGATCAGACTTATCATTTTACCGTAACAAAAAAATGTTAATAAAATCCAAAACCTCACGACAAGCTAGTCGACCCTTTCAGTTATTTTCCGTGCGAACCGTTTCCGTTTGAACCCGTTAAAGTATAACGTGTCATCGTGAACTGTCAATACCAACTAAGTGCGCTTCCAAAAGGCAGCAACTTATATTATCAACCGCGTTATACGCAGCTTCTAAATATCAATGTTAAGTATTTGTAAATTCTTTATACTCTACAAGAATAATTAAGGCTAACATTTAAATAGAATAATTTATGCTTACCGAATTCAGACGATATGCGGTTTGTATTTGTCACACTATAATAGCTATGACAACTTGTATTAACCTTACACAACTAAAAGCAAACTAACACGCACTAAATTCAGCAAGTAGCATTTCGAGAAAGGATAGCATATTTTACTCTGCTTAGAAATGACTTTTTGTGAATTACATCTTCAGATTGAAAGTAAAATTACATAAAAAAATTCAAATGTTCATTGTTCCATGCAATCTAACTTTTGTACTAAAATACCTTGCTGTAAGGAAATTAAAAAAAAAAAGTGTCGATTAAGGACATTGCTATTCACGAAAATTCATCATAAATCTTTTTTATTTTTCTATCTCAGGTGCCACTTTTTCACCAGTGGTTCAATGTTGATCATTGTTCCAAATCACATATTAGTTTAATAATTGGTTTAGTGTTTTGGTAAAATAAAGCAGTTTATTAAATATATAAATTCCGTTAATACGAACAATTTACTTAATAAACAACTTATTGAAAATCATTTTATGGAGGTAATAGAGACAACAAAACGTAAACAGTATAGTTATTACCGTATCTCACTAGAGAGAAAGACCTTCAAGTAAACTTAATCCAGTTGTGCCTAACTTAAAATCTCAAGAGTAATGTTTTGCTGTCTAAAACTATGAACAACTGTTTAAAATTTTCCATCAAGGGGCAGCTGGATACCCACTAACGTGTACTTGCATTTTAAGACACAATGAGTTTATTTAGTACTCATTGCTTAATTATTTTTCTTTTAATGTATTTACTTTTGTTTAGATAGTTTTAAGTTGGTTTGTATAATTCAAAAAGTCTTATTACTAAATGAATGACTACAATTAATGTTAAAAACCGTTACTCCGCATGTAAAACCATGTAAAAACGTGATTAAAACTTTATCTACCCTGAAATACTTTTTGTACGTTGAACGTTTCAATAAAAGAGAATTAAGGCGTAACAAACTAAATTGCATGTACATTGTGTTGGGACTACTTAAAAGCACTACTTCTCGATCGATAAAAGGTCATTGAATAAATATTATTTTTTTAGTTACTAAGAAAATACCTAAGTAGAAAGGGGGCACCTTCCGCCGCCATCTTGGATTTTGACGTCACAAGCCCGCCCACGTGGGAGACCGGTTTTTCCACCCTTATTTTTACCCGCTTACGTGGGGGACCGGATTTTCAACCCTTATTTTTTACACACTCACGTGTGAGACCGGATTTTCCACCCTTATTTTTACGCTTACGTGTAGGACGCATTTTTCATCCCTATTTTGCACATCCACGTGTGAGACCGCATTTTCAACCCTAATTTCTGCACATCCTCGTGTGAGACCGGATTTTTCATCCCTATTTTTATCCCTAATTATTTTTATACGCGTACGAGTGAGACAGGATTTTCCACCCTTATTTTTACACATCCACGCGTGATACCGTGTTTTCAACCCTAATTATTTTTACTCGCTTACGTGTAGGACATCTATTTTCACCCTATTTTTGCACATCCACGTGTGAGACCGTGTTTTCAACCCTAATTATTTTTACCCGCTTACATGAAGGACCGTATTACCCTTATCTTTATTATTTCTTTTGAGTCTTATGGCTGTATTAAGGACCTTTTGACAGCTAGGGCTTTTGCTAACGCGAGGACAGGGTGGGAGCTGGTCTTGGTTTAGAACTGTATTTAGGGTGGGGCTGTATGTAGAGCTAGGGCTGGAACTTAGGGCTGGTCATGGTTTAGAACTGTATTTAGGGGTGGGGGGCTGTATGTAGAGCTAGGGCTGGAACTTAGGGCTGGTCATGGTTTAGAACTGAATTTAGGACTGGATCTTAGGGTTGGTCTAAGGATAAGTCTTAGAGTTTGGTCTTGGTGGTGGTGCTAGGTCTTAGGGTTATTTCTGATGGTATTAAGGTCCTTTTGGTTGTAACCCTGGATGTTGCACACGCGTACAATGTTAGAAATTGTATAAAGATTATTATTGGAGAAAACGTTTCTAATAATGATGTAAAATAGCAGTTGTATTAGGATTAATCATACTTGGGGAAATTTGAATGACAGTAAAATTTAATTATAGAACACTTATTTTTATTGTAAATTGCGTACTTATCCTCAGTGAACTATAAAAAATTACTGGCATTCTAATGAAACAAAAACATTTTTATTAAGTTAATCACATTAACAGTTTGTGTTTTCTAAAACGCATATTAAAAACATAGTTTACCTGCATTGAAATAATATCTATCCGTCCGCTAAGAATGTTGTACGCCTTAATATTTTTTAAAGAAACTTAATGCTTAGATGTTAACTGTAATTAAAAAATCTGTAAATAAATAAAGGGTTAACACCACACTTACCAGCTCTGTAACGTTTTAAGGCACTGAGTGATAGTCACTGCTTTGTGTTATTTGTCAACTAAACTTTCTAGATTGTGTAAAACCACCTATAATTAGAATGTAAAATATACAAACAACCTCATTGTCTTTATTACACTTACAGCAACATGCATTTACCTTTCTCTTAAAATAAATCGGTTTGAAAAAAATATTCGTATACGGACACACAAATTGTTTTTTATAAAACCATATTAAGAATTTGGAATGTTTAAAATATGTAGTAAGAAATTACTGCTCACGTTTACTAATTACCGTGTAATTATATAATTCTATTTAATTTAATAGTCTAAAAACCAAAATAAATGATTAATATAATTTCTAAAAAAATATTATTAGAGTTGATACGCCGTTTTATTTCAAGTAATTGATTTTCAATATATATAAAATGTGTAAGTGGACCTGTATTATTGTTACTTCTACTTACATAAAATCAACTTATACACGAATTAATAACGACCTCCACTAACTAGATTATAACACAATCGCTATGTAGCGTATTTTTTTATTTACACTCGTACTTCCATAAACTATTAATGCTCCATTTTAATAGGGTGATCAACTATCTGAAAAAGGTTTACTGTTAAAGTATACGATGAAGATCGTTTGAAGCAAACCTTGTATTATTCTTATATACGAATGATATTTCAAAAGTACTAGTATAATTAACATGAAGGTTTATAAATCTACATCCAGACAAGGAAACAGTTTTAAACACAAAGAATTTATCTGTAAGGGCAGACAATACTATTACATAAGACGTTTTACAAAACGTGGTTATTCCACATTGAGTGGCGTGGTAGAGTGACGTAATCTATTTTATTTTGAAATTTCATAGAAGCATCACCATCATCGAAATTTTGAGATACTACCATCTCATCGTCTTCACCTTGAACGATTATATTGTAACCTATAAAGCAAACTAAAAACCCTAATAGTTTATCAGACATTATTACATGGACACGAGGTTAGCTCTAAATTAAATGGTTTCAACGCTGCTCTGGGAATGCTGTACACACTTAAAACCTTTAAGTCTGCTCGCCGAAGTTGTACCGTATTCACTTTCTTCAATTTTTATCTGCACTCTGTTTCGAAGCTGTAATACGTTTTCTAATACATAAACAGAATCTTCAATACTGTGATACGTGTAGCAGAAAAACACATTAGCTAGTTAGTTTCACCTCTATATTACTTTACATGCAAGCCTGATCTTATCATAAATAAATACATCTGTCAAAAAAAAAGCTGATTAAACATAACTCCACGGCCAGATATAGCAAGCAACGCTTCCAATTATAGCTCTTAGTCAACACAATAGGGCCTACAACTACATACAATCGACTAACACTGCTTTAGCACGAGGATCAAACGAAAAAACACGCACGCACGCACGCACGCACACACACAAGCTCGCACGTACGCTCTCACGTACGCTCGTACGTACGCTCTCACGTACGCTCGTACGTACGCCCGCACGCTCGCACGTACGCACGAACGTACGCACGCTCGCACGCCCGCACGCTCGCACGTACGCACGAACGTACGCACGCTCGCACGTACGCAAGCTCTCACGTACGCACGCACGTGCGAACGCTCGTACGTACGCCCGCACGCTCGCACGTACGCACGAACGTACACACGCTCGCACGTACGCAAGCTCACACGTACGAGCGTTCGCACGCCGTACGCCTCGTACGCACGCACGTATGCGCGCACACACACACACACACACACACACACACACACACACACACACACACACACACACACACACACACACACACACACACACGAGAGAGAGAGCGAAAACACGCTAAAGCGAAAAACTTGTAAACTTGCAAACATGAATCAAGACGGTGGAGCACCGCTAGGAAAAAAAACAGGTTTATTAACAAAACCGATGGAAATCTTAACGTTTTGAAAATATATTATTATTATTATTATAAACAACCATACATCATTATTATTTAATAACATGCTTTATCGGTTTTCTTCTTCTTCTTGAACCGTGAGTCGTCCTCATTATCATCATCATGATTTGGAGATTTGCCCTTCCCCCCTACCTCATCGCTCTTCTTTCTCTTCTGTGAATCATCATCTTGGATGTGAGATACATCCAGCTCAACCACGTCATCGCTTTCATCATTATCTTGAACGGTTATGTTGTAATAGTTTATTAACAAGTCAGTAAAATCTCTAATGTCCGCTGATGTTGGCTCATAAACAGGAGAATACATTATAGTAATGCTCACTCGATGACAGTTACACTTTAAAGAGCGAAACACACGAGAAACGAGAACGCAGCTAGCTTTGGGTCTTGTGCGCAAGCGTACTCGTCAATGTTAGGGTAGAATCGGACATCTTCGGGGATGTCTGAAGTATTGACCTAACCACACTCTAACATAGCCCCTGGGGGCATGTTTTATAAATCTAAACGCCTCTTTTATGGTCGAGGTATTTTATCCTAAGAAGCCAGAACGCAGCTAGCCTTTGGTCTTGTGCGCAAGTGTGCTCGTCAACGTTCGGGTAGAATCGGACATCTTCGGGGATGTCTGAAGTATTGACCTAACCACACTCTAACATAGCCCCTGGGGACATGTTTTATAAATCTAAACGCCTCTTTTATGGTCGAGGTATTTTATCCTAAGAAGCCAGAACGCAGCTAGACTTTGGTCTTGTGCGCAAGTGTGCTCGTCAACGTTCGGGTAGAATCGGACATCTTCGGGGATGTCTGAAGTATTGACCTAATCACACTCTAACATAGTCCCTGGGATATGTTTTATAAATCTAAACGCTTCTTTTATGGTCGAGGTATTTTCTCCTAAGACGCGCGCGTCTTAGGAGTGAGCATTACTATAATGTATTCTCCTGTTTATGAGCCAACATCAGCGGACATTAGAGATTTTACTGACTTGTTAATAAACTATTACAACATAACCGTTCAAGATAATGATGAAAGCGATGACGTGGTTGAGCTGGATGTATCTCACATCCAGGATGATGATTCACAGAAGAGAAAGAAGAGCGATGAGGTAGGGGGGAAGGGCAAATCTCCAAATCATGATGATGATAATGAGGACGACTCACGGTTCAAGAAGAAGAAGAAAACCGATAAAGCATGTTATTAAATAATAATGATGTATTGTTGTTTATAATAATAATAATAATAATATATTTTCAAAACGTTAAGCTTTCCTTCGGTTTTGTTAATAAACCTGTTTTTTTCCTAGCGGTGCTCCACCGTCTTGATTCATGTTTGCAAGTTTACAAGTTTTTCGCTTTAGCGTTTCGCTCTCTCGTGTGTGTGTGTGTGCTGTGTGTGTGTGTGTGTGTGTGTGTGTGTGTGTGTGTGTGTGTGTGTGTGTGTGTGTGTGTATGTGTGTGTGTGTGCGCGCATACGTGCGTGCGTACGAGCGTACGTACGGGCGTGCGAACGCTCGTACGTGTGAGCTTGCGTACGTGCGAGCGTGTGTACGTTCGTGCGTACGTGCGAGCGTGCGGGCGTACGTACGAGCGTTCGCACGTGCGTGCGTACGTGAGCTTGCGTACGTGCGAGCGTGCGTACGTTCGTGCGTACGTGCGAGCGTGCGGGCGTGCGAGCGTGCGTACGTTCGTGCGTACGTGCGAGCGTGCGGGCGTACGTACGAGCGTACGTGAGAGCGTACGTGCGAGCTTGTGTGTGTGCGTGCGTGCGTGCGTGCGTGTTTTTTCGTTTGATCCTCGTGCTAAAGCAGTGTTAGTCGATTGTATGTAGTTGTAGGCCCTATTGTGTTGACTAAGAGCTATAATTGGAAGCGTTGCTTGCTATATCTGGCCGTGGAGTTATGTTTAATCAGCTTTTTTTTTGACAGATGTATTTATTTATGATAAGATCAGGCTTGCATGTAAAGTAATATAGAGGTGAAACTAACTAGCTAATGTGTTTTTCTGCTACACGTATCACAGTATTGAAGATTCTGTTTATGTATTAGAAAAACGTATTACAGCTTCGAAACAGAGTGCAGATAAAAATTGAAGAAAGTGAATACGGTACAACTTCGGCGAGCAGACTTAAAGGTTTTAAGTGTGTACAGCATTCCCAGAGCAGCGTTGAAACCATTTAATTTAGAGCTAACCTCGTGTCCATGTAATAATGTCTGATAAACTATTAGGGTTATTAGTTTGCTTTATAGGTTACAATATAATCGTTCAAGGTGAAGACGATGAGATGGTAGTATCTCAAAATTTCGATGATGGTGATGCTCTATGAAATTTCAAAATAAAATAGATTACGTCACTCTACCACGCCACTCAATGTGGAATAACCACGTTTTTGTAAAACGTCTTATGTAATAGTATTGTCTGCCCCTTACAGATAAATTCTTTGTGTTTAAAACTGTTTCCTTGTCTGGATGTAGATTTATAAACCTTCATGTTAATTATACTAGTACTTTTGAAATATCATTCGTATATAAGAATAATACAAGGTTTGCTTCAAACGATCTTCATCGTATACTTTAACAGTAAACCTTTTCAGATAGTTGATCACCCTATTAAAATGGAGCATTAATAGTTTATGGAAGTACAGTGTAAATAAAAAATACGCTACATAGCGATTGTGTTATAATCTAGTTAGTGGAGGTCGTTATTAATTCGTGTATAAGTTGATTTTATGTAAGTAGAAGTAACAATAATACAGGTCCACTTACACATTTATATATATTGAAAATCAATTACTTGAAATAAAACGGCGTATCAACTCTAATAATATTTTTTTAGAAATTATATTAATCATTTATTTTGGTTTTTAGACTATTAAATTAAATAGAATTATATAATTACACGGTAATTAGTAAACGTGAGCAGTAATTTCTTACTACATATTTTAAACATTCCAAATTCTTAATATGGTTTTATAAAAAACAATTTGTGTGTCCGTATACGAATATTTTTCAAACCGATTTATTTTAAGAGAAAGGTAAATGCATGTTGCTGTAAGTGTAATAAAGACAATGAGGTTGTTTGTATATTTTACATTCTAATTATAGGTGGTTTTCACACAATCTAGAAAGTTTAGTTGACAAATAACACAAAAGCAGTGACTATCACTCAGTGCCTTAAAACGTTACAGAGCTGGTAAGTGTGGTGTTAACCCTTTTATTTATTTACAGATTTTTTAATTACAGTTAACATCTAAGCATTAAGTTTCTTTAAAAAATATTAAGGCGTACAACATTCTTAGCGGACGGATAGATATTATTTCAATGCAGGTAAACTATGTTTTTAATATGCGTTTTAGAAAACACAAACTGTTAATGTGATTAACTTAATAAAAATGTTTTTGTTTCATTAGGAATGCCAGTAATTTTTTTTTTATAGTTCACTGAGGATAAGTACGCAATTTACAATAAAAAATAAGTGTTCTATAATTAAATTTTACTGTCATTCAAATTTCCCCAAGTATGATTAATCCTAATACAACTGCTATTTTACATCATTATTAGAAACGTTTTCTCCAATAATAATCTTTATACAATTTCTAACATTGTACGCGTGTGCAACATCCAGGGTTACAACCAAAAGGACCTTAATACCATCAGAAATAACCCTAAGACCTAGCACCACCACCAAGACCAAACTCTAAGACTTATCCTTAGACCAACCCTAAGATCCAGTCCTAAATTCAGTTCTAAACCATGACCAGCCCTAAGTTCCAGCCCTAGCTACATACAGCCCCCCCCCTAAATACAGTTCTAAACCATGACCAGCCCTAAGTTCCAGCCCTAGCTCTACATACAGCCCCACCCCTAAATACAGTTCTAAACCAAGACCAGCTCCCACCCCTGTCCTCGCGTTAGCAAAAGCCCTAGCTGTCAAAAGGTCCTTAATACAGCCATAAGACTCCCCAAAAGAAATAATAAAGATAAGGGTAATACGGTCCTTCATGTAAGCGGGTAAAAATAATTAGGGTTGAAAACACGGTCTCACACGTGGATGTGCAAAAATAGGGGTGAAAATAGATGTCCTACACGTAAGCGAGTAAAAATAATTAGGGTTGAAAACACGGTATCACGCGTGGATGTGTAAAAATAAGGGTGGAAAATCCTGTCTCACTCGTACGCGTATAAAAATAATTAGGGATAAAAATAGGGATGAAAAATCCGGTCTCACACGAGGATGTGCAGAAATTAGGGTTGAAAATGCGGTCTCACACGTGGATGTGCAAAAATAGGGATGAAAAAATGCGTCCTACACGTAAGCGTGTAAAAATAAGGGTGGAAAATCCGGTCTCACACGTGAGTGTGTAAAAAATAAGGGTTGAAAATCCGGTCCCCCACGTAAGCGGGTAAAAATAAGGGTGGAAAAACCGGTCTCCCACGTGGGCGGGCTTGTGACGTCAAAATCCAAGATGGCGGCGGAAGGTGCCCCCTTTCTACTTACCTAGTTTAAAATGCAATTCATTACATATTATAAAATTTAATATAGATGCTGCAATGATCATCATCTTAGAAGAAATGAATAACGAAAAAGAATTTTTGAAAGTAATTTCAGCACACAAACTCATCAAAATTATTTTTTATCTGGCATATTTAACTTTAACGTAACCTATATGATGCATGTATTCCGCAATGATTATACGTTGTTTTCAATATTAAATCTGCTTCTTTCTTATTTTGCAAACGCTCCCAATTAAAAAGTACGTGTTAAAGGAAATAGAAGTATATGTATGTTAAAGTGTGATATACATATTAATTCTCATTATCAGCTATACTGTGAGAGTATTTTTGCACTACGGGTTGGGATTGAAGTAAAACAATGCTTGAGTGCATTAAGAGAAGCTTGAAGACGGCGACTTCAAATCGCTAACTTCCCTTCCAAAAGAGCAATTCTTCGAGTTGTATGGGTATTGCAAACCTGTTTTCGTGTGCAATAGTTACAGAAATGTTACAAAAAGCAACTTGTAACTTTCTTGATAAAGCTGCGACAAGGTCTTTCAAATATTTTTCTAAAATCTTTCATGCAATACTCGTCTCGGTAGGTTTTAATTCGACCGAAGTTCTCACATATACTTTATAATCCTGAGCCATATGTTCAAAGGGCAATCCTATATCCAGACTACACTTACACTAAATCCCGAAGAAATTCTCACTTTTGTGTTCAACGCCAATCCTATTCTAGCCGCAAAATTATACATTATTAAAAGCTGAACTAATAGTTGCACCAGAGGGATACATTATTGATATACATGGACCATATTTTATTGACACACGAAACTACCACGCATCGATTGTAGTTGAAGAAATGAGATATGACTAACAATAAATTAGATAGTGCACTCAAGAAAAGGATATTTTTTTGTAGACCGCGGTTACCGTGATACTGCAGAATTTTTCGACAACCTTCACTTAAATTGCGAGGCTCCTAGTTTTCTTCCACCCGGTTAACGTCAATTTACCACCTAAGATTCCATCACAGCACGCACCATTACTAGAACCTGCTGGATAGTTGAATCGCGAAGCGGGGATGTAAAATCAGTGTTTAAGTTTTTTCGTGATATGGTGCCTATGCAACATTGTATTAATCTGAACCGGTTTCTAAGGATTACATGTGCATTGCTAAATAAATTCCATGATTCACATGCAGGATGCAAATGAAGAACTCACTCAAAGAATGCTGTAAATAAGAACAGGTCAAAATGTTAACAAATTGCAAATCCGAGTGAAAAGGCAGAATTTGTAGGAAAGAAACGCAGGAGTTTGGCGAAATATTGAAGAACATAATAATTTGGATTCTTCTAGGCTAGATCTTGATTACATACAGTTAAAAACTTTGGGTACCTATTAGGTTAAATTATCACCAAGGTATATTCAAGACAGTACAGAGCGGGAGATTCTCCATGAATTTATCGTTCAAACGCATCTTAACGAATCGGGTTTATTAACAGCCAAGGTTTGCTCAAGATTTACTCATTCTGTAAAACACTATATATTTATTGAGTATAATTTTGTTGCCAAAGAAAATGATGACCCCATAACCGGAACGTACTGCACTTATAAAATTGACGCAAGAACCTTGAGAGTATGAGCACATGTAGCTAGCATCTTAGAAAAAAACGAAATTGACGTAGGACCAAGGTACATCTGGTCCAAGGTACAACAGGTTGCCCTATATATTTATTTGATTACATCTGTTATGAAAACTTAATATAAGAGGAAATACGAGTAAGTAAAAAATAGCCATATTTATATTTATTTGACATCTTATTTTTTCTATAACGATTAATATTTACTAAAGACCAAAACTGTTCTTGTTATTGAAACGTTTCAATTTGTAGATCATTAATAAAAAAATAGTAAATATTCGTCGAAACATACTCTTAATATTAATTACATTTATACACAAATAACCAATAACCATTTAATATGAAAATGTAAACTTTCACCATTAACACTCATAATAAAATACTTATCTTTTTTGGGATTTTTAATGGTGTATTTAAATTATACAATCTAAACGTTTCGATAACACTTACAGTTATCTTCGTCAGTAGTAATATTTGTAAGAATTGTTAAGGATGTTGTAAACAATTTTGTCGAAGTTGAAAAATTTTTCAACTTTTTAATGCTATTATTCCTCATACAATTATTGCTGTTAGAGTAACTATTACTATACAAATTATTTAAATTTAATATTTAAGATTAACAGGACTATAGGGTTAATATTGAGGAGTTACGGATTACCAAGTGAACGTCGTCTTCGAGAATATTAAACGTAGAGTAAATGTATGCTTAGAAAATAATGCACAACATTTTCAGCACCTATTATAAGCTTTCGGAGACTATAATCTGTCTCTGTCATCAATCAAATTAAAACTAAATTGAGATAAAAGCATTCCATTTACTTATTGGCATTTCTAATAGTAACATTAAGATGAAGAAATACAGACTTTTTATGTCATCTAAAATTTTGCTGTATTTATTGTGGATATATAATAAACTTTTGAATTTCCCGCCCAATCAGCAATACCCGTACGTACACCACTGGAATTAGTTGGGATCACAAAATGAGATAAGTGGATAATAGCTTTTTTGAAGTAAATGGACCACTTCAATCAATCTGGATCACCTTGTACTTAATACAAAATCGTGTTCCGTTTATATGTAAAATAAATGAACTATTTTAATTTATTCCTTCGCATCCTTTATGGATAAACTTTAATATCTTTTTGTTTGTTTTTAAATAAATATTGAATTTTGCAAAAAAAAAGCTCACAACTTTTTTGTACACCTGATATTATAATAGCATAAGTTGGTAACGTTCTACTCTAAGGACATGAATTATATAGTTATATACCTAAATTCAGTACCTTTTAACAACTTGTTCTGAGAAATAGAAAAAATGTTGAAATACTAATACAAAACACTTCTTTGAGTGAGAAATTAATTATCTTCTAATTTAGGTATATTTGTTGCCAATTTGTACATTTCAAGTCAGACATCTACTAAGTGACACAAAAGTGCAGTGCTTATGAATTTTTTATTAAGAAATTGCTGTCTGGGCTATCAAACTTGACATTTTATTTCAGAGTTTAAGAACCGTATAGTGAAATTTTATGCTTTAGGCTGTAAAACTTTATACGATATTTTTGTGTCGCCAATTTCATATTCACAAAAATTAGCTACTACTTTTTTTAAGGTTAAGCTTCTGAACGTAACGACATAAAAAAACCGTATTTAATTCATTTAGATAGGTAATTTGTTTGTGTCCAATCAAGTGTAAATAAGGCGGCTTAGTCATCCATTCGACACCTAGAAAGTTACATGTTAGAGTAGTAAAAATTGATCGTAGCTTAGGAATAAAACCGTAAACCGTGTCCAGTTCTGTATAAAATAAAAACATGAAATATTGTACAATAGATACAGAAGAATCGCTCGTAAACACGTTTAATGGGAAATCAACTCAAGCCGCATAAGAAGTAAGGTATTGTAAAATACTAAATCGGCTCCTCACGCTTTAAGTTTATGACGTGTTGCCGGTTCATGTAAACTACATTATTACTGCTTATGGGTCGATATCGATTACGGAATGTGGTAATCGCTTATTACAGCCCAATCTACACCAGAAGGATTTACTTCCAGATGGAGTATTACAAAATTAAGCAATCCTAAAAATACAATAAAATCTAATACTGATGAAAGTGAACAAAAATACTGTAATTTAGTAATTCCGTGTGTTGAGTTTATTTTTATTTTAACCTTTTCTGCCAATAAGTTCGAAAAACATAGCAGTGGTGTAATTTCATAAAACCCATTTAAACTAACCAGTGTTTATGCTAAGTGGTAAAATTACACGCTTTACATAAGCGAAAGTGCCGAGAATGTTAAATGCATAGTAGTTGTATTAAACAAAATTGATGCATCAATTTTTTTAAGATATTGTTAAAAAATAAAAACTAACATACGTTTTGAGCAATTGTTGAGTCACATTTTACATTATTATACCAAACATTGTAGATTGCAAGTAGCCTGAATTCCTTGAAGTATGTTTTGAAAGTATGAAATGAAAAATAAGCATTTCAGTCTTCTATCTTAAATTGTAGTATACGGAGATGACCCTAAGAATACATTATACTATAAAGATCAAAAGTAAAACTGTATGTGACAGGCTTGACATGTAACTGACGAGCGAAGCGATACAGATAAGTCCAGCGATACATCATAAAAGCACTTTTGCTATGCATGAATTAAACTACTTATTTTTCAAACCTCTAGAATCGGATATCTGATAATTTAGTTGTTCTCTACACGTTAAGATACAACTTTTGATACGTTAATATGTGCATCTATAGTTTGCTTGACATTTCAGGCACTTTCTTGACTGATTTTTCAGTCGTGGAAAAATAGACTTTACTGAACTGTAATGAAACCATAGTAACGGTCTATGCAAAGCAAATCTGGTTTATTTGATTTTTGATGTTTCTTCGTCAAATTTTTTATAAATTATAATAATAGGCCGTTTACAGAAAAAAATAGGGAATTATACAAGAAAAAAGCCACCATTATGTGTCACTTATCTGCAGTTGTCAGACGCTATAGCCGACTATCCCAGCGCATGCTCATAAAAAAGTGAAGCTTACATGAGGGTACTGAACGATAAGTTTAACAAAAGATAATCCGAGTACAAAAGGTTTTGATACATGATATATTTACAGATAGGCATAGGTTTTTATTGTAAAAATTTGACAGATCTATACTTATGACTATCTGTAAGAATCCACATATTTAACCCTTCATTAGGCGCACCTCCTAACGTCACGCGGTTAGTCGCGCTAGGTCCAGTGGACCTACAGTTATAATCGCACTGTATGTCGATATTTTCTATCGAGTTATGATGTAACCTGTTTATAATAATTGATGGAATGTTCATTGCGCATAATTCGTTTTATTGTCAAAAGTACTGTTGTATGAATGTATGTATGAATGTTCATTGCGCATAATTCGTTTTA
Source organism: Vesta saturnalis (assembly GCA_036346205.1). Taxonomy (NCBI): domain Eukaryota; kingdom Metazoa; phylum Arthropoda; class Insecta; order Coleoptera; family Lampyridae; genus Vesta; species Vesta saturnalis. The sequence continues at coordinate 1,801,417 of JARFJB010001974.1, forward strand.
TTGTCAAAAGTACTGTTGTATGAAATATACTATTTCATGAAAAAAAATCAATCAAATGCTATTTTCAATAAAGATCAGTACATTATTTTTATGAACAAGAGATGATACTGTAACCATTTTCAATGAGCTCACACAATTAGCTTGAAAATACTTAGATATTGCCACCTGGTATGTTTACCTGCAGCATTTTCAAACATTCTACGGTGTTCAGAATTAGACAATAAAAGCAGCCATAAATGGTTTATATAGAACAAATATATTTTTACCAAACGGGACAAAATTATTTATCAACGCCACAACGCATAATTGAAATGTTAATGAGAGTCTGTAGCAACTTCTTCTGAAATTTGTTCAAAACATTTCCGGCACAGTCTTTTCGTATGAAGACGCAGACACAAAAATTTTTTACATTTCTCACATGAGTACTGAGTTTTACACTGTTTTTTGGTGTCACTGTAACAAGGTCCGCAATATTTTCTTTTGCTTCAAGCCGTTGTACTTGGTCCTGCTTGCTCTTCTTCAACGTCTACTGACGGTGTCGGGTTATATTTTTCTAACAGAACTTGTAAATCGTTTGGTAAACTTTTGATTAGTGATCTTCTGTGTAACTGGGTAGTTATTAAATCAATGGCTAATTTCTTTAAGTAGTTCCGTCTAGGTGTATATTTCATTCCGTTTCCTAAAGATATTATTCTGGAGTTAATTCCGACCACATTCAACATGTGGTAGAAAATTACCATTGGCCATCTTCTTGTGCATCGTGCTGTGTTGTAAGTTGCACACAATTTATCAATAACATCCACACCTGATTTTGTGTCATTATAAAACTGGATTATTTCTGGCTTTTTCTGTGTCAGTTGACACCGAAGAACTAGATGTGTGGTAACTTGAGAGCAATATAACGGTTTTACCTTTGCGTGGAACATATGACACCAACGTCTCGTGTTTTGTGTATCCGAAGAGACTGTCGTACTGATTCCGATTTTTCGGTAAAACAAAAGAGGGAGGTATTGCCCGTCTATTTTTTCCCACGGTTCCCACGTACGATAATTTTTCTTCTTTAGTTGTTTGATGAGGTCCAAATTTGTAAACCATTTATCGGCTGTTATATTTCTGCCAGTCCCAAAAATTGGTTCGGAGAGCCTAAGTACGATACTATCTGCAGAATTACTCTGCCTATAGGGCCCTTCTGGCTGCTGAACGCAATAAATTTCCATATTACACATATAGAAAAGTTTAGCATCACTTAGACAGAAAATTGTGATTCCGTATTTACTCGGCTTTGAAGGGATGTACTGTCTAAATCTGCAGCGTCCCCTGAATGCTGGAAGCATTTCGTCGATAGTAACATTCTGTCCAAGGTGGTAATGCGACTTGAAATTTTCAAGGAAAGAGACAAAAATTTCTCTCACCGGAGCTAATTTATGTGTTGCACTCCTCTGCTGCCGCGTCGCTCTATCATCAAAACGGAGACATCTGATAAGAAATCTAATTCTTTTTTCCGACATTGCCGTCCTAAATATGTCTATACCGAGGCCATCGGTTGACCAAAAATCCGCGAGATTTTGATGGCCGCCCCGAAAAACGCCCGCTAAATATAGAAGACCTATAAATGCCCCCATTTCTATTCGATCCGTTTCTCTGCAGTCTCTTGTACGAACAAACTTTTCTTTTATGGTATTTATATAAATGTTGGTCTTTTCCACTAGCAAAGTCAATATTCTGTCATCGAAAAATAGTCGCCAACCATCTACTTCGTTCTTGACATTTTTGCAGTTTGGTTAGCAACCCCTGGCAATTTTACTAATATATTATGCGGGGGCGTTTGAGTAACTCTCCAAGGGTTTTTTTCCATTTGGTACCATCTCGGCCTATAACAATAGGAAGGAGTCAATTTAGTTCAGCTCTTTATACAAGTGCAATCTTCATAAAACTAAGAGATAATCTATGTAATAGTTTCATAAAGATTTGAATACGATTACTATCGAAATACGGATAGTACCAAATTAGAGAAGTGGGAATATAAGAGTAAACTCATACGTTTCAATATCGGAATAAAGTTTGGTTTTGACTTACCACTGTAAAAGTTATCACTTTCCTCTTCCTCTTCGACTTCCACCATATCTCTCTCGTCATGTTCATGATCCGTGTCTGAATCAATCGACCTAGTTTCCAAATTATCCTCCGTTTCCGATTCATCTGACGCTTCGAAGTCTTCAACATTTGCTTCAAAGTCACGGTCTTTAAATATAAGACGATTGAGCTCATCAATATCTTGAGGGTCATTCAAATTGTAAACTTGTTTACTCATATTTCCGCTTTTTTCGAAGAACATAAAAAAACTATTGTTTTTCTGTGATGAGGTAATCACCAAAAATTATATTATCCAATTATAACACTAAAAATCGCTACAAATATGAATATCCACTATAGTGAACTCATAAACACTGATAATAGTCACGAAAAACAACCAACACTGCAACAGAAGAACACTAACGCAAGTGGGCGCGCTAGGTCGGGCAGACCTAAACAATGTACCTGTCCCGTTATTCGTCAACCATCGGAAAACTACGGTAGCTGTTGGGGTGCGGATTCGGCAACTCATTGTACCTAGACCCATCTGAGATGTCATAAACATTCACCGCCATATCTCAATATGATTTTGAAATAGAAGTAAAATTAAACCAAATAGGTCCGTTGGACCAAGCGCGACTAACGAAAGGTTAAAATCCATAAAATAATGTAGTCACATTCATAATAAAATTACATTGAACCTGTATCGGTCAATGGTAGATGTATTTAATTAAATATAAAGAGATGCTACATTGAAATGTTGATAACGGCAACTGCAAGGTATTGGAATCACCCTAATCTTATGTAACTGTTATTGTATCTGCATTATTTGCGCATGTTATTGGTAAATCAGAAATAAGTACTGTAGCAGTCGATATACTTTTTCACTGTAACACGTATTATTCTATAAGTTGCATCAGTTGGTTCTTCACGTCTTCCTCCGTTCATCAAGTCATTGAAACTAGTTCCGTTTAACGAGAGGGATATTTTACGTTACCCATAACGTAATCAGAACTGTCCTACCTAAAATTTAAGAATAGCTCAAAATATTCTTCTAAAATTTTCTTTTTTTTTGGATTCAAACAAAATCTTCTTCCGATAAACTACCAGACCTTGAAATTTCGGTAATAATCTTCCCTCGATCTTTAGCTTAACACTGCATTATACATTTTCTTTGCTGTAGATACCTCATTTGCAAAAAAATTATGCACCTCAAAATATAGTTTGATGTCCACATTTATTTCTTTTGGTGGTCTTTTCGATCTCGTACGCTTTCTTTCTTTAGGATTTAAAGTAAGCTTTTAGAATTGCTATACGCTTTGTACTTATTCTTACAACACTAATTACGCTACCGGTAGGATTGTCAATCTGTAGCGTGTTGAAACCATCTAAAATAGTAATTTCTCGTTAGCTGAAAATGCAATTTGCTTCAAAGGGTTTTACCGGAAAATCATCCACGATTATTCAATACTTAACGGAAATCGTGATGTTCTTACTCCTACGATACTTTGGACTTACAAAGCGGATTTCATTCTGATATCCGCCTTGCAGTTCGTTAACGTAATTATAATATGAATATTAAATGGACGGCAACAAAAGTATCCAGCTTTATATAAAATCACTTTAGCGCCCTTATATGTGTCATTTTAACGACGACTGAACAATAATAATATATTATATACCAAAGTCGACGAGACAAAACAAGCCGTAATATTTCCCGACGCGTGAGGCGTCGAAGGAAATAGGAAAAAGAGACAAGAAAAGTTTCATTTTGTTGATATATCAGGATTATGCCACAATGACATTTTAATTAACTACTAGGCAATAATATTTTCCTAGTTACCCAGGGAGATCACGTTTTAAAGCAAGCCTACTAACGAAACGTTTTAATGCTAGTCGTGGATAATAGAATATTATATTACTAGGAGTATAACGCGTTCATTTTGCTTTGAATTATGATTGCAACTGGAAGAAACACACAATGGCGTTCTACTACGAGTAATGTATGTTACACTAAATATGAAACATCAGGGTATATTATTTTTAATAACATAATATTTCTAGTAAACAGAACTTTTAATTTATTAAATACCATATATCATGCAATTTTATAAACTAAGGGGGGATCTATTCTTTATGTATCCTCCCTTCAACACTACTGTATAATGTTTTCACCAATATCCACGAAGGTTTGCGTAGTTCGCCAATGCTATAGCATTTAAAAAAAAATCTTGATATATTTGTATCCTAGATTGATACATTGCCTCCATGACTTTAAATAAAATTCTACAATAATGGTAAAATAAGGGATTACATACTTCTGTTTCACCCTTGAAACAAAACTTCAAGATAACATATTTGCGAACTGTTACCTGTGACAAATAGCTACAGTTGTGTCAGTGTTCTGTAAATAGGTACTAATATTATTATACTGGTAGATTATTATTTTCGTCCGATCAGTCGTATTTACCAATTTACATGCCAACGTTTAGATCGACTTTACCCTTCATAACTGGTTTATATGGTTAAGCAAACATGACGAATATGTGGTTACTTGCCGTACTACAGAACGTAAAAGTAAGTACAGTCACCTTGGTGGTATAATGGTTAGAGTGCTTGCTTTTCACCCAAGCGGTGCGGGTTAAAACCTCGCCGAGGTAACCGTTTTTCTAAAATGGTAAAACATAGCAAATCACTCCTTCTTAGGAAGGAAGTAAAAGTGTAGGTCTCGTGGACATACGATGATTAATACCTTAACGATCCCTTACTGTGTGCTTATAATCATTAGTAGTTAATAAGAATAGAGATACCTGACATTTTCCTCTGTACTTAGATCTCGGCCTACAAATAAAAAAACCAATATGTATGTCTTGCCTATGCATTTTTATTAATAGAACCCATGACTGGTTTGTAATTTCGCATTCTTAACTCAAGCATGGAATTAAAAAAGGTATCGGACGATAAAATAGTATAAGTATCACGAAATTTAAGGATTTAGCTGGTCTGAGGTTCACCAGCAGGGCGCAGTTATTTTTTTAAGGAATGATTTAAATATTTGTTATCAGTTTGCAAGCATTATTGTGTATCTCCTTTTCAATAACCCCATGGACGTATACCGGTTGATCAAAGCTTGTAAATTAGTTTTGCGTCACTCGGATTTAAAATCACCTTTTTCTGTATGTTTTTTTTATTTGATTAGATGTTTGGTTCCATTTTGTAGTTTTTATCAAATAATTCCAACTTATTTTTAGTATAAGTACTCTAGCTAAGTACAGGTCGTAGGTTCAAATCCTACTCGAGGTAAACTTTTTATTTATGTATTTAATAATAATTTTTAATGCCAACTTATAGTGATGTGTTTCATATTTGCCCTGGTAGCGCGTTTGGATTTCTTAAAAGCTTTACACCCTGAACTGAATAAACATTTTCGCACAGAATTCCACAAATTTCTCCGTGCTCTTTTCCTCACGCCGGGAATTTTCTGTTGACCCATTTGATTCGGTGGGATAACATACAGAGAGCAGCAAAGAACGAGCATACAACTATCCGAAACCCAAAGTGCCCACTTACATAGCACTAGCAGGAATTCCGATAAGCCAGAGTATCGTAGAAATGAACCCCATATGGATACCAATAATACGTGAAGACCTTAGGCGCAACATATTTGCGCAGTTAGGTTACAGCGCAATAAAGTACTACGCAACCAATGAAATGAAATATGAAGGTTCCAAGTTAAGAATCAGAGTACTCAAGTTCTTGAGACAAAGTCCAAATAAATTAGACTCAAGTGCGAAAATAGTTCTTTCCAAAACTAAGCCGGACACAAATCTCACTTCCGAAACGTCGCGTTATCAAAACAAAAACTGTCGAAATACTTACCGATATAACTAATATTAGACAGATGCTACATATTTATTATTATTATCATTAATTGGTAGTCTAACATAATTTTTATTTAACCGAGATTTAACCGAGAAGGTAACATGTTTTTCTAAGCAAACGCCTAAAGGAAAATGGTTCAAACATAAGTTGCACAAGAATGTTTTGTGACAATTCTTTGATAACAGATTTCAAAATATTGTCAACATGCTCCTAATCTTTGCGAAGTGCAACACAGAACCCGTGCTATCTAATGATGACCACTTCGCAAAGATTAGGAGCATGTTGACAATATTTTGAAATCTGTTATCAAAGAATTGTCACAAAACATTCTTGTGCAACTTATGTTTGAACCATTTTCCTTTAGGCGTTTGCTTAGAAAAACATGTTACCTTCTCGGTTAAATCTCGGTTAAATAAAAATTATGTTAGACTACCAATTAATGGTACACAGCACGAAGGGTACTACTATTTTCGCAAATTAATGGTGACGGTGAGACTACCCCTTAAACACTTTTACGTCACAGAATTTAATAGTGATACATAGCTGATACAACGGCCCAGAGAAAGCAATGTTTGTCATGATTTATGATACTAACAACTGCTCGTTTGTTACCTTACATTAGTTGCATACCGTGGCCTTACATCGGTATCAGCATCAATAATTCCGTTTCTGGTAGGAATAGTTTTTTGATCAATTTCCAAATTTGAGATTGTATAAAGTGACCAGAAAACGTATTCATCTTTAGTACAGTTTGCTTCAGCATTAAATTATTTTCTTAGCAAAAATTACATAGGCGCGATTCAAAAATATTAAAGGGTCCCAGAGATCAACATTAAAAATAATAACTGAAACATGAATCCACTTTGTACCATTTGTGCCAACTAAAATTTTGCGAAGCAACTGTACCTGCACCTCTTTTACCTTACTGCCAACGACCATTACGGCCGCAATATGAGTATACGTATTACGACCATAATTGTACAGCTCTGTTTAAAAACTAGTGTCTTCTCTGAGGAAGAATCACATTCAGTATTCGAAAATTATATATATATATATATATATATATATATATATATATATATATATATATATATATATATATACAGGGTGTCCCACTTAAGCGGGATTGCTCCATAACTCCCTTACTGTTACAAATACGAAAAAATGTTTATACAAAAGTTGTCCACAGTCATACACTACACGTTTTAAAATTATTTTCAGAAATGGCGAACTTCCGGTTATACCGGAAACTCATGCCAACTTCGTTATTTTAAATAGAACAACTTATATATTATTACATTTTTGAATTCCTCGTTGAATTTAAAGGTCACTTTAATAACAATACTATGGGTCTACGTCGCATTGCTTCTGAGTTATTTGACATTTTGTAGAAATAATGACGTTTGCAGTGCCTCCGAAAACTTTCAATATCTCGAAGACGGATACCGGTAGAGAGATGTGGCTTTCGTCTTTTTACTTCTCATTCATTGTCAAAAATCTTGCTTTTAGAATTCAATCATTTCTATCGCTCCAAAAATAATTTTTTTCAAACATGGATAACTTGATTTTTTTAAATGGAATCATGTTTTCTTACATCAGCGGATAGGAAATTAAATTTCCTTTCCATTGATGTAACATTATCGATATTGTGGAGTGATAGTTTTCGAGATATTCACATTTTTATCTAATTTCAGTTTTTATTGCGCATTGCCGCGGTGCTTTGGAAAACGTTTGTCAATTGTTTTAAACAACTTATAAGAAACGTCAGTTTCTCGAGCTTCTGTTGTGCTTTGCTGTCTTGTGTATCAGTTTAAGTGTTTCTACAAGACATTTCCATTAAAATGTTGTTGTCCGACGCAGAGTTGATCGACATGACTTTCATTCTTGGAGAATGCCAAAGAAATGCGTTATTGGCATCGAGGATTTATGCGGTACGGTATCCTGTACGAAGACTTCCCCCAGAAACAGCCTTTCAAAAGTTATTACAACGTTTTACAAACACCGGACGCGTGCAGTATCAAACGAGGGAACGTGTCGACAGGATAACCTGTATTTCTTGTGCATTCCTTTTGTATATCTTCTGTAATCGTTAAGTAATTGTTCTTATGTATTTATTGATCGTTCTTTATGTATTTATTGTGTATTTCTTGAGCATTTCTTCTCTATTTTTTGTGTAAGCCTTAAGTAATTATTTTGTATTACTTGTGCAATCCTTATGTATTTATTGTTCCTTCCTTATGTATTTCTTGTGTGAGTTTTGTGTTCTTAATTCTTGAGTATTTATTGTTTATTTCTTGTGCATTAAAAAAATCAAGTTATCCATGTTTGAAAAAGTTATTTTCGGAGCGATAGAAATGATTGAATTTTAAAAGCAAGACGTTGCAACAACTTTTGAAAGGCTGTTTCTCGGGGAAGTCTTCGTTCAGGATACCGTACCGCATAAATCCTTGACGCCAATAACGCATTTCTTTGGTATTATCCAAGAATGAAAGTTATGTCAATCAACTCTGCGCCGGACAACAACATTTTAATGGAAATGTCTTGTAGAAACACTTAAACTGATACACAAGACAGCAAAGCATAACAGAAGCACGAGAAACTGACGTTTCTTATCAGTTGTTTAAAACAATTGACAAACGTTTTCCAAAGCAACGCGGCAATGCGCAATAAAAACTGAAATTAGATAAAAATGTGAATACCTCGAAAACTATCAGTCCAAAATATGATAATGTTACATCAATCGAAAGGAAATTTAATTTCCTATCCGCTGATGTAAGAAAATATGGGTGGTTCCTTTTAAAAAAACCAAGTTATCCATGTTTGAAAAAAATTATTTTCGGAGCGATAGAAACTATTGAATTCTAAAGCAAGATTTTTGGCAATGAATGGGAATGATGCGATACCCTTTTCGGAAGTAAAAGACGAAAGCCACATCTCTCTACTGGTATCCGTCTTCGAGATATTGAAAGTTTTCGGAGGCACTGCAAACGTCATTATTTCTACAAAATGTCAAATAACTCAGAAGCAATGCGACGTAGACTCATAGTATGGTTATTAAAGTGACCTTTAGATTCAACGAGGAATTCAAAAATGTAATAATATATAGGTTGTTCTATTTAAAATAACGAAGTTGGCATGAGTTTCCGGTATAACCGGAAGTTCGCCATATCTGAAAATTATTTTAAAACGTGTAGTTTATGACTGTGAACAACTATATAAGACATTTTTTCGTATTTGTAATAGTAAGGGAGTTATGGAGCAATCCCACTTAATACCCTGTATATATATATATATATATATATATATATATATATATATATATTATATATATATATATATATATATATATATATATATATATATATATATATATATATATATAGGGTGTCTACAGACTCTTTTCACAAAAGAAAACTGCAGATTCAAGAGCTGATTTTGTGTCGATTTAACGCAAATTACCTTAATACAAAATACTTCCTAAGAGAGCTGGAGCGCTTAGAAGATGGCGCCCTAACGTCGGTTTTTCATAATTTTGTTAAAATTGCGAAATTTTTAAAAACAAAAAACTTATGAATAACAATGTCCAATGCCCCGCCCAAACGAACCGCTTATGAGTACAATTAAAGTATCACTAAATAAATGTACAGAACGCTATCATTTAAAGGGAAACCATTTTTAAGATATTTCAATTAAACCGATGTTAGAGCGCCATCTTCCTAAGGCCCAGCTCTCTTAAGAAGTATTTTTGTAGCCCTTGCTACTGTAGCTGGTTTAGCAACCCGCTTACTTCGGTGGGACTGTACGAGGCCTAGTGCATCTTGGTCATGTAACACCTTTAGTAAAGTTTAATGTAGCTGAGATAAGAACCCTTTACACTTTAGTTTGGGAACAAACATCCATGTTTTCCTTGAACCTGGCTACCCCTTAGCAAGAAAACAAACTATTAAGCTAAGAAACGAATCAAAGGTATACATTTCTTTACGTTTGACATATAATCCATTTTCACATATGGTTATGCAATCGACTTCGTGCGTGCGTGTGTGTGTACGTGTGCGTGTGTGTGTAAATGTTTCTGTGCTTGTGTGTTTGTGTGTTTGTGTGTTTTTGTGTTTGTGTGTTTGTGTGTTTGTGTGTTTGTGTGTTTGTGTGTTTGTGTGTTTGTGTGTTTGTGTGTTTGTGTGTTTGTCTGTTTGTGTGTTGTGTGTTGTGTGTTTGTGTGTTTGTGTGTTTGTGTGTTTGTGTGTTTGTGTGTTTGTGTGTTTGTGTGTTTGTGTGTTTGTGTGTTTGTGTGTTTGTGTGTTTGTGTGTTTGTGTGTTGTGTTGTTGTGTGTGTGTGTGTTTGTGTGTGTTGTGTGTTGTGTGTTGTGTGTGTTGTGTGTTTGTGTGTGTGTGTTGTGTGTTTGTGTTTGTGTGTTGTGTTGTTGTGTGTGTTGTGTGTGTCTGTGTTTGTGTGTTTTGTGTTTGTGTGTTTGTGTGTTTGTGTTTGTGTTTGTGTTTGTGTGTTTGTGTGTGTGTGTGTGTGTGTGTGTTTGTGTGTGTTTGTGTGTTTGTGTGTGTGTGTGTTTGTGTGTGTGTGTGTGTGTTTGTGTGTTTGTGTTTGTGTGTGTGTTTGTGTGTGTGTGTTTGTGTGTTGTGTTTGTGTGTGTTGTGTTGTGTGTGTGTTTGTGTGTTGTGTGTTTGTGTGTTGTGTGTTTGTGTTTGTGTTTGTGTGTTTGTGTGTGTGTGTGTGTTTGTGTGTTTGTGTTTGTGTGTTGTGTGTTGTGTGTGTTTGTGTGTTTGTGCTGTGTTGTGTGTGTGTTTGTGTGTTTGTGTGTTTGTGTGTTTGTGTGTTGTGTGTTTGTGTGTTTGTGTGTTTGTGTGTTTGTGTGTTTGTGTGTTTGTGTGTTTGCGTGTTTGTGTATTTGTGTGTTTGTGTGTTTGTGTTTTTGGGTGTCTGTGTGTTTGTAGTGTTTGTGTGTTTCTGTGTTTGTGTGTTTGCGTGTTAGTGTGTGGGTGCGTGCGTGCGTGTGTATGTATGTATGTTAGTATCCACGATAACTCCAGAACGAAAATAGCTACGTACTTAATATTTTGTATTTAAGCTTTTCTTCATTTGGCTTACAGCTGATTAGATTTTGGGAGAAATTCAGCTGCGGAGAGGGGGGGGGGTGATTATTAGGATTCAGTTTTTGGTTTATATCATATCATATTTCAATGATATAAAAATACCTTGACATACACCTTAAACGTATCGATTAATTATGTTCTATGATTTTGGTATGAATGTTAAATTTTTTCATTATTTGAATAAAGATTAATTTTATAAGGAAAAGTGTAGACGTACTTTTTAAAGAAAATTTCTTTAATTTTACAATCATTTTCTTTATAAAGCTTTTAATGTTAAGAGAAATTAATCTAAAAATTAAATAAATATGATTGAAAGTGAGCTTCAGCACTATTATCGATATTTTTGTAGAAGCGCGTGGCTTTGGAATTTTTTTTACGTTAAGATGTATTTATGTCTATAAATCTCTATCTGACATGAAGTTTTAAACGTCATTCTGACATAGATTATTGTTTTTGCTTTTACAATGTTGTCTGTTTTCGTTATGAACATATTAAAAGAGGTTGCCATAGTTATCATCAATTGTGGTGTTTGTAATCGTGATTTAAACACTGAAAAAGAGATTAAATGTGATCGTTGTAAAAATCCTATTCATACAACCTGTTCTGGTCTTACGAGAAGTGGAATTCTATGCATTCATAGTAAGGACAGACGTGTAGTTTATCATTGTGGTAATTGCACAAAACATGCGAGCGAATTAAAACAACTTACACTAGATCTCAAAGCGGAACTTGATCAATTGAAGCAAAATAATTCACAAAGTCAGTATCTAATACTGAAATTGTTTTGAAGATCTTTCATATGAAGTTAATGAGAGGCAGTAACGCAAATGTAATATCATAGTATACGGTGCAAGTGAAGAATACAACTAATCTGAATCAGATAAACAACAAATCAGTAATATTTTAACTGTAATAAACCCAAATCTCGATTGTATTATCGCTTCACATACCAGATTAGGAAAAATTGATTTAACTAAATCAAGACCACGTCCAATAAAAGTTACATTACAGAATGAAAAGTGCGTACTCGATATAGCCTTTAATGCAAAAAATTAAAGAATAACCATAACTTTAAAGAAATCTCAATTTCGTTTGTTAAAACACTTATTCAAGCCGAATATTACCGTAAGATTAAGAAACAACTAAATGACCATATTGCTTCTGCCGAAGCAAATTTAAAAATTAAATTTATATGTGGTATACCGAAAATAGTGCCTTTAAACTAAAAATGCCTAGCAACATAATTAATGTAACCGGCTACTACCAAAATGTTCGTGGATTACGCACCAAGGTCCAATAACTGTACTCATCAGTCAATACAATGTAACCGGGCAACAATGAGGTGGTGGGGTATTGCTTGCAGCTAAAAATTATACTGATATCGATGTATTAAATACTTCAAAAATATCAAATCTAGTTCCTTCAGTTGATATTCTAGGACCAAGTGTCGTCTTAACAGTGGTTCAGTTGACATATTCGTAGTTTATGTACCATCGAGTACTACAACAAATGACTATTGTGTAGTTATTGGATATTTTGAACAAACGATTACTAACAATAGTCTAGGTACAATAATCGTTGGAGAATTTAATATTCCTAAGTTGCCAACTCGTAAATGGTATGGTAGATTTTAAAAAATTTAAGTCAATTTAACTTGATTGCTAACATACAGAATCGCCTTCTTGATCTTGTTCTATCTAATCTGAAAATAGAAATCTCACGTGAAGAAATTCCTCTAATAAAGGAAGACGTTTATCATCCCGCGTTGAATCTTCTTGTAGATTTAATTTCCTCTCCAAACGATAAGTTTCCGGTTAATTCTAATACATATGCATATAATTTCAAAAAGGCCGATTACCCTAACTTATTTAACACCTTATTAAATGTAGATTGTCTTTTCTTAACGGTCTTAAAGATGTCAATTTGGCTTGCACAGAATTTTACAGATGTTTATACTTATTATTTGATCAGTATATTCCAAAGCAATGCAGACGGAAGCAATCGTTTCCCTTTTTGTTCACGCCCGAAATTATTAATAATATTAAACTCAAAGAATATTACCATCGAAAATACAAAAGGTATGGTTTATACACAACTTTACAAGATTATCGTAGTCTTCGGTCTCATGTTAAAACCTTGATTACTGCCGCGTACAGGTCTTACCTCTACGTACTTGAACACTACCTGCAACAAGACTAACCAATTTTGGTCGTTTATTCAAATAAAGAAAGGTGGTACTCGCATACCATGTAAAATGCGTAAACTAAGCAACAAACTGACCGCAGGTCCAGACCAAGTACCTAGCTTCCTGGTAAAAGACTGTAGAGCCGTGCTAGTCCGCCCATTACAAGTAATATTTAACTTCGCATTACAAAAATCTTTTTTCCCGAATGAATGGAAGCAAGCTCGCATTTGTCCTGTTTTAAAGTCTGGAGATAAAAATGTAATTACCAACTACAGATCCATTAGCATTTTATCTAACTTCGCTAAAGTTTTTGAGATTACACTTCATTCACTCATTTATCCACTTGTTCGTAGTTACATTTCTCCGTGGCAACATGATTTTATGTCTAATCGGTCCACCCTTACCAATCTTGTCAGAGGTACTCGACAACCATGGTCTAGTTAATGTAGTCTACACAGACTTTTGACAGATCATTATATTAAAATTAAGTAAATTTGGATTTAGTGACACATTGCTAGCGTTTTTCACTTCAGATTTAAATTCTCGCGTTCTATATGTGACGTGCAATAATTATAACTCTGACAGCTTAAAAATATTTGATGTGTAACAACTATAACAAAATTTTATCAAAGTGCGATATTTTTTGTAATTCACTATCAAAATTTAGAAAACTTGCTTAAGAAATCTATCGTAATTTTTGTTGTTTCGTGTTTCTTTTTATTTTCCTTAATTAGGTTTTTCTTTTTTTTTGTTTTTTATCAACACTTGTTTTCAAATAATTAGTTACTTTTTGTGATATATGCATTATTAAATGTTTGTGTAGATCATACTAGCATAATCACATAACTTGATTTTTATTTATTTATATGTATATATATATATATATATATATATATATATATATATATATATATATATATATATATATATATATATATATATATATATATATATATATATATATATATATATATATATGTCCCAATAGTGCGTATTCGGTCGATAGCTCCTTAGCCATTAAACTTAGAAGATAAGTTTAAATACGAAAGTTGTCTATTTTCATAAGCTGCATAATCTAAAAATAGTTTGGTTTCTACAGGGTGTAATATAAAAGCGGTACAATATAGAACTTTTGATTTTTAAATAGAACACCCTATGTATTATTTTATTTTTCGATTCTCCTTATAATTTTACATCTTTTTTATAAGAATTACTTACAAGCTAAAATCTTACAGTTTTTGAGATATTTGCAAAGTTAACTAAAAATTGACATTTTTATGTAGTAATTCAAGTAGGCGTATCTCAGTTATTTTTAAAGATCAAAAAAAAAAAATCTTTGGTATAGAATTTATTCATACATGAGCTTACTTTAATTTATTGTCAAAATTGGATTTCAATATACACGATGATCACAAACATTAATTCAATAACATAAACTTGAAAATGCTATATCTTCATTTTTTTAAATGGCACACCCTATATTTTTTTAATGCCTTGTTTTCGTCTATTAATCAACTTTCATTCCTATTAAATTTGTTCTATACTATCTCTAATAGTTTCGGAGATATTTAAGTTTGTTCAATTTTTTTCGTTGATAACACCGAAGAAGAGTAAAATTGGTCGGTCAAAGCAAGCTATGAATACATAAGAAACTAAAAAACATATTAACTGAAATACAAACACTTAAAATTATAATAAATGATCAATGTGACCACCATTTTGTTGCTGGCAAACATGAAGTCTTAAACGGGTGGTCACAAAAATTAATTCAACAACGTAAATTTGAAAATGCTATAACTTCCTTTTTTAATTAGCGCACCCTATATTTTTTAACGCCTTGTCTTGGTCTATTAGTCGGTTTAATTTTTATTAAATATGTTCTATACCTATCTCTAATAGTTTCGGAGATATTTAAGTTTGTTCAATTTTTTTCGTTGATAACACTGATGAAGAGTAACATTAGTCGGTCAAAGCAAGCTGTGGATACATAAGAAACTAAAAAATATTAACTGAAATACATAAATTGTAATTATAATAAATATTGTATGAAAGCACCATTTTTAAGAGATATTTGAGATGTTTTTAAACGTTTCATCATAAAATTAAACAATTTAGCCAAAATAGCGTAAAACAAAAGATGAACGAAAACAAATAAAGAAATCAAACTTGTCAAACAGTACTAATATTTGTGTAGTATTGTATACTTACTTTCTAAATTACAAAATGAATTTGTCGAAAGAAGAACTTGTTAATATGATTTACGGCCTTGGTGAAAGCGATATAAATTGTCTTTTATCTCATCGAATTTATAAGCAAAAATTTAGAGATGCACTACACCCGCAAGTTTCAGCATTTGCAAGATTGAAAGAGCGTTTCGAGCAAACAGGCAGTATTCATTACGAAGACAATTTAGAACGAGAAAAAGCTGCAATTAACGAAGGTAATGAACATTTAGTTCTTCAATCCGTGGTTGAAAATCCTCACGTTTCTTGCCGACAATTGGAATTAGAAGTTGGAGTTTCAAAAACATCAGTTAATATAATTATAAAAAAATATAAATATCATCGATACCATGTCCAACTTGCACAAGAATTAGACGAGGACGACTTCGTTAATAGATTACACTTTTGCAATTGGGCCATAAATAACAATTTAGAAAAACCCAACTATTTTAGCACGATATTATTTACTGATGAAGCTTTTTTCCACAAAAATGGATACGTTAATAGACATAATTTCCATTATTACGATACTGAGAATCCCAGATTTATAATTCCTGTTGATCGTCACCACCGCTGGTGACTTAATGTTTGGGCCGGAATTATTGGAGAAAGAATTATAAGACCATATTTTTTTGAAAACACGGTCAATGGAGATTCATTTTTAAACTTCTTGCGCAACGAATTTGAAACTTTTATTGAAGATTTACCTTTACAAACCCAAAGAGAAATGTGGCTGCAATTAGATGGCGCTCCTTCGCATTTTAGCGGAAACGTTAGAAATGACTTAAATATCCAGTTTCAAAACAAATGGATTGGAAGAGGAGGGCCGATGTCCTGGCCTTCAAGATTACCTGACTAGACAAAGCTGGACTTTTTTCTTTGGGGTTGGATTAAAGAAAAAGTCTATCAAACTCCTCCAACGACTGTAGATGATATGAAGGCAAGAATTAGAGACGTCATTGAAAATATAAATGTTTCCATAGACCAAGACAAGGCGTTAAAAAATATAGGGTGTGCTAATTAAAAAAGGATTTTTTTGCATTTTCAAATTTACGTTGTTGAACTAATTTTTGTGATCACCCGTTTATTCAAAGACTTCATGTTTGCCAGCAACAAAATGGTGGTCACATTGATCATTTATTATAATTTTAAGTGTTTGTATTTCAGTTAATATGTTTTTTTAGTTTCTTATGTATTCATAACTTGGTTTGACCGACTAATGTTACTCTTCTTCAGTGTTATCAACGAAAAAAATTGAACAAACTTGAATATCTCCGAAACTATTAGAGATAGGTATAGAACATATTTAATATAAATGAAAGACGATTAATAGACGAAGACAAGGAATTAAAAAAATATAGGGTGTGCCATTTAAAAAAAATGAAGATATAGCATTTTCAAATTTATGTTATTGAATTAATTTTTGTGATCATCGTGTATATTGAAATCAAATTTTGACAATAAATTAAAGTAAGCTCATGTATGAATAAATTCTGTACCAAAGATTATTTTTTTATCTTTAAAAATAACTGAGATACGCCTACTTGAATTACTACATAAAAATGTCAGTTTTTAGTTAACTTTGCAAATATCTCAAAAACTGTAAGATTTAGCTTGTAAGTAATTCTTATAAAAAAGGTGTAAAATTATAAGGAGAATCGAAAAATAAAATAATATATAGGGTATTCTATTTAAAAATCAAAAGTTTTATATTGCACCGCTTTTATATTACACCCTGTAGAAACCAAACTATTTTTAGATTATGCAGCTTATAAAAATAGACAACTTTCGTATTTAAACTTATCTTCTAAGTTAGCATCTCGATGTGTATTAACCTGTGTCTGTCATGAAGTTTTAAACGCCTGTTTCACATAGATTATTGTTTTTGCGTTTACAATGTTGCCTATTTTCGTAATGAACTTCTTATAAAAGAGGTTGCATAATTATTGTCGTTAAAGAGATCTTCTTAAAATTGTTTAATTTTTTTAAATTTTCATTTTGTAGGTTGGAAGGTTGTGTGGTGTTCCACACCCGATATTTTTGTCACGATAGGTATACCACAGAATCCCGAGTTTAAAATTTGCTAGTTCTAGAAAAATTGTACACGCTTGAAGAATCGTATGATCCTATAGTCCTGTTTGGTATTCTTACATACTATATTAAAATTTTCTAAAGTCAATAACAGCAAATTTACTTACTAACTTTGATTGAAAACGATTGAGTTATTACGGTGCTACAAAAAAATACTTTTCAATTCGCCAAATTGCAATTTGACCTCTACGTTGTGTGGTTAAGTGTTACATCCTCATGCCGAAACGCCACTTATGTGTATAGAAGACAGAAAAATTGAATAATTCCCGAATGTGCTTTCTAGGAGGAGTAGAGTATTAGCTATTGAAAAACAAATGACTTTCTAAAAGGAAAAATCTTGTCGTACATCATAAAATACTTTTAATTACTATCGTTTTAGCAGCTGTACAAAAAGTATATTCAAAAACTATCAATCGCAGTATAAAGCATCTAAGAAATCTAATCATACATTCTGCCTATACGTATTCAAATCTATACATTAGCTATCACCGAATGTTTCCTTTTTAATTTTTTAATTTAAACAAGACTGACTAATATACGTGGTATTTAATCGTTTTATACACCACAAGTGATCTTCACAAATTTATTTTCCAATATTCTGATTTGAAATCCTTATGCTAAAATCATACTCGTACATGGTATTTCACTAATGCATTTATCATACCTAACGTATTTGTAAACGATACAATTGAGGTATGCATAGCAAGTGATTTCAGATTTAGTCTACACGTTTCTCGTATATAATTTGTAACGTTAGTAAAGAGTGCTATGCATTATTACAGTATAAGGATATGGAATACTTAATCTGCTTCGCATTAGTACTAATGGATTTTTTTAGTATCGGTAAAATGTTTTACTAAAAATTCATTTGATACTAAAAGTTTATTTTGTCACAGAAACGTCTAAAACGTATGTTCACTACAAAATACTTTGAATCGAACAATTAAAGAAATTACAATGTTTGAACTGTAAACTGCTGATTTCTTGTTTTGGATTAAGCCAGCTTGAAAGCTTTATTTATTTCAATTTCGTGCATTTTATTATAAAGCTATAATTTGTAATGCATAACTTAGGGTTTTAAATATTTTCTCTTGAGATATTTAAGATATTGTGTTATAATTAGAGATGACTTGATACAATACAGTTTTGAGTCAATGCACCTCTGACATCGCTTAAAAGAGCGTCGGTGGGCAAATAACGAAAAATTTATGTGGTGTTAAATTCAAGAATTGTTATCGTAAAACAAGTTGAGTTAACAGGAGTGTTATGTTGTATGGACGTCAGCTGTGGACAATGATGAAGGTTAAAAAAGAAAAAAAGCATTGGAGATATGGGTGTGACAACATAGCTAGTTGCAAGGGATCTAGGTAGTGGGAAGTACAACCCTACCACAAGCGAACAGTAAAGTGTCGTAACCCCCCCGCAATCATAACTTAAATGTTTACTCTATTACCCCGATTACGCGACGCAAATAATAAGTGTAATCGATCTATCGCAGTCGGCAGAACGCTCTAAAGTACTCAATAAGTTCTCGAAATAAAACGTGTAACAAAACTAATCGAAACAAAAAGTAATTAAACGTAAATAGTATTGTATATACAAAGTCATCGTTAAGTGTTAACCTTTACGTACCGGGCAGTGCCTCAAACATTATTCAATTAATCATCATCATCATCTCCTTCAAATAGCATAGCATGATAGAATCGCAATTAAACAAATGATTATGTAAAGAATCACGTGAAGCATCACATCGGTTTCCTTGACACGTACCGCAAGTTTAACGCAAGTTTAAGTGTATTTGTACTACTTTATGTGTACGTATATATATATATATATATATATATATATATATATATATATATATTTTTCATTCGAGGTTCAGACTTCAAAAAAAAAGTTTTACTTAACTGAACAGATTTATGGGCGTTGTTTTACCGTGTCGAGCAACAGTTGTTGCAAGGATACTGCAAGAATATGGATCGGTCCTGTCGTCAACATCACCAAATAACGCAACACTGTGCAATAGACTAAGCACTATATTACCAGTCACAAGGAAGAGACGAAGACAGAAGGCGCGGAAGGTACCAGGTATCTCCCATTAGTTGAGTGTCTATCTACGCCCGCCGCAGTCTATAAGCAAGAGGTAACTCGCTACAGATCGATTATCTCCGACGAAAAAGCAGAAATCAACGTACGCCGATGGTTTGGCCGACAACGCCGCTCCCGAGCGGTAACCTATTAACGCCGCAGGAAGCTTCCACAATACAACCTGTAGCAATGGAGCAGACGTTGACCACAGCGAATACTAAGTAGACTGTGTCTCTGATAATCTTATGTCAAAAGGAGAACTGGCAAATCCATTAACCTGCATCCAAATCTAGCTTATCCCAACTCAGGGCGGTACTCATACGAATTAGAAAAAGAGCAAGCGGTACTTTCGACCGCCGAAGAAGGATGTCTCTTAACAGTGACCTAACAAGATACCGCCGCCAGAGACCAGTTATTTTACTCGTATTTGCGTCAGTTACGCTAGAGCGATGACAAAGGATGTGGGGGAAGTGGTAACACTGAAGTAGGTTCAGACAGCGGTTGATGCTAGACTTAAACAATCCTTCTTATAATTCGACTCTACAATAGGATTTTCCGAATAACTCAATATGGAGAAGGGACTGTCTGTCATCTCCAAAGTGGCATTGGCTTTATCTGATGATAGCATTGAGACCGATCTTTGAAGAGGGACCCTTAAGCACGGTCAGTAAGTATTTTCCTGTTTGGTGTAAACACTCAATGGCCCGACACAAAGAATGATGACACTGCTACTAAGCTGTATTGACTTTTTATGTTCTGCGTCACTTGTTCCTTTACCTTTCTTTATGGCAATTGTATGAATATAACTAGTTAACACCGTACAAGAAGATTCTGTTTACTTAATACTTATTCCTTCTTTTGTAGATAAAAGCGCGGGTACCAACCAGTATATTCGAAAACAGGATACCACCAACGCCAATTCCAGAACCAATTATAAGATCCAAATCAATACATACAACTATCAGAACGGATTTTCATATAATTACTTCCACAAAATATTTGTTATAATAATTATCACAAAGTGGTACTGATTATATTCAGGAGAGCGATTTAATTGATGATATAATTAACATGTCGGATTTATGTGAACAAATTAAATATGCCCATGAAAACAATTCTGTTTGTCATTTAAGAAATTGGTTTCTATGGAAATATATTTCTTCCTAGTACATGGGATAAAACTTATAATATTATCAACAAACAGTATTTCTTCGGCTCTTTAATCATTTTCGGTTTTCCTTACGCAAAAAGTCTTAAAGAAGGAATTGCACCATAATCACCGTTCTGCAGAAAAACGTTTAGTTGCATTGAATAATATAAATGCTGTTGAACATAAAAAATGAAACTCTTGCTAGTTGAACTGTAAGTACTCATAGCGGTATTACCAAAAGCGGGTAGAAACTGAGGTCGGTACGATGTATATTGCTCAACACAACATAAGTCCGCATCATTGCTAACCGTTATTTTTAGACATAGAGCGATCAAATAAACAACGTTGTATAATTTTTCCCTCTAAGTTCAAATCTGCAATCAGAAAAACAACAAAACATCGCTTTTTTGAAGCATTCTTTTCTTCAAAAGTTTTTATACATACAACAGTGGAGATATGTGTAACCTTTTTTTACACATTAACAAATTGTTTGCACATATTTTAATTTAATAACAGGATTTGTAGAGAACTTTCTGGGTGATAATTTTACAACACTCCTTTGAGATCAATAGATAGGCAATATTAGTCGGTGACAGCCTCATTCGTCGGGGATCACTACTTTGGAATTTTTTATTTGGAGGTATGTTAAAAATGAAAAATTGTTGATAACGATTTATAAAGAGATTGAAAATATGTCGAAGAGAATAGAAACGTTTTTAATCAGTTTTGATTAAACAAATCATTATTTGTGTTGCGTTATTGTTAAATACGTATTTACGTAAATACATATTTTTCTAGTCGTTGGAAAGATAAAAAAAAACATGTTGCTATACTTTGTTACAGGGATTTACAACAAATAAAGTTTATGCAGCTGTATGAATCATCAAATTCTTGAAGCCTTTTAAGTAGTTATTCCAGAAATGCTCAGCAACATACAGAACTTTGGAAAAACTATTTTACTTGTGAAGTAGCCAAAACAATCGACATTTCGAACATTTGAACGTTATTTCAGTTTTTGTTGATATTTGTGTTGTAAATGGGGAAGGTGGCCTTCCCTTTACAACACGTATGAACTGAAAAATAATTAGAAAGTCAAGAATATCTACCAAACTGATACAGATCGATCCACCAAAATCACATCTAAATCAAAATGAAACTGAATTCTGTATTCAATGCTGTACAAGTTGAATATCTATACCAAGTAACGTTTAAATTTTAATATGTTATGTTTTGCTCCTTCAGATTTATTATTATTATTAATAATAATAATTATTTATAACACAATTACTATAAACAATTTTCTACGGCATTTCGAAAAAAAAACTTCAATTTTCCTGCATTTTCTTTGGATTGTCTTGCTGAATCCAACTCGTGGTATGACTCTTTTGGTAATTTTTGTCAGTCAGAATCACTCGTTGTTTTTGTCTTTAGAAAATCATCACTCGTGTTAAAGCACTCCTGGCGATTTTCGTCACAACTGTTCGTGAGCTGACTGACAAAAATTACCGTCAAGATTTCTACCACTTATATACGATAATGTAAATATCGCCAACTATGAGTTTTTCTCTGAAACCAATCAATCGAAATAGAATTATTATCATTACGAGTAATTTTGGTATATAAAGAAATTGAATGGTTCTTCAAAGATTTCCGTTACCAAATTAGCTACAGTTGCTGATATAGGAGAACCCATCGCACATCCACATTCTTGTTGATAAATTTCATCCTTATATTCAAAAAATGTAGTATCCAGACAAAAATAAAATGTTTTTGGTTTAAATTAGTACATAATTTAATACTATTTCACTTTATATTAATAATTTCAATTACCAGTTCTGTAAAAACGTTTGTATATAACGAAATGATTTTGCCTTTAATTTTCTTTTACATTTTTATTGAGTGATCTTTGTTTTTTAAAATTTTGTTCAACGTATTTGATAAAAATTTAGATAAAAAATATGTAGGAGAATTTATAGAAGAGATTGTCGTTCGAAAAGGTCTGTTTTCTTTATGAATCTTGGGTAAAAAATATATTTGTGGTGTCTCTGGATATTTAATTTTTAATTAATTATTATCTGTATTGCTTAAATTCCCCTCATCATTATATTATATCATTAGATAAAGCATAATCGATGGTTGCATTAACCATTTTAGCAGCTTTACGCATTGAGTGTAGGTTTAGATTGCGCATAACTCTCCTTTTCATTTTCAATTGGTTTTGGCGACGTCGATACTCTCTATCTTCAGTATATCGTTTATGAAGTGTATTTGATGGTATTTTAATAGATTTAACTTCTGAAGCCAATGGTTTTCTTCTCCAGAAAAATTTAAATTTGTTTAATGAATCTAAAATTTTATTAACATACAACGCACTACCATTGGGTTGTTCTAATGGGCACGATTCTTTCAGATTTGATGATTTATCGGCGTTTGTGTATGCTATTCCTGTATAATGAACAAAAATTTGGAATAAATTTTAATAAAACGAAAATTTTATGTGACAGGTTTCTAAACAGAAAACTGGCATACTTCGTTTTTTAGGTTTAGTGGCGCAGACCACAGATAATTAGATATAGAAATTAATCTCCATTGTTAATGTCTACGCCGCTATACCCTATTACATCTTATTTTGCATTACAGCGGGCTACAGTATATGGTTTTTCTAGTGGTATTCCCATTATCAAAGTTACAAGAATATGAAGGCGTCCTGTCAAAAGTAATAGTGCTGTGTTTCTTACTTAAGTAACGCATACGATGATCGAGTTTCATATTGAACTAATAACAGTTTGTTGAAAATGCTTTACGCATTGAGTGTAGGTTTAGATTGCGCATAACTCTCCTTTTCATTTTCAATTGGTTTTGGCGACGTCGATACTCTCTATCTTCATTATATCGTTTATGAAGTGTATTTGATGGTATTTTAATAGATTTAACTTCTGAAGCCAATGGTTTTCTTCTCCAGAAAAATTTAAATTTGTTTAATGAATCTAAAATTTTATTAACATACAACGCACTACCATTGGGTTGTTCTAATGGGCACGATTCTTTCAGATTTGATGATTTATCGGCGTTTGTGTATGCTATTCCTGTATAATGAACAAAAATTTGGAATAAATTTTAATAAAACGAAAATTTTATGTGACAGTTTTCTAAACAAAAAACTGGCATACTTCGTTTTTTAGCTTTAGTGGCGCAGACCACAGATAATTAGATATAGAAATTAATCTCCATTGTTAATGTCTACGCCGCTATACCCTATTACATCTTATTTTGCAGTACAGTAGGCTACAGTATATGGTTTTTCTAGTGGTATTCCCATTATAAAAGTTACAAGAATATGAAGGCGTCCTGTCAAAAGTAATAGTGCTGTGTTTCTTACTTAAGTAACGCATACGATGATCGAGTTTCATATTGAACTAATAACAGTTTGTTGAAAATGCTTTACGCATTGAGTGTAGGTTTAGATTGCGCATAACTCTCCTTTTCATTTTCAATTGGTTTTGGCGACGTCGATACTCTCTAACTTCAGTATATCGTTTATGAAGTGTATTTGATGGTATTTTAATAGATTTAACTTCTGAAGCCAATGGTTTTCTTCTCCAGAAAAATTTAAATTTGTTTAATGAATCTAAAATTTTATTAACATACAACACACTACCATTGGGTTGTTCTAATGGGCACGATTCTTTCAGATTTGTTGATTTATCGGCATTTGTGTATGCCATTCTTGTATAATGAACAAAAATTTGGAATAAATTTTAATAAAACGAAAATTTTATGTGACAGTTTTCTAAACAAAAAACTGGCATACTTCGTTTTTTAGGTTTAGTGGCGCAGACCACAGATAATTAGATATAGAAATTAATCTCCATTGTTAATGTCTACGCCGCTATACCCTATTACATCTTATTTTGCATTACAGTAGGCTAGAGCATATGGTTTTTCTAGTGGTATTCCCATTATCAAAGTTACAAGAATATGAAGGCGTCCTGTCAAAAGTAATAGTGCTGTGTTTCTTACTTAAGTAACGCATACGATGATCGAGTTTCATATTGAACTAGTAACAGTTTGTTGAAAATGCTTTACGCATTGAGTGTAGGTTTAGATTGCGCATAACTCTCCTTTTCATTTTCAATTGGTTTTGGCGACGTCGGTACTCTCTATCTTCAGTATATCGTTTATGAAGTGTATTTGATGGTATTTTAATAGATTTAACTTCTAAAGCCAATGGTTTTCTTCTCCAGAAAAATTTAAATATGTTTAATGAATCTAAAATTTTATTAACATACAACGCACTACCATTGGGTTGTTCTAATGGGCACGATTCTTTCAGATTTGTTGATTTATCGGCGTTTGTGTATGCCATTCTTGTATAATGAACAAGAATTTGGAATAAATTTTAATAAAACGAAAATTTTATGTGACAGTTTTCTAAACAAAAAACTGGCATACTTCGTTTTTTAGGTTTAGTGGCGCAGACCACAGATAATTAGATATAGAAATTAATCTCCATTGTTAATGTCTACGCCGCTATACCCTATTACATCTTATTTTGCATTACAGCGGGCTACAGTATATGGTTTTTCTAGTGGTATTCCCATTATCAAAGTTACAAGAATATAGTAATAAATGTAGTATCCAGACAAAAATAAAATGTTTTTGGTTTAAATTGGTACATAATTTAATACTATTTCACTTTATATTAATAATTTCAATTACCAGTTCTGTAAAAACGTTTGTATATAACGAAATGATTTTGCCTTTAATTTTCTTTGACATTTTTATAGAGTGATCTTTGTTTTTTAAAATTTTGTTAAGCGTATTTGATATTAATTTAGATAAAAAATATGTAGGAGAATTTATAGAAGAGATTGTCGTTCGAAAAGGTCTGTTTTCTTTATGAATCTTGGGTAAAAAATATATTTGTGGTGTCACTGGATATTTAATTTTTAATTAATTATTATCTGTATTGCTTAAATTCCCCTCATCATTATATTATATCATTAGATAAAGCATAATCGATGGTTGCATTTTAATTTTAATAAAACGAAAATTTTATGTGACAGTTTTCTAAACAAAAAACTGGCATACTTCGTTTTTTAGGTTTAGTGGCGCAGACCACAGATAAGTAGATATAGAAATTAATCTCCATTGTTAATGTTTACGCCGCTATACCCTATTACATCTTATTTTGCATTACAGTAGGCTACAGTATATGGTTTTTCTAGTGGTATTCCCATTATCAATGTTACAAGAATATGAAGGCGTCCTGTCGAAAGTAATAGTGCTGTGTTTCTTACTTAAGTAACGCATACGATGATCGAGCTTCATATTGAACTAATAACAGTTTGTTGAAAATGCTTTACGCATTGAGTGTAGGTTTAGATTGCGCATAACTCTCCTTTTCATTTTCAATTGGTTTTGGCGACGTCGATACTCTATATGTTCAGTATATCGTTTATGAAGTGTATTTGATGGTATTTTAATAGATTTAACTTCTGAAGCCAATGGTTTTCTTCTCCAGAAAAATTTAAATTTGTTTAATGAATCTAAAATGTTATTAACATACAACGCACTACCATTGGGTTGTTCTAATGGGCACGATTCTTTCAGATTTGTTGATTTATCGGCATTTGTGTATGCCATTCTTGTATAATGAACAAAAATTTGGAATAAATTTTAATAAAACGAAAATTTTATGTGACAGTTTTCTAAACAAAAAACTTGCATACTTCGTTTTTTAGGTTTAGTGGCGCAGACCACAGATAATTAGATATAGAAATTAATCTCCATTGTTAATGTCTACGCCGCTATACCCTATTACATCTTATTTTGCATTACAGTAGGCTACAGTATATGGTTTTTCTAGTGGTATTCCCATTATCAAAGTTACAAGAATATGAAGGCGTCCTGTCAAAAGTAATAGTGCTGTGTTTCTTACTTAAGTAACGCATACGATGATCGAGTTTCATATTGAACTAATAACAGATTGTTGAAAATGCTTTACGCATTGAGTGTAGGTTTAGGTTGCGCATAACTCTCCATTTCATTT
The DNA here is from genome assembly GCA_036346205.1 of Vesta saturnalis. Taxonomy (NCBI): domain Eukaryota; kingdom Metazoa; phylum Arthropoda; class Insecta; order Coleoptera; family Lampyridae; genus Vesta; species Vesta saturnalis. The sequence continues at coordinate 1,828,266 of JARFJB010001974.1, forward strand.
TCAATTGGTTTTGGCGACGTCGATGCTCTCTATCTTCAGTATATCGTTTATGAAGTGTATTTGATGGTATTTTAATAGATTTAACTTCTGAAGCCAATGGTTTTCTTCTCCAGAAAAATTTAAATTTGTTTAATGAATCTAAAATTTTATTAACATACAACGCACTACCATTGGGTTGCTCTAATGGGCACGATTCTTTCAGATTTGTTGATTTATAGGCATTTGTGTATGCCATTCTTGTATAATGAACAAAAATTTGGAATAAATTTTAATAAAACGAAAATTTTATGTGACAGTTTTCTAAACAAAAAACTTGCATATTTCGTTTTTTAGGTTTAGTGGCGCAGACCACAGATAATTAGATATAGAAATTAATCTCCATTGTTAATGTCTACGCCGCTATACCCTATTACATCTTATTTTGCAGTACAGTATGCTACAGTATATGGTTTTTCTAGTGGTATTCCCATTATCAAAGTTACAAGAATATGAAGGCGTCCTGTCAAAAGTAATAGTGCTGTGTTCTTACTTAAGTAACGCATACGATGATCGAGTTTCATATTGAACTAATAACAGTTTGTTGAAAATGCTTTACGCATTGAGTGTAGGTTTAGATTGCGCATAACTCTCCTTTTCATTTTCAATTGGTTTTGGCGACGTCGATACTCTCTAACTTCAGTATATCGTTTATGAAGTGTATTTGATGGTATTTTAATAGATTTAACTTCCGAAGCCAATGGTTTTCTTCTCCAGAAAAATTTAAATTTGTTTAATGAATCTAAAATTTTATTAACATACAACGCACTACCATTGGGTTGTTCTAATGGGCACGATTCTTTCAGATTTGTTGATTTATCGGCATTTGTGTATGCCATTCTTGTATAATGAACAAAAATTTGGAATAAATTTTAATAAAACGAAAATTTTATGTGACAGTTTTCTAAACAAAAAACTGGCATACTTCGTTTTTTAGGTTTAGTGGCGCAGACCACAGATAATTAGATATAGAAATTAATCTCCATTGTTAATGTCTACGCCGCTATACCCTATTACATCTTATTTTGCATTACAGTAGGCTACAGTATATGGTTTTTCTAGTGGTATTCCCATTATCAAAGTTACAAGAATATGAAGGCGTCCTGTCAAAAGTAATAGTGCTGTGTTTCTTACTTAAGTAACGCATACGATGATCGAGTTTCATATTGAACTAATAACAGTTTGTTGAAAATGCTTTACGCATTGAGTGTAGGTTTAGATTGCGCATAACTCTCCTTTTCATTTTCAATTGGTTTTGGCGACGTCGATACTCTCCATCTTCAGTATATCGTTTATGAAGTGTATTTGATGGTATTTTAATAGATTTAACTTCTAAAGCCAATGGTTTTCTTCTCCAGTAAAATTTAAATTTGTTTAATGAATCTAAAATTTTATTAACATACAACGCACTACCATTGGGTTGTTCTAATGGGCACGATTCTTTCAGATTTGTTGATTTATCGGCGTTTGTGTATGCCATTCTTGTATAATGAACAAAAATTTGGAATAAATTTTAATAAAACGAAAATTTTATGTGACAGTTTTCTAAACAAAAAACTGGCATACTTCGTTTTTTAGGTTTAGTGGCGCAGACCACAGATAATTAGATATAGAAATTAATCTCCATTGTTAATGTCTACGCCGCTATACCCTATTACATCTTATTTTGCATTACAGTAGGCTACAGTATATGGTTTTTCTAGTGGTATTCCCATTATCAAAGTTACAAGAATATAATAATAAATGTAGTACCCAGACAAAAATAAAATGTTTCTGGTTTAAATTGGTACATAATTTAATACTATTTCACTTTATATTAATAATTTCAATTACCAGTTCTGTAAAAACGTTTGTATATAACGAAATGATTTTGCCTTTAATTTTCTTTGACATTTTTATTGAGTGATCTTTGTTTTTTAAAATTTTGTTCAACGTATTTGATAAAAATTTAGATAAAAAATATGTAGGAGAATTTATAGAAGAGATAGTCGTTCGAAAAGGTCTGCTTTCTTTATGAATCTTGGGTAAAAAATATATTTGTGGTGTCACTGGATATTTAATTTTTAATTAATTATTATCTGTATTGCTTAAATTCCCCTCATCATTATATTATATCATTAGATAAAGCATAATCGATGGTTGCATTTTAATTTTAATAAAACGAAAATTTTATGTGACAGTTTTCTAAACAAAAAACTGGCATACTTCGTTTTTTAGGTTTAGCGGCGCAGACCACAGATAATTAGATAGAAATTAATCTCCATTGTTAATGTCTACGCCGCTATACCCTATTACATCTTATTTTGCATTACAGTAGGCTACAGTATATGGTTTTTCTAGTGGTATTCCCATTATCAAAGTTACAAGAATATGAAGGCGTCCTGTCAAAAGTAATAGTGCTGTGTTTCTTACTTAAGTAACGCATACGATGATCGAGTTTCATATTGAACTAATAACAGTTTGTTGAAAATGCTTTACGCATTGAGTGTAGGTTTAGATTGCGCATAACTCTCCTTTTCATTTTCAATTGGTTTTGGCGACGTCGATACTCTCCATCTTCAGTATATCGTTTATGAAGTGTATTTGATGGTATTTTAATAGATTTAACTTCTGAAGCCAATGGTTTTCTTCTCCAGTAAAATTTAAATTTGTTTAATGAATCTAAAATTTTATTAACATACAACGCACTACCATTGGGTTGTTCTAATGGGCACGATTCTTTCAGATTTGTTGATTTATCGGCGTTTGTGTATGCCATTCTTGTATAATGAACAAGAATTTGGAATAAATTTTAATAAAACGAAAATTTTATGTGACAGTTTTCTAAACAAAAAACTGGCATACTTCGTTTTTTAGGTTTAGTGGCGCAGACCACAGATAATTAGATATAGAAATTAATCTCCATTGTTAATGTCTACGCCGCTATACCCTATTACATCTTATTTTGCATTACAGTAGGCTACAGTATATGGTTTTTCTAGTGGTATTCCCATTATCAAAGTTACAAGAATATAGTAATAAATGTAGTATCCAGACAAAAATAAAATGTTTTTGGTTTAAATTGGTACATAATTTAATACTATTTCACTTTATATTAATAATTTCAATTACCAGTTCTGTAAAAACGTTTGTATATAACGAAATGATTTTGCCTTTAATTTTCTTTGACATTTTTATTGAGTGATCTTTGTTTTTTAAAATTTTGTTCAACGTATTTGATAAAAATTTAGATAAAAAATATGTAGGAGAATTTATAGAAGAGATAGTCGTTCGAAAAGGTCTGCTTTCTTTATGAATCTTGGGTAAAAAATATATTTGTGGTGTCACTGGATATTTAATTTTTAATTAATTATTATCTGTATTGCTTAAATTCCCCTCATCATTATATTATATCATTAGATAAAGCATAATCGATGGTTGCATTTTAATTTTAATAAAACGAAAATTTTATGTGACAGTTTTCTAAACAAAAAACTGGCATACTTCGTTTTTTAGGTTTAGTGGCGCAGACCACAGATAATTAGATATAGAAATTAATCTCCATTGTTAATGTCTACGCCGCTATACCCTATTACATCTTATTTTGCATTACAGTAGGCTACAGTATATGGTTTTTCTAGTGGTATTCCCATTATCAAAGTTACAAGAATATGAAGGCGTCCTGTCAAAAGTAATAGTGCTGTGTTTCTTACTTAAGTAACGCATACGATGATCGAGTTTCATATTGAACTAGTAACAGTTTGTTGAAAATGCTTTACGCATTGAGTGTAGGTTTAGATTGCGCATAACTCTCCTTTTCATTTTCAATTGGTTTTGGCGACGTCGGTACTCTCTATCTTCAGTATATCGTTTATGAAGTGTATTTGATGGTATTTTAATAGATTTAACTTCTGAAGCCAATGGTTTTCTTCTCCAGTAAAATTTAAATTTGTTTAATGAATCTAAAATTTTATTAACATACAACGCACTACCATTGGGTTGTTCTAATGGGCACGATTCTTTCAGATTTGTTGATTTATCGGCGTTTGTGTATGCCATTCTTGTATAATGAACAAGAATTTGGAATAAATTTTAATAAAACGAAAATTTTATGTGACAGTTTTCTAAACAAAACACTGGCATACTTCGTTTTTTAGGTTTAGTGGCGCAGACCACAGATAATTAGATATAGAAATTAATCTCCATTGTTAATGTCTACGCCGCTATACCCTATTACATCTTATTTTGCATTACAGCAGGCTACAGTATATGGTTTTTCTAGTGGTATTCCCATTATCAAAGTTACAAGAATATAGTAATAAATGTAGTATCCAGACAAAAATAAAATGTTTTTGGTTTAAATTGAGTACATAATTTAATACTAGTTTCACTTATATTAATAATTTCAATTACCAGTTCTGTAAAATGACGTTTGTATATAACGAAATGATTTTGCCTTTAATTTTCTTTGACATTTTATTGAGTGATCTTTGTACTATTTAAATTTTGTTCAACGTATTTGATAAAAATTTAGATAAAAATATGTGGAGAATTTATAGAAGAGATAGTTCGTTCGAAAAGGTCTGACATTTCTTTATGAATCTTGGGTAAAAATATATTTGTGGTGTCACTGGATATTTAATTTTTAATTAATTATTATCTGTATTGCTTAAATTCCTCATCATTATATTATATCATTAGATAAAGCAATGATATTTAATAACGAAATGGATTTTTACATTTTCTAAACAAACTGGTACTTGTTTTTATTTTGCAACAGATAATTAATATAGAAATAATCGATCATTGTTAATTTATAATATACTAGTTTTCTAAACAAGGACTGGCATACTTCGTTTTAGGTCTTAGTGGTCGCAGACACACAGATATATTAGAGTATAGAAATTAATCTCCATTGTTAATGTTACGCTTATACCCTATTACATCTTATTTATGCATTACAGTAAGGCTACAGTATATGGTTCATTTCTAATGGTTATATCCCATTTATCAAAGTTTACAAGAATATAGTAATAATATGTAGTTTATCCAGACAAGAAATAGTAGTGTAAGTCTCATTTTAAATCTGGTACATACATTTATTTTGCACTATATTTCAGTTTGTATTAATAATTATCAATTAAGTATGCTGCAATAACGTTTTTATATAACGAAATGATTTTGCACTTTAATTCTTTAGAAAATTTTATTGAAGTGTATTTAAAATGGCATACTTTTTATAGATTTAGTTGGCAGACCACAGATATTTGATATAAATTTAAGTTATTGATTAATTTTAGATACTCGCTAGTTAATTATTTTCATACAAGCACAGATATGGTTGTTCTAATGGCATTCTTTCAATTTATGAATTTAGGCGTTAGAATAATATGCATTCTTGGTTAATGAACAGATATTTAATATTTTAATAATTATTACGTATTGTTAATGTTGATCAGTTATTTATATCAAGATAACTGCATACTTCGTTTATTGGTTTATGCGCAACCATCTTTAATTTTAGATATAGAACGATTAAATTTTAATGTCTAGCCAGTTATTCTATACATCATTTTGAAAATGGTACAGTATTGTTTTTCTAGTGTTTAGTCAAAGTTACAAGACCATATGTATAATGTAGATATTAGCAAATTATATGCTTTTGTCTTAATTAGTATAACGCATTTAATACTATTTACATATTGAATTTTCATTACAGTTTGCTAAAACACGCATATTGGTTTAGGTTCTAGTGCGCATTCCCATTATCAATTACGAATATGAATGTGATCTCCATTGTTAAATGTTAGGTAGTACTTGTATTCTTATTTAGATTAACGCTAATAATGGTTTTCAGTGTATCCGATTTCATATGTAAGAATAAAGTTTTTGATAAATGCTTTATCGCATTGAGAAAAATAAGTGGTTTAGATTGGTCATAATACTCTTTCATTTTTAATATTATTCGACGTTCTGATACTCCATCTTAGTATATAACAAGATTTATGAAGTTTATTTGAATGGTATTATGTGACATTTTAATTCTAAAATTTTTTCAGTTTTGCATAAAAATTGTAAATTTAGGTTTATGGGAATCTCAAAATTGATTAACATTAACCTCCATTGGGTAATGTTCTATGGGCACTGATTACTTTATTTTGATTAAGTATATTATGGCTGTTTGTGTATTCCATTATCATTGAATATAATGAAAAGTAATAGTTGATATTAATTTTAATAAAACGAAAATTTTATGTGACAGTTTTCTAAACAAAAACTGGCATACTTCGTTTTAGGTTTAGTGGCGCAGACCACAGATAATTAGATATAGAAATTAATCTCCATTGTTAATGTCTACGCGCTATACCCTATTACATCTTATTTTGCATTACAGGGCTACAGTATATGGTTTTTCTAGTGGTATTCCCATTATCAAAGTTACAAGAATATGAGTCGATCTGAAAAGGTCTGTGTTATCTAGAACATTGGAGTAAAACTATAACATTTGTTGTGTTCATGGATATTTAATTGGCTACATTCTTTCAATTTTCTTGATTTTCGACGTCATCTTATCATTCATTATATCATTACAAGTATTCGATGGTATTTTAATTTTAATAAACGAAATGATTTTCCTGTTAATTTTCTAAAATGAACTCTTTTTATTATGCGCAGACCATTGTTTTTAAAATTTTTCAATTGTTATTTACGCGTATATATTACACATTTTGATAAGAACATATATGTTAGGAGTAATTTAATAAAGAATAGTGACAGTCTCAAAAATGGTCTGTCGTTTCTTAGTATCGCAACCATTCGAGTTTGATATAAAATAATCAGTTTGTTGGCTTTACCATTGAGTATTTAATTTTAATTAATTCATTATCATGGTTTTAGTGATTCTCCATCATCAGTTATCAGTTATGAAGTATTAGTATTAAAGATAATCAAGAATGGTTTTCTGTCTAGTAAAATTTAAATGTTTAATGAATCTAAAATTTATTAACATCGCTGACCATTGGTTGTTCTAATGCAAAGATTCTTTCATATTCGTTGTTTATGGCGTTTAGTGTATGCCATCTTGTATACATGACAACGATTTGATAAATTTTAGATAATAACGAATATGTAAGTTTTCTAAAAACTGCATACTTCGTTTAATGTTTATGCGCTAACCACAATATTGTGATTAACATGTATACGCCCTTACCATTTTTGCATTACAGTAGGCTACAGTATATGGTTTTTCTAGTGGTATTCCTCATTATCAAAGTTACAAGAATATGATAATGTGTAGTCCTGCAAAAGTAATATGTGCTGTGTTTCTTACTTAAGTAACTGCATACTTCGTATGATTCGAGTTTCATATTGACCACGTAATAAAGTTTGTATTGAAATGATTTTGCCTTTAATTTTCTTTGCATTGAGTGTCTTATGGTTTTAGATTTCGCATTCAACGTACTCCTTGATTCATATTTAAACAAATTTGGTTTTAGAAGGTACGTCGATAACTCTCCTTCTTTCAGTATATCGTTTATGAAGTGTATTTGATGGTATTTTAATAGATTTAACTTCTGAAGCCAATGGTTTTCTTCTCCAGTAAAATTTAAATTTGTTTAATGAATCTAAAATTTTATTAACATACAACGCACTACCATTGGGTTGTTCTAATGGGCACGATTCTTTCAGATTTGTTGATTTATCGGCGTTTGTGTATGCCATTCTTGTATAATGAACAAGAATTTGGAATAAATTTTAATAAAACGAAAATTTTATGAGACAGTTTTCTAAACAGAAAACTGGCATACTTCGTTTTTTAGGTTTAGTGGCGCAGACCACAGATAATTAGATATAGAAATTAATCTCCATTGTTAATGTTTACGCCGTTATACCCTATTACATCTTATTTTGCATTACAGTAGGCTACAGTATATGGTTTTTCTAGTGGTATTCCCATTATCAAAGTTACAAGAATATGAAGGCGTCCTGCCAAAAGTAATAGTGCTGTGTTTCTTACTTAAGTAACGCATACCATGATCGAGTTTCATATTGAACTAATAACAGTTTGTTGAAAATGCTTTACGCATTGAGTGTAGGTTTAGATTGCGCATAACTCTCCTTTTCATTTTCAATTGGTTTTGGCGACGTCGATACTCTCCATCTTCAGTATATCGTTTATGAAGTGTATTTGATGGTATTTTAATAGATTTAACTTCAAGATATGGTTTTCTTCTCCAGTAAAATTTAAATTTGTTTAATGAATCTAAAATTTTGATTAACATACAACGCACTACCATTGGGTTGTTCTAATGGGCACGATTCTTTCAGATTTGTTGATTTATCGGCGTTTGTATGTATGCCATTCTTGTATAATGAACAAGAATTTGGAATAAATTTTAATAAAACGAAAATTTTATGATGACAGTTTTCTAAACAAAAACTGGCATACTTCGTTTTTAGGTTTAGTGGCGCAGACCACAGATAATTAGATATAGAAATTAATCTCCATTGTTAATGTCTAACGCCGTATACCCTATTACATCTTATTTTGCATTACAGCGTGGCTACAGTATATGGTTTTTCTAGTGGTATTCCCATTATCAAAGTTACAAGAATATAGTATAAATGTAGTATCCTGACAAAAGTAATATGTGTTTTTGGTTTAAATTGGTACATAATTTAATACTATTTCATTGTTAATATTAATATATTTCAATTACATTTTCATGTAAACAACGTTTGTATATACGAAATGTTTTGCCATTATAATTTTCAAATTTGAACATTGTTTATTGAGTGATCTTTGTTTTTAAAATTTTGTTCATGACGTATTTGATATAATTTAGATAAAGTATGTAGAGAATTTATAGAAGAGATAGTCGTTCGAATAAGGTCTCTTTCAAATTTTATTGAATTCTTGCGACGTAAAAATATATTTCAGTGTTGTTCACTGAGATATTTAGATTTTATAATTAATTTACTCATGTATTGTATTCTCATCATTATATTATATCTATTTAGATAACATACATACGCATACGATTGGTTGTCTATGATTTATTCAATAAACGAAAATTTTATGATGACAGTCTTGTCTAAACAAAAACTGGCATACTTCGTTATAATAACGAGTTTAGTGACAGTTCTAGACCACTAGATAATTAGTATAGAAATTAATGCTACCATTGATTAATTAGATCTACGCCATAATACTCCTTATTACATTCTTATTTTGCATTACAGTCAGGCTACAGTATATGGTTTTTCTAGTGGTATTCCCATTATCAAAGTTACAAGAATATATGAAGGCGTCCTGTCAAAAGTAATAGTGCTGTGTTTCTTACTTAAGTAACGCATACGATGATCGAGTTTCATATTTGAACTAGTAACAGTTTGTTGAAAATGCTTTACGCATTGAGTGTAGGTTTAGATTGCGCATAACTCTCCTTTTCATTTTCAATTGGTTTTGGCGACGTCGATACTCTCCATCTTCAGTATATCGTTTATGAAGTGTATTTGATGGTATTTTAATAGATTGTAACTAAGAATGGTTTTCTTCTCCAGTAAAATTTAAATTATGTTTAATGAATCTAAAATTTTATTAACATACAACGCACTACCATTGTGGTTGTTCTAATGGGCACGATTCTTTCAGATTTGTTGATTTATCGGCGTTTGTGTATGCCATTCTTGTATAATGAACAAGAATTTGGAATAAATTTTAATAAAACGTAAAATTTTATGAGACAGTATCTTCTAAACAGTACAAACTGGCATACTTCGTTTTAGGTTTAGTGGCGCAGACCACAGATAATTAGATATAGAAATTAATCGTCCATTGTTAATGTCTTACGTTTCTCGTTATAACCCTATGTCATCTTATTTTGCATTACATGTAAGGCTACAGTATATGGTTTATTCTAGTGGTAATTCCCATTATCAATAGTTAAAAATATGAAGGCGTCCTCCAAAAGTAATAGTGCTGTGTATTCTTACATTAAGTAACGTCTGATACAATGCTATCGAGTTTCATATTTATGAACTAATAACAGTTTGTTGAAAATGCTTTACGCATTGAGTGTAGGTTTAGATTGCGCATAACTCTCCTTTTCATTTTCAATTGGTTTTGGCGACGTCGATACTCTCCATCTTCAGTATATCGTTTATGAAGTGTATTTGATGGTATTTTAATAGATTTAACTTCTGAAGCCAATGGTTTTCTTCTCCAGTAAAATTTAAATTTGTTTAATGAATCTAAAATTTTATTAACATAATCATACCATTGGGTTGTTCTAATGGGCACGATTCTCTTCAGACTTTGTTGATTTATCGCGTTTGTGTATGACAATATCTATGTATAATTAAAATATTTGCGAATAAATTTTAAAATACAAATTTTATTGACATTTTCTAAACAAAAAACTGGCATATTCTTATTCAATCCAGACACTTTTAAGTATAATTAATCTTAATTGTTAATTTCCAATACTATTAATTATTTTGATTACACCTTAGTATAAGTTTTTCATCGTGATATTCAAAAATTATCTCAATATTACAACGAATTAATGCCTGTCAAAGTTAACATCAATTATGATTTTCTTATACGATAATTGATGTTCATAATTGAATGTTTTGTTTTAGAAAATCTCTTGCTTAGTTGTTTTAATTCCATACTCTGTTATATTACATTTATAAATTTGTACGCAAAAATGTACTTCAATTTCAGATAATCTTATTGAAGTTATTATTACTTTGTAAAATGATTAATTCTGACCAATTATTTTTTAGAGAATTTTTGTTTATAATAATTAATATTTTTAAATAAACGATCCAATTGTGAATTTCTTAAGAAATCTTTCAATTGTTGATTTAGGACATTAATGTATCTTCTTTATAATTAATAATAATTTAGGAATCCACAAATTAAAATATTCGTTAATGATTTTAATGTACATTTTAATAAACCATTGCAATTTGTATATATTTTTGCCATGTCTAATTTTATAGATTTATTTAATCTTCCATTTTAATTTAGATAATTGTAATTTATGTTTGAATTGACAGTTTGCTAAAATTATTAATGTTTATGTAAAATTATTATCAAAGTTAGATTAGTAATATAATGAGATTCCATCAATTATATATGTGTTTGGTATACTTGTGTAATGAATAAATTTAATATTTTACATAATTTAATAATTCAATTACATGTTACTGTAACAAGCTTTAGTTCAATAATTAATGAATGATATTATGATTTCATATTTTAGTTTTGCATTATTTATTTATTCTGAGTAGGTCTTTCATTTTCTAAATTTGTTGTCAAATTTTACTAAAATATAGTAATGATTATTTGATGAATACTGTTTTATTGAACAATGTCTTCAGAAATTGAGTTCTCAATTTCTTTATGTACGCATTTGTGTTGTATAAAATAATTTTGGTTATTTACGCATATTTCTTTAATTTTATAAACTAATTAATTTATTATCTAAATTAGATTATCGCTCAATCATGTATATTTTAGTGCATAGATAAGTAATATGGTTATTTTAAAGTTTAATAACAATTTTTCTAGATTTTAAAAATTGAAACTTCTTTTATTAAGGTTTAGGGCAGTTGTTATTCAATAATTAGAATATATTCATTTTAAGTTGCTTTACCTGTTATTTTATTGCATTCATTTACTAAGTTTGGTAATTTTCTATAAGGTAATTCCTTTCAATTAAAGATTTTAACGTCAAAAATAGTCTTGTTTCGTTACTTAATGTACGATGATGAGTTTTAATTTATACTGTAAGTTTTTGAAAATACTTTAGATTATTATTTAGTAGACGTAATCCTTATTTATGTGCATGATATTTAATCATGAATTCTTATGGATAATGTTTTTCAATGCAATGAGTTTGTGAACAAAAAATTGAATATTACTATGTACTAATTATTCCTATATTGACGACTTTAATTAAATAATCTTTTACGAAAGTGTTTTAGCTGTATCCCTATAATTAAATTACAATTGAAGTGTCCTGTCAAATATTCTGTAGTTATTTATTAATAACCAATATATGAGTTCTATGAACTAATGAACATTTTGAATCTTTACTTGTAGTGTATCGAATTCAATTTGCTAATGTTGTACAATTTATTCAAATCTATACGGATTGATGTTTAATCATAGTTTAATTCTTTGATTCTTCGATTTTGTCTGACTCAAATTCTAATTTAATAATCAATTTTATTTAATAATAATATTTTTAAGAATTAGCAATAGATTTTATACCAATTCTCCGATTTTTGTTTAAGATGGAATTCTTACAATGTAATTGATATGAGAACATTCACTTATGCATTCGTTGTTTATGCACGATATTTAATTTATTCATATAAAATCAGTTTATCTAGTTTCTAATTCAAACAGTTACTAGATATAAGGTTTAATCCATTACAAAGTTAATTACTTAAAATATCTTGTTTTTACGAGTAACCATATGAATAGTTTGATTGAACATCGTTAATGTTGATTATTACATTGAGATATTTCATATTTATCAATGAGTTATTCAGATCGTTCTCAAGCGATTAGTATTTTCAATAGTATTTTCTGAATTTATCAAATTTTCAAGATCTAATATAGGTACTTAATAAATTCATATACAGTTCATTAACATTTTCTAAACGATTAGATTGTTATTTGCATAATTCTTTGTTTTAATACGTTTGACATTTGATACGATTTATATTGAATATTTATAAAATGTATTATGTAATTGGTTTTCAAACTGATATTCTTAGAATTATGTTTATAGGAAATTATTTTAATAAAAAATTATTTGCATGATATTTCTTCTTAATTAATTTTTGATATCTAGATTAATTTTGTTATTGATATGTTATGAATTTCAATATTTAGATTAAACGAATATTGTAAATGTTCTAATGAAAATGTTTAATGTTAAATTTTATTAAAAGATAACTAATTAATTGATATTCGAAAGGATTCGTTAGGTATTCTATGACGTAAATATATTTTTTAGTTTTATTGAATATTATATTTTAATTCCTTATTATATATTGTTAGTGCTAATAGTATTTATTTATATTAAATTGAAGTATACAAAATAGTTGTTATTCAATAAATTTGTTGAGCTTTAGATAAGTTTGTAGTACGCAATATTTTATTTATGTTTTCATTGATAATTCTTTTCATTTTCAATTCTGTATAGGCGTTATCGTAGATAGCATATTTGTTAATTTTATTATGAAGATTTTATAGTTTTAAAATGACTTTTGAAATTTTAGTCTCAGAGTAATTTGATATAAATTATCATTTAATTGTGTTTAAGCATAATTATTTCATATCGATAATGGTTGTTCTTATGGCGATTCTTTCAATTATGATTGAATCGGTTTCGGATATTATGTTAAATCATAAGTTATTGAACTAATAACATGTTTTGGAAATTCTTAATTAATTGTATTCAGTTTAAGCATAACTGGCATAATTTAATTCGAGATTATTAATTGTTAGAGCGATCTGATATAGATAATTAGCATATATCCCAGATAATTAGTTATCTCATGAATCCGCTACAGTCAGCTATACATTATTTTGATTTTATTAGTGTATGCTATTTTAGGTTTCATTATAATTATTATAAAGTATGAAGTATTGCTTTTACTTAAAGATACTGATAGTTTCATTTAACTAAATTAAGCGCATGACTGAGTTTGAGATATTACATTAATGTGCGTGTTAATAGTTACGTATGAATGCTTTATGATTTAGATTTATGGCAGTTCTAATTTAATTTTAATTGGTTTTGACTGATTCTCATTCTTAATCATTTCAATAGTCTTTATGCAAGTGTATTGATTTTTTAATAAAATTGAAAAGTTTATATTAAAATTTAAATTGTTTACTAACTAATTTTATTACTAGTCCATTGATTTCTGAATTAACTTGTTATCAGTCATTATTTTTCAGTGCATATTTCTGTAGTTATTAATTAATCAGAATTTAATCAAACAATTTGTGTTACTTTTAAACAAAATTGGATATTAATTTAAATTTTTTAGGAACCCAAATGTATTAATTGATCTCCTTTTAGTTTAACCATTTTTATTTTAATTTCTCATATAAGTTTAAGTGTATTAAAATTAAAATTAGGCGTTCTAAATAATGGTTCTGTGTATTTATTATAACAACGATGAATAGTTAACTATAAAGTAACAGTTTTTGTTTAATGCATAAGTCTATGTTGTTTAATTGCATAACCGTGTCTTATATTAGTTTTGGTAGTTATCCTTAAACTTACAAGTTTTTTATAAATTGTTATTATAGTTTATTCGACCAATATATTTTTTAAAATTAAATTTGTTTTAATAGCACTAATTTTCTATTGCATACAACAGCAACCCATTTGTGTTTTCAATGGATTATTTCATTTAATTTCAGATTCTGGTTAATGTATTTTTATAAAAAATTTATGGATCAAGTTTTTAAAAAAATTTTGTTTTTTAAAAATAAAATTAGTTTTTAGTTATAACCACTTTATTATATAACATCTATCTTTTTATTTAGCGTCCAAATATTATTTTTTCATAGTTAATCAATAATTTTTCTAAATTTAATAGTTTCAAATAAAATTTATAAATGTCTAGTTTTATGTACAACGATAGATTCGATTTCAGTTTGTATAACGTTTATGTAAATGCTTTAACTTAATTTTGATTCCATAACTCGTTTCATTTTAATTGAGTTTTGACGTGATACTCTTTTAGATATTGATAAGTTGTAATTATAATTATTTTCATAATGTTACTTCGTATACATTTATTTATTGATTAATTTAATAAGTTTAATTTAGATTGTTTTGAGAATTTAATTTTTATTAATTAAATGTTTGCATTTACAATTTACTAATGTTGAATAATGTTTGCAATTTTAATAGAATTTATGTACAGTTTTCAAACTTTTATTATATTCTTATTTAGAAACATTGAATAATTTGATAATAAATCATTTTAATGTTCAACGATATTTTAATTTATGCGTCAGTATAGGATCATGTTAGATTATCAAGAAATTAATATAATTGATTCAAATAAAGTTGTAAATATGTGCAGTATCTTAATTCATACTGTTAATTCTAGTTCAATCCTATCTAGATAATTTGTATAAAGATAACATGATTTTTAATTATACTTTAATTATTGGTTTTGCTAATAATCGTATTTCAGTATATCTTGATAAATTAGATAGTATATATAAATTTACGAGTTAATGTAAGGTTCTTGCTAATTTTTATTTAATTTATATACTATTTCTTATAATTATATCTCTAGATTATTTTATTAAGATTTATTTAAGCAAATGTTGATTTATTTCAGTATAATTTTAATTTGTATTAACATATTAAATCAGTTCATATTTATAATACAGATAAATATAGAATGTTATTTAGATTGATATTTCGTTAATTTCTTATATTGAATATTTGGAAAAAATTTAGTGCGTTCATCTTGCGTATTTACAGTTATAGATTGAATTATTATGTAATTCCTCATAAGTTCACATATTACTACTTAAGATAGCTATAATCTATTTGCATTAATTTAACTAACAATTCGTTTTATTAATGGTTCATACTAGTTTCTAAAATTGGCATACCTTCATTAAGTTGATTTCGACGTTTATTCATTCATGTTATACTAGAATTATTTATATTAATAATTTATAATGTATTTCTGTATATTTAATTAATAATCAATTATTACGTCTGCAGTAATTGGTGTTTTTAATGAATATCATTTATATTCAAGTAATTTGTTGAATGTATACGGCTTGTAGCATCGTATATAAGATATATTATACTGTTTTTCTATTGTCACTACTGAATTATGAATTTTAGAGTTATGAAGTATAATAATGTCATATAGATTAATTTATATTTACGAATGTAGTTTTATTAATGATTAACCATTAATCTATCATCGTTATGATTTAATTACATTGCTCATTTGATTCTATGTTCAGTATCAGGTTTTTAAATGCAGATATTATATGTATCATACAATAATCATTTTGAAGTTTTATTGTAAGAAAGATATTTCTATTTTAATTAATGTAAATTTAATAAGTATGATTTTACATAGTAAGAAACTACATCGTTTTCTTAATTTGTTTTACTACTTAGCATCGTGATTGATGTATTTATGATTTTGTAATCGTATTGCTTATAAATTTACAAGAATTAATGTGTAGATTTATATCGAAAATATAAAATTTTCAGTATAATTTGGTAAAATTATCTATGCCATTTTAATTATATTTATGTATTGCTTACTTTATGTATAATAATAAGAAATTTAGATTTAATTTTTTAGAAAATTTTAGTATAGTTCTAATAAATCTTATTTTTTAAGTTAGTGCCACAGTAATTGATATAAATTAATTATTGTTATGTCAGTGCAGTAACCTCTATGAATTTGATTTCATTACAGTAAGCATAGATGTTTGGTTTCTATCAGAACTTGTAACGTTTCAAATTAGTGATATGTTGTATTCACTAATAACTATAGATTGTTTAATTGACTTATTGTAGATGTCTATCCTTATCGTATTACATTCGTTACTTTGCATTATGCGATTATGGTTTTAGATCGTGTAACTTCTCTATTATCAAGGTTATTTCAGAAATATATTTGTTTAATGTTAATAATTTTAACTTCTAAGTGCATTTAGCGATTATATTATTTCAGTAATTTAAATTTGTTTAATGAATCTAAAATTATTAATACAACGACTATTGACGTTTCTCTTTAATGGCACGATTCTTTAGTTTAGTGATTCCATTTATACTGATTATTTATATTACTGTAGTAATGAACAATTTGAATAAATCTTAAATTACGTAATTTTTCTGAATTTTTAACAAAATACTGGATACTTCGTATTTAGGTTTATATGGCGGACTGCTCAATTAATTAGATATAGAAATTAATCTCATTGATTAATTAATACACGGTGCTATTACACACTTACATCTTATTTTGCATTTACATATGCTACAGTATATGCGTTTTTGCTAGTGTATTCCATTATAAAGTTTACATAGTAATATTAAAATGGTATCCTAGAAAAATTAAATGTTATCTAGTAATAATATGTTGTGTAATTATTATTAATTATAATTTACATTATGATTATAATCTTACCAGTTCTGTAAAACGTTTGTTAATAACGAAATGATTTTGCCTTTAATTTTTTTGCATTTTATCTGAGTGACTTTGTTTTAAATTTTTGTAGTTTGATGATTTAGAATAAAAATATTAATTTAATGAAGTTCGTTCGAAAAGTTCTTATTTTGATAATTTGGGTAAAATATATTTGTGTCATGGAATTTATTTTCTAATTAATTATTAGTCTTAAATTCTCATCATATATTTATCATTAGATAAGCATAATGACGATTGATTTAATTTTAATAAAACGAAAATTTTAGTGACATTTTTAAACAAAAACTGGCATCTTCGTTTTAGTTTTAGTGGCGCAACCACAAGATAATTAATTAATTCATTTTAAGTCTACCCGCATACTATCTTATTTTTAAGTAGCTACATGTTTTTCTTAGAATTATAAGTTTCAGATATTAATAATCTAAAGTTATACATACAAATAAGTTTTTTAAATGGTCATAATTTTCTAGTTGTCGATTTATACTATAAGTTTCAATGCAATTTGAAAATTTAGTATAGTAAGATTAAATATGTTTCTTTAATTTTCGCATTGTACTTTTAGTATCGCTATTAGTTTATTTATAGATTTTCAATTTTAGATTAAAACGTTCTAGATACAATTCTATGTATATTTAGAATTGTTATGAATCATTTTTTTAATTGTAAAATAATTTGTGTGTCACTGGAATATTTAATTATTTTGATAATGTTTTAAATTGTTATCGAAATAATTTTATTATAATCTTATAAATAATTTTATGTATACTGAAATTTTTAATAAAATCTGCTTATTTCTATTTAGGTTTATGCTAGACATAATTGATAAAATTATATCAATTTTAGTTTACTAATATACTATTAATTTATGCATTAGAGGCTACAGTTATGGTTTTAAAGTAGTTACATATATAATTACTAAATTAGCTCCCAAATAATATGCTTGTTTCTTATAGTATCATATATGTTTTACGTATACATTAATAATCTTGATTGAAGTTTAATTATTGTATATCATAATAAGCATTTGTCTTGAATTTTAATTTTACATTTCATTTATATTTTTATAAAGTTGTATTATATAAGTGTTTATCTCAAGAAATTGATTATAATAATTTAAAATTTATATAAAGATCTAAATGTTTTTATAACGATTATATTTGATTGTAATTTAATTACTTTATGTATGTATTTTATCAATTACAATTGTAAAGCTAATTTGTAATAATGAAAAATATTTTGATAAAATTTTTTAAAATTTTATACTATCACTTTTTTAATATATAATCGAGTTATTTAAATTTAATAAAACAAATATGTAGAATTAATTCCAATTGTTATTCGTATCGTTTTTACATTTAATTAATATAGTACAAATGGTATTATTGTATTACAGTTATATATAAATGTTTCAGAATAAAGTGCTTAGAATTTGTAAATTCATGTCATTCATAAATATACATTAATAATATTTCCTTATATGTTGAATTTCATTCATTTATTAAAACATTTAATGATTTCGATGTGTATTGCATTTATAATGTATTTTAATTTTGACATTTAAAGAATACTTTGAATTTTTTAAAAGTTAATTGGATATAATTAGATTTAAAATGTACGCAACTTATGGATCTTGTCGTAAAATGTTTCCTTTTAATTAATTAATTATATTACTCATGTATTGTATCTACATTATTAGTTATACTAGATTTTTCATTTTTATATCAAATTACAACAAGTTTGAGCCATGCTTAATAACTTGTTACTTAAATAGTTCAATAAAAACTAGTAACTTGTTAATATGCTTACATACTTATTTAGTTTATGCGCTTACAGTCTAATATGATTTTCATGTTATTTCATTCATTACTATAGTTTATGATTGCAATAAATGTTTAGTCTGAAGTTGTACATTTATAATGTTAATTTAATTTATAACTTAATTAATCTAAAATACGTATTGGTTATTGTAATGAATTTTAATTCTTTTTATATTATTAGTTTTACGTTACGATAATACTATTTGCGTATTTTAATTGAATTATTGTGAATTTTTAAAATTATCGTTTGATAATTTAGTTTTGTAAATTTGAACTGTAAAATATTTATCATAAATTAAATTTTGAATTTAATTTTTCACGATATTTTATTATCATTTTAATGCAGATTTTTAATTATTAAAGGTATTTTAGTTCATTTATTAAGAAAATGAAAATTTTAGAATTTATTAGATAAATTGTACATAACTAATAGTCTATCTTTATCACCAATTAATTATTTAGATTAACTATTGTTAACGTAGCTATGCCTTTATATATTCCATTTCATTAATTATAATGGTTAGTATAAGATTCGTTAACTATCAAGTAAAATATGTTTATGTACTATAATTGAAGTAATTTAGACTGATTACGTTAATAATTGCATCTTTACATTATCGTGTTGACGTGTTTAATCAATTGCTTTTAATTATTATGTTTAATTGTCTAATCTTATGATGTTTTTCATGTTATTTAATGATTTGAATTCAAAATGTTTATATAAAAATATTTGTAATATGAGATTTTCAACAAAGTTCTTCGTTTATAATTTGGGTTGTTATGATTTGTAGAATAATCTAATTTTGAATTTTATATCAATTTTGTATTAATGACAATATTTGATTCTAGATAGTATTCATCATTTTTAAGTTTATAAGACGATATCGAATAATTATGCAGCAGTTTTAATAAACTGATAATTATTAGTTTTCATGCACAGACTTACATTAGTTTAGATTACTTTCCATTAGTTAGCTATACCATTACTCTTTCATTTATTTTTCAGTAGGTTATTCTAGTTATCTTATATGATTAAGTATAAAAGTTCAGAAGTAATATGGTGTTCTTTAAGTACATAATTTAATTCATATTTATTTATAATTAAGTTAACATACGTATACGATTCATAGTTAGTTATGGATATTCTTTACATTTCGATTGAGAGTTATAGATTGCGCATCTATCTTTTTTAACAGATTTTGATAATTTTGAGATAAAATTCAAAATTTATTGAATATCTATGAAAATGTTTTTAAAGTTATTTATTGGGGTCATAATAGTTAATTTTTCTCAATTTAATGTTGTATTATCTTATTATCATCCTAATATTTATATAATCAGATTGTTAATTAATTTTATAAGAAATTTTATTAACAGTTTTCTAAAAATGACATATTTTTAGGTTTATAGACGAGAATCATTTATTTAGATTGATAAATAATTAATTATTTTAATGTCTTAGCGTCTATACCCATAACTATTTTGACATTAATTTGCTACAGTATATGGTTATTTTAGTTATTTACATTATCAAAGTTACAAGAATATAGTAAGCATTCCTCAAAAGTACATGTTTGTTTATGACTAGTAAATAATGTTATGATTTAATATTTAATTAATTCTATTTTATTATAATTTTATATCATGTTTGACTTGTAATCTTCATTTTATTGGTATACATTTTATGAATTTTTACGTATTTGTGTTTATTAAGATATTAGGTTCATTAGTAAAATTTATGAAAAAATTCTTTTAAATAAAGAATGTATTGTTTACCAATAATTTATTTTTAATTTACGTTGGTAATTCTTCATATTTAGTATTTATGGATATCATTTATATAATTAAATTTATGAAACGTTTTAATAAATGAATCTTTTGTTAATGGACATATTCTATACATTATTTATTCGAAAATTTTTATTGAAGTTTAGACAAACTATTTATTTAGATTTACATTCATGTTAATGATATTGGTTATGTAACCATTTAATGTTTGATAGTTCTGACATATTTTATAAGTAGTAGTTCATTTCATAATGAGTTTAAATAATAGTTGTGAGCGTCTGATTTAATTAATAGTATGTGTTTTTCATAACTTATCATTATCATTATTTTGAAACTTCTAGTTATATTTAAATGAATTAGCATAGATCGATCATTTTCTAAATGGTCTTCAATTTTTATCGTTAAGACAATGATTTTAATTAATATACTTGTTAATGTTATCCGTATAATTTGTTAATTTATGTATTATTACATCGATATCACATTGTAATGTTTCAATAAATTTAATTACATTATGTAACTGTTGTATAACAAATGGACTTTTTACATTAATGCAGACGTTATTAGTTCATTTAATTAAGTTTGTGAATTTATATAACAGAATTTTCATTTTTAAAATTTAATTTTTTTGTATCAGCACAATAATGTTTTGGTTATGTATTTTAAAGTTTCAACTTTAATTTTTTTCCAAAGTTTAAATTTTTTTTCAATATTTTCCATTTAAATTACAATTAATTTTGGGACTTCTTTAGATTGTTGTTTAATGCGTATTCATTCTTTAATAATAAATTTTAAAAATTCTTTCAATTTTTTTAATTTGGAAAAAATTCTCTTTATTTTATTTTTTTGGAATTACTTTATTAATATATTAATTATTTTTAATAGTTCATTTTTTTTTTTAAGGAAAATTTTTATGAATATTTAAAATACGTTTTGGGTTTTTGGGAAAAATTTTTTTTTATTAAACCCTTGTTATTTTAAAAAAATTTTTAAAAATTTTAAAAGATTTTTAATTTTTAAAATTTTCTTTTTAAAGGTTTTGTGGCCCCCAAAGTAATGTTGGTTTTTTATTTTTAAAGTATTTCTAAATTTTTTTAAAAAATTTTAATTATGGGTTTTAAATTTTTAAATAAATTTCAAGGTTTTAAAGGGAATTCCCAAATTTTGTTTTGGTTTTTGGATTTAAATTTAATAACAAATTTTTTTAAATTAAAAAAAATTTTTTAAAAATTTTAAAAGAAAATCCCTTTTTTTTGTTTTGGGGTTTTTTTAAAATTTTTTTAACCCTTTTTAAAATTTTATTAAATTTTGAAAAATTTTAAAAGGGTTTTTTAAATTTTTAAAAAAATTAAATTGTTTAAATTTTAATAAACGTTTTTTAAATTTAATTTATTTTATTATTAAACATAACTTTTTTTAAAAAACGAAATTTTTTTAGTTTTCCCAAAAAATTAAATTTTTTTTTTTCCAACCCAAAAAATTTGTTTTGAAATTTTTTTAATTTTAAAATTTTCCCTTTAAAATTTTTTTCCCAGTTTTAAAAGTTTTTTAAAATTTTATTGAGTGATCTTTGTTTTTTAAAATTTTGTTCAACGTATTTGATAAAGATTTAGATAAAAAATATGTAGGAGAATTTATAGAAGAGATTGTCGTTCGAAAAGGTCTGTTTTCTTTATGAATCTTGGGTAAAAAATATATTTGTGGTGTCAGTGGATATTTGATTTTTAATTAATTATTATCTGTATTGCTTAAATTCCCCTCATCATTATATTATATCATTAGATAAAGCATAGTCGATGGTTGCATTAACCATTTTAGCAGCTTTACGCATTGAGTGTAGGTTTAGATTGCGCATAACTCTCCTTTTCATTTTCAATTGGTTTTGGCGACGTCGGTACTCTCTATCTTCAGTATATCGTTTATGAAGTGTATTTGATGGTATTTTAATAGATTTAACTTCTAAAGCCAATGGTTTTCTTCTCCAGAAAAATTTAAATATGTTTAATGAATCTAAAATTTTATTAACATACAACGCACTACCATTGGGTTGTTCTAATGGGCACGATTCTTTCAGATTTGTTGATTTATCGGCGTTTGTGTATGCCATTCTTGTATAATGAACAAAAATTTGGAATAAATTTTAATAAAACGAAAATTTTATGAGACAGTTTTCTAAACAGAAAACTGGCATACTTCGTTTTTTAGGTTTAGTGGCGCAGACCACAGATAATTAGATATAGAAATTAATCTCCATTGTTAATGTCTACGCCGCTATACGATGATCGAGTTTCATATTGAACTAATAACAGTTTGTTGAAAAAATTCAAAAGTCATCGCAAAGAGTACTAAGTTGAAAATTTACATATGAGCACCTTAAAAATAGTGCAACGGTGAAATTCGACATATTGTAGTAAACTCGGAAAATCTGCCTTTGGGAATTTCACCTTTCGGAAAGATCCACAACGACTAATTTTGCAATTTAATTCGGACACCTCGCACAAAAATTTGGAACAATATTTTTTGGACCTAAATTTTTTCCAAAGGGGGTAGCCTTGAGAAAAATATAAGAAACTTTAAAAGAAAACTGCGTCCTCAGTAATGGTCCGATTTTGACGAAATTTTGTTTCCCCGGTTGCTTTCGACTAAAAGAATCGAAAGAGGTCACGGACGCCCCCCTCTCCATTCCATTTTCATGTATGGTCTAGTAATCGAAGAAGTAGGAAACAAATCTAAGGTCCAGTTTCCGAGATATTGAAAACTCGGCTTGTTATCTTAAGAATATTAAATAAATAAAAAAAATACCACTTCAAAGATTCTATAAATGTTATCGCACATATAAAATAATTTTGATATGCATAGAATAAATATATCTATGTAGAATAGTAAAGAATTTACTTAATGTTAAAGGTGTCCCAAAAACATATTGAAAAATATAACATGAGTATGAATCAAATGTTTCCTATCACATTTAGGTTTGAAAAATTAATATATACATAGTATATAGATGTAATTATTAATAAACCTAAAAGAAAGATTAAGATGCTTAACAGAATGTACCTACCTTTGGTTGATTTAATTTAGCTTTGTAATGTGACATAAAGATATATTAAGGGCCACGTTAGTATTTATAATATACAAAATTCCAGGTGTATACCATATTCGTAAGAAAAAAAAAATTATGTGTAAATGGAACCCAAACTTATTATTATTGTAAAATAACTGTAATTGAATAATTAACCTTCTTGTTTTATACACATTACCTGATAACATATCACTTTTATTACATACATAGGAATAGAACCAATGTTCCGATAAACAATAATTTAAAAAATTCCACCGAAACATTTACACTTCTTAATATTACAGCTGTCTTATGAATTTATTCAACGATACATAATTGGATATTTATATACATATCAAAACTTCAAACATCTTAGTTTTAAAGTTATATTGAGTAGTCGACAATATTATACTCCATTTTACAATTGTATAATTCTTTAAATAAGCTAAAAAAGAAGGTAATGTGTATTACTATTAAATGGAAAAATTGACAGGTACTTACAAATTGTTATGTATAATTACGTTAATAAAAATTACTATCATTTAGGTACATATTTTGAGATCATAATTTCTTTCATCGAAAGAGTTACTAATCTAATGAATGTTAAAGCTGTCACTATTTTAGTGAATGTAAATAGGTATTACTACTTAAAACAATAATGTTTTTTAATTGTAATAATTCATTCGATTAATACTTATATTTAATTTGACATATTTTTACAGGTCTTGAAATAATCTAAAAATAAATATGAATTAAAATTAGTGTCAAGAATACATAATAAAGTATGATACGTTTTTACAATGTTGTAGAAACTTCGATAAACTATAAATACATATAACTCTTTATTAAATTTTGAAGTCATTTGTAAATAGGTTATGTTAATCAATTATAATAAAAGTCACAAATTTTAGTATTTTCAGTAGTGCAAATGTAATTATTGTAGTCCCAATGAATTAAGATCGTATTATTGTAACTACACAATATGACAAATTTTATTTATATTTCAGTTTAAATGAATAATCAAAACGAATAAGTATTTTTATGTTGCAGTGGCATTTTAATTTAATTGAAATAATGCTTATATAGATTTGTTAATCAAAAACAGTACATATTTATATTAAAGCTTGTGTTCGATTAGGTTTAACGATTGTTTTAAATTTTGGGATTATTATAGAAATGCCAACTTAAAATTTTTTCTATAAAAAAATGAATTTACATTTTTTATTTAAAAATATTTAAAATTAAAAACAATATGTAAAAACCTATTTTAAGTTAAATTGTTTATACAGAGAAATATTATCTTGCTACTTTATAGTGAACTATAATATAACGAATGTAAATTATAAAAACGTATTAAATTAGTAAATTTTCAATAAATTTGGTGAGCAAATTATTATATAATATATTTAAAATGTATATAATGACAAGATATAAATTTCTACTAAATTTCAGTGTAAACAATTATACATAGTGGGCCATTGTGAGGAGGTTGCGGTCGGATGGATGAAAATTTACATATAAGCACCTTAAAAATAGTGCAATACTTCTACTTTCAACAGTTACAGACACTGAAAGTGCATTTTTTTTTAAATTAAATTAATTCAAAACCAGTACGACATGTTTGGTTGTCAATGCGATCTCTAAATTTATCAGGGATCAGAATTCATGCATTTAATAATTACAGGTTTTTTTTTTAATTTTCAAAAAGGAAACCTTGTCTACATCACAAGTGAGAGGAGAAAATTTGTTAATTTGCAATATCAGTAATTTCGTAATTTTCGAGCTTTCCTTTGACGCTTTTCTTAGGAACAGTTTTAATTTTGTCTACCACATTTTCAACCATTTTTAAAGATTCACTAAGTAAAGGACTTATTTTTTCTAAATTACTTATCACTTTTAGAATACACTTAAAATGATTTTTTATAAAAATGAGATCTTCTCTAAGTCCTGTTTAAAATTGTCTGAGCTTCTCCAATACATTTCGCTTCTGAAGAGTCAAAACTATTAATAATTGTTTTCACCGTCTCAAAAATTGCGCGTAATTGCGGCTGATAGTCAGATACCTCAGCGCGTAACAATAACTTCTGGTGGAAGCGCTAAATCTGGATCTTTTTCTGTAAAAGGCACAACTCTACTTGCAGCATTTACGAAAACATTTTTTATGGTAGCTATTAATTCATTAACTCGTGGATATTCACTGCGAATGGTCTCCGCAACGCGATGTAATCCATAAGCTAAACATGGTTCATGCACCATATTTTAATACAAAATCTTAAACCTTCCATAGCTTTAAACATGTAGGATGCGGAATCCGTTCAGACCAGTAACAGTTTGTCGCGCTTTATACCAGTAGGATACAACAAGTTCAATGATTCATTAAAAACACCACACTTGTTGAATGGTTAACTTTTTGTAACACATACCTACAACAAAATCTGCAACATATCGCCCACGTACAACTGTTGTTTCATTGAGTGCCACCCACACGTTGTTGTTGCCAACTTTACTTATTATTTCTTTAATGCACTCTTCGTATATTAATGGAACATAGTTTTTTCCTAGTGTTGAGTCATCGGGAATGTGCTGCTTGTATAAGTTGCGATAAATTCGTTTAATTTTTTATTTTTAAATTTGTACAAAGGTATACCACCCACAGTAAATGCAATGCATAAATCCAAGTTAAACTGCGCAACACAGGAACACTGATTTTAAAGAGTTTATTGTTAATAAAGTTTGCTGGTTCTTACTGGATTCTCTATTTTTCAGTCTTGTATGCCTGACGGATTTAACATGTTGCTCAAATTGAAATTTCTTGGTTGCACTAATATAAACGTTACACACCTTACAAATTGAAACACTACCATCTGTGGTAAAATCACCATTATGTTCGACAAAATAAAATCTAAAAATTACTTCCAACGACCACTTTTATTTACCCATCTGTGAAGAAAACTATTTACCGTACGAAGTAACACTATATATAAAAACGGCGCTTTAGCATAGTACATTTACAACCCCGTCAACTTAGGGTGCTTTGCTTATGGAAAACCAAGGTGACCGTTTCAAAGATTCCTATTATTATTATATTAGACTTCTAACGAAATTTTTGAACGAAATGATTGATGTATATTATCGGATCTGTTTAAAATGAAAACATCAGTTAAGATTTTACAGCTTACCAGCAACGCTTTGAAAACACTTAATGGACGTGTACGCCACGACGCCGGCGGTCAGGATTTAATAAGCTTTACGACAAGTGCTATAGGGAAGTTCACACGGTTGCAATTCTCATAAAACCAAAAATTAATATATCTGTGTGGCTGTTGTATAAATTGTCTACATTTTGTTTATTCAAATAAAAGTTTAACTTGCAGCTATCCTCGTAACATTAATACATGGAAGTTTTAAAAAATATGCATTTTGAAACAAAAATAATTAAAATATGCACTTTTAAAGAAAAATTATTAAACTATGCAAATAGACATACAATATGCAAATACAACAGTTATCGGTGGTCTACATATGCATTTTGAAAGAAAAATAATTGGAATGTGCACTTTTAAA
The DNA here is from genome assembly GCA_036346205.1 of Vesta saturnalis. Classification (NCBI taxonomy): domain Eukaryota; kingdom Metazoa; phylum Arthropoda; class Insecta; order Coleoptera; family Lampyridae; genus Vesta; species Vesta saturnalis. The sequence goes on from JARFJB010001974.1 coordinate 1,855,755, forward strand.
GAAAAACTATTAAAATATGCAAATAGGCGTGCAGTATACAAATACAATAATTATCGGTGGTCTACAGTCATTAGATAATATTACTAAGTATCGGTTACCTTTTAACATGCATCTATTTCTGGCGGGAACATTACGTGTTGGTTGTAAAATAGTTGTCACTTACGAAGCTTACTTGCGCGCTATTATGCTAGGTACTACAAGAATGAACAAAATAGTCTCTTCATATTCTTCATCAATTTCGCTAAAATTCACTTTCCGGTATGCTTAAGGTCGTGAAATGATAAAATTTTTTAGTTTCTATTTTTTGAATTGAGAATTACGTTATGCTCAATACTCATGTTTCTTTACTCAACATTATAATATGCAATTAATTAGTAAATACATGAATAAATATCATAATAAAAATTTCAAATTAAAGGATAAGTTACGCCACTGGATAGGGTTGAAATAAATTGCGAATGGGTTAGAACATTTTACGTAAATAAAACATGAATCATATAATTAAATTTAAAATACGTGTATGGATCTAGACTGTTTAATGCTTAGTACAATTTACATAATAGTTTTACATATAACGTTTACATTATATTTTAGTATTGTAAAAACGTTACAAAGCGATACTACTTGTTAGAGCGGACTTGAAAATTTAATAGAGAATTGATTTAGGAATTGATCTTATAATTGATTTTCCTCGCTAAAAAAGGATAGTTCATACGTATTCGGGGGTGAAACTCTTATGTAAATTGTCAGATCAATGTTCGATATTAGATTAAAAAATTATTCATGAATTTATAATCAATTATGGTGTTGTAGGGGAGCTAAACTGTCTCAGATGGATATGAAGTTTGTTACCAAAAACTCATATTACACATTTAAAATTTTCTTATTGGATAATTTGTAAACACCCGCGCGAGGAAAGCATATAGGTTTAAAAGACATTTTTCGTTAGGGATGAGTTAGCCTTCACATGATAGCCGCGTGAGACTGTCCTTAGACAGATTTATGTTACCATTTTGAATAATGACAGAATCACATTTTTATAAATCGTAATTTAATAAAATTACAATCTCGTGTTATAAAGTAAAAAATACAATGGATACCTGAAATCTATTTATGATTGCTAATATATTTTAAAATCTTTATGGTCTTATAGAAATATCTGATCATAATAGTAAATGTTTTGTTATACATTCAAGTTAAGCAAGGGAATGATAGACAGTTTTGTGTGCGAAACTCAATGTTATCCAAAAGATTCAGTAATAATCGCAATGTATAAAATAGTTACAAATTTAGTTAAATAATATAACTTCACAATTAATTTGATATAACTGACAATTCAGAAGTATTGTTTAAATTAAGTTTTAAAACCTAATAAAAATATGGTAAGTAATCAATTTATACAATTGTAAATTGTATTGAGACAGTTATTGCTAACTAAAATAGTGAAAACAGGCGTCTACTTAAATCTTACTTACACATGAAAGGTGAAAACAGGTGCTGACAGTTACTAAGTGATTAATAAAGTTTTTTAAAGCATGATCTAATTATAAAAAAAGAAAAAAGGTAATTGAGTAATCAAGAAATCAAAGTTTCAAAAGAGATTGGTACGTTGTAATACTTCGTCCCCTTTTGCGGCGAAAAAGAACAAAATAATGGATTATTATTAATTAGGTACGAGTCAAACTAGACTAAATACCTGGAAATAATATTCAATAGCACTGAGATAATAGCATAAAGAAATTAATAATTTGTTGTATTCCATATAAAGCAATAAAAGGAATTTAAGCTAAATGTCTAATTTTAAATGTAAATTGGAGGACCGCAAGGCTAAACAGTTTTTGAATTTAGTAAAATCAAGAATTAATTAAAACAAAATGGCAATGCTAATTCAATGCACAGACCACCCATAAGGCATCTAAATGTATTATACAGTGTACAGGGTGGCTAACTAAGAATGCGAGGTACTGTATCTGGGAAACTATACATCGCAGAGGCTTGCGGAAAAAAAAAGTTATTACTAAAGCGGTCAATACAAAAACCTGGAAAATATTTTTTTGTTTCTGAAATGGCCGCTAGAGGGCGTAACTGCAATCGGCTAATCCGATTTTAACAAACTTGGGCGCGTTGAAAAGAGTTTTTCTTGGGCTACAAATGCTAAAATAATTGAAGTTTTGTTAGTTTCAAATGTCGTCGCTAGAGGGCTTTGTTCGACATTCCGACAGCTAAATGGTGCCTAAACAAGCTCGCGAAAACCGCATCTCGATATCTCGTTCCTAACCTAAAATATCGGTCAAAGAAAACTATACGAAAATCCCTTAAATTCTTATTCTTTTTTTGTTATATTTTTCTGGAATTGTTTCTATTATGTAAAAGGACCGATTTAAAGGAGGAAGGTTTTTAATGCCCCCGTAAATGCTCGAAATGCTGACCGTCACGCTCTATGCATTGCTGAAGCCTCTCATGACTAGACAAAACTACAGTTTCAATTTCGGCTCTCGGTATGTTACGTATTGCGTTACGAATCCGGTTTTTCATATCTTCTCTAGTAGTAGGTTGAGTCCGAAACACGATGTCCTTTAAGCGCCCTCATAAATAAAAATCGAGGCAAGTTAAGTCTGACGATCGCGGAGGCCATGGAAACAGACTTCCTCTTCCAATCCACCGCTGTTGAAATACTGAATTAATATGCTCTCGCACATTAATACGAAAATGTGCTGGGCAACCATCCAACTGCAAAAACAATTTTTTCCCTTGTTTCCAGACGCACATCTTCCAACAACGGTAATTGATTGGCCAAAAAGTCAAGAAATACATTTCCATTTAAGGGTTGCTCGAAACAATATGGCCCAATAATTCTGCCTCCCAGTATGCCACACCATACATTAAACTCCAACGTCCTTGGCGCTGAACTTCACGCAACCAATGGGGATTTTCTGCAGACCAATAATGCATACTGTACAGATTGACTCTCCCGTCACTACTGAAGGTGGCTTCATCGGCCCAAAGAATTTGAAATAAAAATTCTCTATTTTCGCGTATCATGCCTAACATCCAATGGCAATAGTCTAACCTTCGATCAAAATCTTCCTCTTTCAAGGCCTGATGCAAAACGACATGATATGGGTGCATTCTTAAAGTAATCAAAAAAAAGTTTAAACAGACACCTATATATTTTGATGACAATTAGAACTTACCTATGGTCCTTCAAAATATTTTGAACCGTTGTCCGTGATATGCCCAACTCAGTGGATAATGCTCTTGCGCTAACATGAGGATTTCCTTCAATATAGCCATACACGGTTAATATTTTCTTGTGTTCTTCCAATTCTTTGCCGTTAAAACGTAGGCCGAAAACTACCATTGACTTGTAAACTCGCCACTAATCGGGGAAAAACTCTTTTATCGCAAGGACGCCGATTTGGATATCGAGCCGCGTAAACTCTTTTAGCTACTGCGGCATTCTGAAGACATTCAAAATACACCACAAGCATATCAACAGCTTCATTATTCGTAAAACGCATTTTGAAAGCACAAAAATTGCTCAAAGTAACGCGAAAGTATTGACAACTATTGACAATTTGAGGATTATTTATGTTTTGTTTAGGTATCTGTTTCCATTGCCTGTTTCTATTAATTGTATTTTTCGTGTATATCCATAGTGAATATGCATTTAAACAAACAAAAAAAGGCCTTTCGGATAACTTTTAGCATTGCTTACTTGCCCGGAGTAATTTCAAAAAGGGTGATTTTATTCTGGTGTATAAATTTACAAACATTTAAAATCGCAATTTCTAGGTAACCTATTCAGAGACCAAAATTGAAGCTGCAGTTTTGTCTACCCATAAAAGGCCTCAGCAATGCATAGAGCGTGGTGGTCAGCATTTCGAGCATTTATGGGGGCATTAAAAACCTTCCTCCTTTAAATCGGTCCTTTTTAGGGCCACAACTTACATAATCGAAACAATTCCAGAAAAATATAGTTAAAAAAAATAAATTTAAGGGATGTTCGTATAAAGTTTTCTTTGGCCGATATTTTAGGTTAGGAACAAGATATCGACCTGCGGTTTTAGGCATCATTTAGCTACTTGTTCATGAAAAAAAGTCATACCAATGCGTTTAATATTTTTGCGAAAATTAACCGTTTCTGTCGGAATGTCGAACAAAGCCCTGTAGCGACGACATGTGAAACTAACAAAACTTCAATTATTTTAACATTTGTAGCCCAAGAAAAGCTCTTTTCAACGCACCCAAGTTTGTTAAAATCCACCACTTTATCTTTATAGATACGTCAAAAAGGGCAAAACAAAAAAAGTTCAGATTATCCTCGACTTCAAAGATCCGTTATTTTTTTATTAGGTTAATATAATAGAATTCACAGAAACATCACTTTTTTAGATTCAAGATTGCAGTTACGCCCCCTAGTGGCCATTACAGAAACATGAAAATATTTTCCAGGTTTTTGTATTGGCAGTTTTAGTATTAACTTTTTTTTTCCGCAAGCCTCTACGATGAATAGTTTCCCAGGATTAGTAACAATATAGCAATAATGCACATAAGAAGCCATGGTGGTGAATTCATTTACCTGCTGATTGTCCTGTTTACAAAAAGGAATATTTAAAATTAAATCGAAGCAGAGAACTACATAAAATTTTTAAAATGAAGCATTTAAAAAAAACAGTTTTACAAATAATTATTTCAAATTGGCCTATAATACAGTTAGGCAAGGCTGTACATTTAGATAGTTTAAAGTGTATTTGCATTCACACAGAAGGCAAAAGGTACTGTTAAACTTAGCTTTGGAATTCGTCCTGACGTCGAATTTTAGTTGTAGATCTTCGGGGTATCCATTAGTAGGTATCAGTGTGACAGCTCACAAAGGTGAGAAGTGAGTTTACAAGTTGTGTGTATAGCTATCGGACACAGAGTAAAAAACATGGTTAAGGTTGTCGGAGTTATTTCCAGCGAAAAATAGGAACCTCTGTAATTTCTTATATAAGACCCGACTAGGCATTTGAATAAATTCTTACCTTAACGAGGTGTACAATAAGACCAGTTCACACAATTCGAATTTCGAGAGTAACCCAAATTTATGATTATAGATATCAGAATATGTATTTTCCTTAAAGTTAGTAATTATGAGAAAACTGGTGTTGATGGGTAAAAGTAAAGAAATTTTTGTAATAGAAAAAAAGGAAGCTAGGGATACCTGACGTTTTAACCTTCAAATCCGCACGATGCGTAGGAAATAAGTAATACCAATTAATTATTTCGCATTATGAGGAATAAATATAAATGCGACCCTAGTTGGTGGATCAATCTCATCCAGAAAATTATTAGATTTCTCTAGGAATTAAAATGTGGTCTGCTCCCACCTGTTGAAGAAAAGGAAAAGAAAAACGTTCTTTTTATTAACTTAATAACTGGGAACTTCTCAATCCTGGAAATTTTGAGTGACCACCAACCATTTTAAATATTAAATGGTCTATTTAATATATGAAAATAGCATATTAAGACAACGTTAGATGAGAACATAATAGAAACAGTAATAACCAAGTGATTATAACGGCTATCTGCTTAAATAATGTAACATCCAAAATAAGGGATGTTACACACACCCCTAGCAAAATGGAGACCTCGGCAGGGGAAACAAGAAGGTGGGAGGAAAGATAAAAGGAAGTAAGATGTTCGATTATGCACTCAGGACAAACAATCTTCCGCCACATATAGGTATTTACGTCTCTTTCTTCGGCCAGGATAGCGTAAGAATATATATTATTCGTAAAATGAAGGTTTGCAATATCTACCGCAACAGCAGAATCCGAAATAGGTAGTATGATCAGGATTAAGATCTTTGAGATGACAAAGGCCTAGCGAATGTCCAGCATCATCCTGTAATTCATAAGTTCAAGGAGAAACAATAGTTTGGGTTCGATAGGAGACAGTAAATATAGGAGCCAGTTAGTTATTAGTATTAAAATGCCGTGAAGCATCTGACAAAACGAAATTTCGTCGGCACACCTT